>CM072880.1:760000-822500 GCA_036937835.1 Pampus argenteus
AAACGTTCACCTCAAGTTTCTGAACTTTGACCCTCTTTAACATCCGACATCAGGACAGGATAAAAACAGCTGAACATGAACCCTTGTTAGCGTCAAGGTTCCACTCACCTGAAAATCGACTTCCCGAGCAGGTCAGCTGACAGGAACAGGTTTCACCTTGATATTTAGTTGTATTCAGTGCTGGTGTGAAGTCGTTTCTCGTCGTTCGATGTTCCTCTGCAGCGTTTGTTCCTGCCGGACACACAACTCACCTTCATGAACCAGTCGGTAAGAAGATCTCCTTCTTTGTATTTTGCTTCCAGCAACACATTTTATGAATGCCAGAGTGACAGGAAGTCCTGGATCAGAACTAACGGGCCTCCGGCTTCAGACTCGGCCAACGGCAGATATTGTGCAGTATGTAGTGAAACGTTCATTCTGATGTTTGGTTTCATGTCAGAGGTGTCACTCCATCCAGACTGATGACATGTGATCCTGCAGCAGTGTTTAGGCTTTTTGGACGATGAGATTACAGTAAGTCCCTGGTTTGTGATGAATCACACCTGAGCCTCCCACACTCTCCCCCTCTCTCCCAAAACTCAAACAAACATGTCAGTCTGCGTCTCCCCCAATGACTCCACTGCCGTCGAGATGTGTCACGTTTACTCTGATACAGTAAACATCGCGTTCATCCGATTCATCCACCCGCTACCAGAGGATTTCTTTATAATTAATCAAAGTGTCAGCCTGCCTCTCCTTCCTACGGCACCAACCGTTCCTACAGCGAGACGCCTCCACATACAGCCGGATGAATCATTCTGCTGGGACTTCACTTCTTTATTTCTGATGTGTCTCTGTGTTCTGAGCGATGATCAGGCTTTATTAACGTCATAAACAAGCTGAGCTGCAGCCAATATTTTCCTGCTTTGTGTCCCAGAACAATATCTGCAGAGGCGGCTGGGAATCACTCACTCCACATCCCAACTGTTTACACTTCATCTACACTTTTCTCCCAGTAGAGAAATTGAGAGAAAATATTTGAAACCTGCACTAATCAAATGTTTTTATATCAACAATGGATCAAACGACTCTTTGTTTCGTTCAGTCATCTGAAAGTTGGGAACCTGAAGATTAACTTGAGATGCGACTCTTTCTAGTCGTAAATAAGACGATTCACATATTGAAAGTTTTAAAACATTATGATGGCAGCATATGATGATGCTTAATTATGGCATGTTTTACACAGATTTGGTGAAAAATTTAACCATTTTGATCATTTGAGAATATATAAAAATGGTCAAAAATCCCTCCAAAAGACTTTGAGGAAAACCATAGAAAAAACCCTGAAGTTTGGAGATTTCTATAATAATTGGATGGAAATCGCTTAATGTCAGTACACCCAGATATAAACAGAACAATGGTTTTAGGCCCTTTGATTATTATCCATAATGAAATACCATCAAATTTATTCTGCAGCAATGAGCTCAAACATACAGCCAGATTCATAAAGAAGCTGTTAACAGAGAGGCTGATCTCAGCATGTTGGAGTCACCTGCCGAGTACCTGAAACACTGCATGCAGGTGTTATATAATATATAAAACGATGTTGTTTGGAGTTTTTTCAGCTTTAGTTATTGTTCCCAGTGTCGGATAATATGTGTCTAATAATATCATCAACATGTCAAAAAATTAGATTTTTTGAAATTTGCAGAAATTGTTTTGAATCTAAAAATGTCCTGTTTTTATTTATTTACAAATCAAACATCAAACATGTTTGGTCTTCATCAATCAGAAACACTTCTGGGTTCTAGTTGTTGACTAATACAATAATCAACATATAAACATTTGCTGAATATTAATGATAAACAAGTCAATTCTTTGATCAATACTTATGGTTTCAGACATTGCTTTTTCCTGCTCTCATCCAATCAGGACACCTCATTTTGGGCCACTGCCCCTGATTCCAGCAGTGCTGTGATGATGTCATCACTGTAGGACAAGGTGTCCCGCAGCACCTGGTAGGTGTGCTGGCCAATCACAGGAGGGGGTGTCGGCTTGTTGGCGGTGAAGCTGCTGAATCGAACCGCAGGACCTGAAGACGGAAGAAGGATTAACTAAGACATGTTTCATTTGTAATGGTGCAACGTGTTTTAATAAATAATAAAGCTAACAATCAAAGTACAGAACTGTATTACCAGCTAAATGTACTTCAAGTAAAAGTACTTATAGAAAAACCCACATTTAGTAAGGCGACCCTGTTCTGTGTACAGTGAAGCTGTCGGATGAATCTCGTTTTCTTTGTCTTTCTTTCTGTTCATGTGACTTTTTCACCTCTGAGTTTATGTATGTGATAACATGGATGTAACATGGAGCCAGAGGGACTCATTAAAGACAGAAGATGAGGAAGAGGATGAAAGGATGGAGTGATGAAGACATCATTGATGAAGGTTCATCTCTAATTCTCTCATTTTATCTTCATCAGGGTTTTTCTATCATTTTCTTCCCCAGAGAGAGAAGTGGAAATGAAAGAGTGAAATAAAACTTCAGACTCAGTAGTTCAGAACTTCACCACCAACAAGCTGCGACGTTTAAAGGGTTTAATGTTCATTTAAAAACTGTGACTTTAGGAAAGACGTCAAAAATATCAGTTTAAAGAAGAATAAAAACTCCAATGAATAAAAGCTCGTAATGCTTGAATAAAAACATCCTGCGTATCACAGAAGCAGCTGTATGAGCGGACGTTTAATATATTTACTGAACAACTTATTAAATAAACTTTCAGCTCAACTTTAGCACCAAATAATATGTGAACGTTGCAGTAATTTAGTAAAACTCTCACAAATAATTTGCATTATTACTGAGACGATTTGAAAACAAGTTTTCATCATGAATGTTTTCTTAAATTACAAAAATGAAAAATCTCCGGAGCGTTTCTCAAACTGATAACTAAGAACTAATATGGTTTCTGTTGACATTAATTATGTGAGTTAAGTGAACTCAGCAGGACCTTTATGCAGCAACTAATGATTATTTTCATTATTGATCAATCAGTAATGATAAATGATTATGTTGGTCCATGTTGTCTGAAACCAGAAACATTCAGACTGATTCACATCTTTCTGTTTCTTTGTTTTAATCTCTTTATTCTTTCGTTTGTGTTCAGGCGCTTTTAGAAAGTAGAGAAGTAAACAAACAGGAACAAACAGTTTATTTTGGGAAACTCACAACAATTAAAGAACGGCACTAATGAGCTGAACTCTCACAGTCTGCGTGTGTGTGCGTGTGTGAGCAATCACGTGCATGAATGCACAAGCACATATTTGTGATTGACTGTGTGTGTGTGTGTGTGTGTGTATCTGTGTGTGTGTGCGTGTGTGTGTGTGCGTGTGTGTGTGTGTGCGTGTGTGTGTGTGTGTGTGTGTGTGTGTGTTTGACAGAGAGAGAGGAAAGAAGGCCTCACACAGGAAGTTTTCACATTTTCACACCAAATGAACCAAATACGATTTGAAAACGTTGTTTTTTAAATGTCGTCATGACTACAACATTTATTATTTTATTATTTATATGACATCACGTTTTAGAGCTGGATAAACGCAACAGGATGTAAACAACAACAAATCCGTTACAGCCTACAGATTACTACACATTAGCCTCAAAGTCAATGACATTCACTGTTAATGACCTTTCCTGTAGCGCCACCTTCAGGACAAACTGCACAATTATATGTGTTCACTTTTATTCAATCTGTTCAACACTGCTGTAAAACCACACAGACACACACACACACACACACACACACAGACACACACACACACACACACACACACAGACACACACGCGCGCGCGCACACACACACACACACACATTTCTCTGACATTATGGCATAAATCACACAAGAGAAGATTACAGGACAAATGGAGCATGTTATGTGTTACAAGGATGTGTGTGTGTGTGTGTGTGTGTGTGTGTGTGTGTGTGACCGCAGCAGATGGAAAGCATTCATCCTGTCAATCACTGTCACAATAAAAACAGTTGTTCTCTAAACTCATCAACACGTCTGATTTCTTAGAAACTATAAGTTGTGGTTTCATGAATTAAAACATTATTTATGTCAAAATGAGTAAACAACATCTCCCAAGAATAAACACACACACACACACACAGACACACACACACACACGCACACATACACACACACACACACACACACACACACACAGGTAGGACACTATAAATACATGGTTGTGGACAAACAGCTACACCGACCATATGTGTGTGTGTGTGTATGTGTGTGTGTGTGTGTGTGTGTGTGTGTGTGTGTGTGTGTGTGTGTGTGTGTGGTGTGTATGTGTGCTGACCAGGTACAGCGATGCGTCCTGCTGTTGGATGGTTCATCTCCTGTACGAGACTGTTGTGTTTTACCTGTAAACAAACAAACAAACAAACAAACAATATTAACAGTGTTGTGTTGGTGCAAAGTGATTGTTAGTTTGTGTTAATAAAGACAACAAGCTTCCTCGTCGCTCACACTGCCGCTGACATCGTCTGTACGTAGAAACACAGACTTCTGGTTATATGATATTAAAACAGATGACACAGTTACATCATTCAAAGTGTGTCGTCCCTGATCAATAAATGATATAAATAATGGTTGTGAAACATTATGTAACACAACATGCAGACTTGCTCTGTGTCTGTGCAGTCAAGGGTGATGTGACTTCCTCTATAAACATGTCAGAATGAACCTGACGGCGGCGTCTCCGCCTCCTGCACCACAGGGACCACACATCAACCTCTCTGACATGTTGTAGACTTTTGTTTCTTCTGTCTCTTACATAATCGTGTTCATGTTCCTGATCACGCGTGACCGTGTTCTCCAGCATGATTTCCAAACGGGATGTTAACTGTGAAATGTGTGGGTGACAGCTGCTGGTGTGTGTCGTGTGTTAGCGGTATCCCACGTGTGTCTGAGATATAACATGTTAGTGAGCTTGAGAGGAGCTCGTAGCTGTTTCCAGTCTTCATATCTACTGTCCTACACTAAATGAGTGTGTTTCACCTTTCCTTTAAACAGGAGCGTCATGACATCACTTCCTGTGTAGTTTCTGTAACTCAACACAATCTCATTCAAACATGAAGCGTGTTTATTTGCATGTTCTCAGAGAACTCGGCTGCACGACAGCAGCTGCTGTCAGACGTTTAAACCTTTGTGGTTTTAACAAACGTTTCACCTCAAGGACTTATGGGAAATGGGTTAGGGTTAATTATAGGGTTAATTAATATTGAATAAATAAAGATATGAGATCCTGTCCTTATATGAAACACGACATACTGTTGAAACAGGTTCTGATCCAAGGTTGGATCTTTACTCATTAACAGAGTTACACATGTTAATGAGGATTTTAATGAGGTTTTCATGCTTCTGGATCAGAATAGAGACGGTCTGGTTTGACTTCGACTCCCTACATCACTCCTCTGTTTCTGGTCTTTCTATGCTTTAAAACTGTCAAATAAAGAAATAAAGCTGTAAAAGTAATTAAGTAAAAAAAAAAAAAACTCGTTACACAGATATAATTATTATCAGTTATCAGTCATTAATATAATCTCAGAGGTCATGTGTAGCATCAGGTCACTGAGGTCATGTCATGTGACGTCTGAGCCCCTGAGCTCACGTCTGAGTCACGACTGAAGAAATAAATAAAGAGTGCAGTTTCACAGCGAACCTCAGCGTCTACAGCCTGTCCGGGTCGAGTTGACCCGTGTTCAGGGCTCAGCAACCTGGACGCGTCTACGAGTGGTGACAGATTCAAACAAATGTTTGTCTTGGGAGCTGAAAAAAGAAACACCGCAGGCAGGAAGCTGCTGACAGACAGCAAGTCTGCTCTGATTGGTTTAACAGAAACACCTGAATCACGGAGGATGACAACAAAGCAGAAATGATGCTGCATGTGTCACAAATAACCAACAATGTTTTCTGAGCAGAGATGAAGACAGGAAGTCTGTCCCCAAATTTAAAGACAGCATCCTCTGTGAAGTAGCTCTGACACGGTATGTGGTCGCAGAATGAGCCAAATAAATCAGCCGTCAGTCAAACATTTAAGCTGTTTATCGAGCAAAAGGGCAAAATTTGTGAGGATCTAAGGATCATTGTAAACTGAATATCTCTGGTTGATGTCTGCACGCTGATTTGTTCACATAGACAAAGTTTTGAATTTCAATTCGAGTCAGATCCTCATCAGGTCAAAACCTTGACCCAAACAAAACATTTGAACCTGACAAACATCCAGCTTGGATGGAAAAGCTGAGCGGAGCTGCAGAGTCTGTGTGCAAATTCTCTGTATGTTCATCAGTACGAGTGTCAACAGCTTCACCCAACACACACTGACGGAGAAAAACATCCAGCTGACAAGAGGTTCATCCAGTTCCACTGTCAGAGCACGCAGTATAAAACGTAGAAAAACACTCACAAGAAAAGGTTAAAAACGTAGAAAAACACTCGCAAGAAAAGGTTAAACACGTAGAAAAACACTCACAAGAAAAGGTTAAAAACGTAGAAAAACACTCGCAAGAAAAGGTTAAACACGTAGAAAAACACTCACAAGAAAACGTTAAAAACGTAGAAAAACACTTGTAAGAAAATGTTAAAAACGTAGAAAAACACTCGCAAGAAAAGGTTAAAAAACGTAGAAAAACACTCACAAGAAAATGTTAAAAACGTAGAAAAACACTCGCAAGAAAAGGTTAAAAACGTATAAAAACACTCACAAGAAAGGGTTAAAAACGTAGAAAAACACTCACAAGAAAAGGTTAAAAACGTAGAAAAACACTCACAAGAAAAGGTTAAAAACGTATAAAAACACTCGCAAGAAAAGGTTAAAAACTTAGAAAAACACTCGCAAGAAAAGGTTAAAAACGTAGAAAAACACTCGCAAGAAAAGGTTAAAAACGTAGAAAAACACTCGCAAGAAAAGGTTAAAAACGTATAAAAACACTCACAAGAAAAGGTTAAAAACTTAGAAAAACACTCGCAAGAAAAGGTTAAAAACGTAGAAAAACACTCGCAAGAAAAGGTTAAAAACGTATAAAAACACTCACAAGAAAGGGTTAAAAGCGTAGAAAAACACTTACAAGAAAAGGTTAAAAACGTATAAAAACACTCACAAGAAAAGGTTAAAAACTTAGAAAAACACTCGCAAGAAAAGGTTAAAAACGTAGAAAAACACTCGCAAGAAAAGGTTAAAAACGTAGAAAAACACACAAGAAAACGTTAAAAACGTAGAAAAACACTCGCAAGAAAAGGTTAAAAACGTAGAAAAACACACAAGAAAACGTTAAAAACGTAGAAAAACACTCACAAGAAAACGTTAAAAACGTAGAAAAACACTCACAAGAAAACGTTAAAAACGTAGAAAAACACTTGTAAGAAAATGTTAAAAACGTAGAAAAACATTTGCAAGAAAAGGTTAAACACGTAGAAAAACACTCGCAAGAAAACGTTAAAAACGTAGAAAAACACTCACAAGAAAATGTTAAAAACGTAGAAAAACACTCACAAGAAAAGGTTAAAAACGTAGAAAAACACTCGCAAGAAAAGGTTAAAAACGTAGAAAAACACTCACAAGAAAATGTTAAAAACGTAGAAAAACACTCACAAGAAAAGGTTAAACACGTAGAAAAACACTCACAAGAAAACGTTAAAAACGTAGAAAAACACTTGTAAGAAAATGTTAAAAACGTAGAAAAACACTCACAAGAAAAGGTTAAACACGTAGAAAAACACTCACAAGAAAACGTTAAAAACGTAGAAAAACACTTGTAAGAAAATGTTAAAAACGTAGAAAAACACTCGCAAGAAAAGGTTAAAAAACGTAGAAAAACACTCACAAGAAAATGTTAAAAACGTAGAAAAACACTCGCAAGAAAAGGTTAAAAACGTATAAAAACACTCACAAGAAAGGGTTAAAAACGTAGAAAAACACTCACAAGAAAAGGTTAAAAACGTATAAAAACACTCACAAGAAAAGGTTAAAAACTTAGAAAAACACTCGCAAGAAAAGGTTAAAAACGTAGAAAAACACTCGCAAGAAAAGGTTAAAAACGTATAAAAACACTCACAAGAAAGGGTTAAAAGCGTAGAAAAACACTTACAAGAAAAGGTTAAAAACGTATAAAAACACTCACAAGAAAAGGTTAAAAACTTAGAAAAACACTCGCAAGAAAACGTTAAAAACGTAGAAAAACACTTGTAAGAAAAGGTTAAAAACGTAGAAAAACACACAAGAAAACGTTAAAAACGTAGAAAAACACTCGCAAGAAAAGGTTAAAAACGTAGAAAAACACTCACAAGAAAATGTTAAAAACGTAGAAAAACACTCGCAAGAAAAGGTTAAAAACGTATAAAAACACTCACAAGAAAGGGTTAAAAACGTAGAAAAACACTCACAAGAAAAGGTTAAAAACTTAGAAAAACACTCGCAAGAAAAGGTTAAAAACGTAGAAAAACACTCGCAAGAAAAGGTTAAAAACGTATAAAAACACTCACAAGAAAGGGTTAAAAGCGTAGAAAAACACTTGTAAGAAAAGGTTAAAAACGTAGAAAAACACTCACAAGAAAACGTTAAAAACGTAGAAAAACACTTGTAAGAAAATGTTAAAAACGTAGAAAAACATTTGCAAGAAAAGGTTAAACACGTAGAAAAACACTCGCAAGAAAACGTTAAAAACGTAGAAAAACACTCACAAGAAAATGTTAAAAACGTAGAAAAACACTCACAAGAAAAGGTTAAAAACGTAGAAAAACACTCGCAAGAAAAGGTTAAAAACGTAGAAAAACACTCACAAGAAAATGTTAAAAACGTAGAAAAACACTCACAAGAAAAGGTTAAACACGTAGAAAAACACTCACAAGAAAACGTTAAAAACGTAGAAAAACACTTGTAAGAAAATGTTAAAAACGTAGAAAAACACTCACAAGAAAAGGTTAAACACGTAGAAAAACACTCACAAGAAAACGTTAAAAACGTAGAAAAACACTTGTAAGAAAATGTTAAAAACGTAGAAAAACACTCGCAAGAAAAGGTTAAAAAACGTAGAAAAACACTCACAAGAAAATGTTAAAAACGTAGAAAAACACTCGCAAGAAAAGGTTAAAAACGTATAAAAACACTCACAAGAAAGGGTTAAAAACGTAGAAAAACACTCACAAGAAAAGGTTAAAAACGTATAAAAACACTCACAAGAAAAGGTTAAAAACTTAGAAAAACACTCGCAAGAAAAGGTTAAAAACGTAGAAAAACACTCGCAAGAAAAGGTTAAAAATGTATAAAAACACTCACAAGAAAGGGTTAAAAGCGTAGAAAAACACTTACAAGAAAAGGTTAAAAACGTATAAAAACACTCACAAGAAAAGGTTAAAAACGTAGAAAAACACTTGTAAGAAAAGGTTAAAAACGTAGAAAAACACACAAGAAAACGTTAAAAACGTAGAAAAACACTCGCAAGAAAAGGTTAAAAACGTAGAAAAACACTCACAAGAAAATGTTAAAAACGTAGAAAAACACTCGCAAGAAAAGGTTAAAAACGTATAAAAACACTCACAAGAAAGGGTTAAAAACGTAGAAAAACACTCACAAGAAAAGGTTAAAAACGTATAAAAACACTCACAAGAAAAGGTTAAAAACTTAGAAAAACACTCGCAAGAAAAGGTTAAAAACGTAGAAAAACACTCTCAAGAAAAGGTTAAAAACGTATAAAAACACTCACAAGAAAGGGTTAAAAGCGTAGAAAAACACTTACAAGAAAAGGTTAAAAACGTATAAAAACACTCACAAGAAAAGGTTAAAAACTTAGAAAAACACTCGCAAGAAAACGTTAAAAACGTAGAAAAACACTTGTAAGAAAAGGTTAAAAACGTAGAAAAACACACAAGAAAACGTTAAAAACGTAGAAAAACACACAAGAAAAGGTTAAAAACGTATAAAAACACTCACAAGAAAAGGTTAAAAACTTAGAAAAACACTCGCAAGAAAAGGTTAAAAACGTAGAAAAACACTCGCAAGAAAAGGTTAAAAACGTAGAAAAACACACAAGAAAACGTTAAAAACGTAGAAAAACACTCGCAAGAAAAGGTTAAAAACGTAGAAAAACACACAAGAAAACGTTAAAAACGTAGAAAAACACTCACAAGAAAACGTTAAAAACGTAGAAAAACACTCGCAAGAAAAGGTTAAAAACGTAGAAAAACACTCGCAAGAAAAGGTTAAAAACGTAGAAAAACACTCGCAAGA
This sequence comes from Pampus argenteus, assembly GCA_036937835.1. Lineage (NCBI taxonomy): Eukaryota > Metazoa > Chordata > Actinopteri > Scombriformes > Stromateidae > Pampus > Pampus argenteus. The sequence goes on from CM072880.1 coordinate 770,267, forward strand.
AAACGTTAAAAACTTAGAAAAACACTCGCAAGAAAAGGTTAAAAACGTAGAAAAACACTCGCAAGAAAAGGTTAAAAACGTAGAAAAACACTCACAAGAAAACGTTAAAAACGTAGAAAAACACTCACAAGAAAACGTTAAAAACGTAGAAAAACACTCGCAAGAAAACGTGTGTGTGTGTGTGTAAAGCTCCACCTGGCACCAACATGTGTCTCCCTTTATTTTGGCTCAGAAACACACACACACAATGTGCAGAATGTGTGTGTGTTTCTGTTTGATGTCTCACTCTGTCGTCTTTTTTAACACCGTTTCTTTTCCTTTTCTTTTCTTTTCTCTTCTGTTCTTCTCATCTGTTTTTCTTACTTTATTTATATTCAGAATTTGTCATTTTTAGGAACATTTTGAAATGAAAATGGCCTCAGATGAACTCTTTACATGTGATTGACTCTATGATCTTTCCTCTAGAGTCTAACAGTGGATTTGATAAAGCAGGATATCACCGTCATCATTGTTGCCATATCCCCATTACAGATTATAGTTAGTTAATGATTTGCTGCTGTGCATCTGTGTCTCTATCACAGGTTCCACTGTTACTGTAATAATTCATCATTCATTGTAACCTATTCTTATCATCCATTGTAATTCATTAATATTCATTGTGAGTGTACAATATGTGTGTGTAGATTTGTTCTGTACATGTGACATCATTGCACGTCTGTCCGTCCTGGGAGAGGGATCCCTCCTCTGTGGCTCTTCCTGAGGTTTCTTCCACCTTTTTCCCTGTTAAAAGGTTTTTTGGTGGTCAGGTTTTTCCTCACTAATCGAGGGTCTAAGGACAGAGGGTGTCACTCCCTGTACAGATTGTAAAGCCCTCTGAGACACATGTATTTTGTGATTTTGGGCTATATAAATAAAATTTGATTTGATTTTCTTGTGTATCATCATCGTGTTGTTTTCCTTGTCAGCTGGAGCTGAATGGAATTTAATGCTGCAGAGCGTCACCTGAACATGATGTTTACACGGCACAGCTTTCAGACATACAGTATCTGAGTGTGTTTGATGTGTGCGCCTCTATTTGTGCATGCGTGCAGACAAGTGTAACAGTATGATTGCATGCATGTGTGTGTGTGTAAACCTATCTGCTTGTTATGCAGGGTATCATTACATCCATATGGTCATCTTGCTCTCTCCTTTTACTCACTCGCACACGCACACACATATACACGAACACACACATGTACGCACACACACACACACGTGTATATATATATATATATATATATATAGTGTAAGGATGTAAATGTAGGTTCGTTCACTACTTCCAGGCTGAAATATCTTAATTATTCAATGGACTGACATGAAATTTGATTCAGTCATTCATGTTCCCCGGAGGATGAATCCTCCAGACTTTCCCTCTAGCGCCACCATGAGGTTGACTTTTTACTTCTTTATTGACATACTTCAACAACTATTGGATGGATTGCTGTGCATCTAAAACCTTCACATCTAATGTCACAATCTGGTCGATATTTTACTACTTTGGTTAAATAGTACAGAAAGAATAACTGTGAGTACAGCCTCAATAAGGAGTTTATACACCACATAATGCTTATCATGGGATTCTGTGTTCACAGGCAGTGTACAACAAATGAAGCCTACTACACATCTCATAAAACGTTCCTCAGAAACAGCCCGCGACCGCCAGCCTCGAGGTTGCACCGCTGCGCTCTACACATGCAGTTTTCCCCTCATCTGCCTCCACTGCGTGTTGCATTGTGGGACACTAATGTAGATCCTCAGTATTTAGTCTACATATGTAGTCACTCATTTGTTTGTTTGACTGAGATGGAAACTGAAGCATTTCCTTCCTGTCTGAGTTTAAAAAGCCACCAAATTTACAGGTTCAGTTTCTATAGCTGAGAGTGGTTTCCATCCACTTGTTTTCATGCAGGATTGATTTACTGAAGGATTGAAAGTAAGTAAAGAGAACCAGGGAGAGATGGAAAGAAAAAAATAGAGGAGGAGTGGAGGAAGAAAAGAGGGAGGCAAACAGGAAGTGAAGAGGAAGAGGAGGCACGTGGCTGAAAACCAACAAACTGTTCTACGTTCAGTTTGTGTGTCTCCCCACAGACTCAGACTCTTCCTCTGATAAACACACACCGTGGTTATCAGGCTTTTACTTATCCACTACCGAACACACACACACACACACACACACACACACACACACACACCAGGTGAAGCCTAAAGCAGTGCTGCTGCAGCTCAATAACATTTAGATTAGAGTCAAACCATGTGTTCCAACATACACAGTACACATACAGTGTGTGTGTGTGTGTGTGTGTGTGTGTGTGTGTGTGTGTGTGTGTGTGTGTGTGTTCAGCATTGAACAGACACACAGGTGTATCTAATCATGAGAAAAGGTATTTAAGGTGCTCTTCTCTTGACTCCTCTGAAGAGTGGCACCGTGGGGGCTTCAACACAACACTTGAATGACCTGAAAACCACCTGCCAGTTTCCACGGTGAGGAACATAGTGAGGAAATGGAAGACTACAGGCCAGAAGTGGTGAAAATATCAGACAGGTGAAGGAAGGATGGTGAGAATGGTGAAAAACAACCCACAGACCACCAGACCACCTCCAAAGACCTTCAACATCATCTTGCATCAGATGTAATATATTACTGTGTCCATCAGTTATTGGATAGATCAGAATTATGTTGGACCCAAAGACTTTGTCAGCGATGTCCAAACTTTTTCTGTATATCCTTCTCGTAATAACTTGTAACCACTATAATTACTCTTCCTCTACTCCTGTCATCCTCTCCATCATCGAGGCCGACTCAGACGATGAATTCTTTACCTTCATGTTTCTCTTTTTACGCCTCTTCTTCCTCCTCCTGAACCTCTCTCTCTCTCTCTCTCTGAGTCTTTGAAGCTAGCTGTGGCAGTCCATTAAGTCGACTAACCAGCCCCCATGGGAGCCATCCAGGCCCACTGTTACATCATGTTAGTGCAACATCAAGGGGAGGAGGATGGGGTGTGTGTGCAGAAGGATGTATGTGTGGTTGTGTGTGAAGATCTAAGGTTGCCTGAACCTGCTGCTCTCTGTTTGACCTCAACTATCAAAGCAGCTTCTGAATATCGCAGCGTTTTCATCCCTGTGAAGTGTCAGAGCAGCTTTTTTCTTCCATATACGGCCTCGTATGAGCTCTTAATAGGATTTTTAGATGTGTTACATAAAGCTGCAGCCCAGATGTTAAAGGTCCCCGGTGATTTGGGTTTTCATTATTTTAGCTCATGACATGAATAATGCTCTTCATCATGTTCCTGCAAATGAGTGTGTTTTAGTTGAAGAAATATTTATTTCTGGCTTTGAAGAGGAAACCAGCAAAGTGTCTGTCACACATGAGGAGTCATGACTTCCGGTTCCTGTGACATAAACATTTATGAATCATATCCTACTTTTATGGAGTTGTTTCCTATAAAAAGATGCATCCTGCACACGTCCAGCTCTGTATTTCTATTCTGGCTCTACTGGAATATCTCTGCATGGTTTCCAGGTAAAACCTCCTTATTGATCTTATCCTGGTCCTTTCTGCAGCCCCTCAGTTCAGCCTCTGTCTGAAACAGGACGTTTTAGCTCCTGTCTCTTTAAGGCCCGCCTCCTGATGAGCCCACTCTGCTCTGATTGGTCAGCTTCAGGAAGCTTCCTACGTAAACAAACTACAGTAGCAGGATTTCACTTCTGTTCTGTCAACTTCTCACATCCATCTTTACATGTTGGAGCTGAATCACATCTGAAATATGAGACAACACATGGAAACACCTTAGCAACCACCTCAGCAACCACCTTAGCAACCACCCTAGCAACCACCTTAGCAGTGGTTAGCAGTCATTCAGTTTTTAGTTGAACTATAACTTCATTGGCTGAAGACTGAAGAGAAGTGAGGAAACTACAGCCATTTCAGTAAAAATCTGATGAAGTTTGTTTGAATTTGAATAAGTGTATTTAGTGTTTGAGTCGAGTTTACCTTCTCTCAGTGAATCTGTCCCTTTGTTTCAGGCTATAAAATGCTTCAGCTAAATGTGTTCTTTGCAGTTAGAGAACAAACTTCTTCACTTACTAAACTAACTAGTATGTATGTTCAGACATTTTCTCCCGACACGCCCTTTAAATAAAGGTCCAGATTTGTGGTTTGACCATGAGGAGCATTTTCTAGTTTGGCTCCTCTGTCAGCGGTAATCTGCAAAAAACCGTCACAGTTAAACAATAAAGATGTTTTATGTTGTGGCAGCGTGTGGTTACGGTCTGGTTGGGTTGAGAAAAGATCATGGTTTGGGTTAAAATGATCACTTTGTTAAGGTTAGAGAAACATGTTGGGTCAATATAATATACACATATACGTCAGCTGAACTGCACCAATGCAAGACTGGCAACTACTAGAGAAACTGTGACTCCTGGTCTCGACTCCAGAGACACAGCTTATGTTTTACTACGTCACAAGACAAAAGGGTTGGATTTTAAACGCTTCTTATATTATCCATTGAGTCAAATCTGAACAGTAACTACAGCTGTCAGAAAAAAGTAGTGGAGTAGAAAGTACAAGTACCTTTACTCAAGTAAAATACTTGAGTAAAGGTACTTTCTGTCACTGATGCAGAACATCTGATCCAGCGTCCTGGTGGTTGATTCACGGTTTATTCTCCTTATATTTCAAATAACGGCCAAACCTGAGCGCCCGTGTTTGTATGAAGTGGAAACTTTGGCATGTGGAATGTGTGTGTTTTGGATCGAAGAGTTGCCCATATGGGGAAATAAAAGGGGGAAAGTAGATTAACGTGTGTGTGTGTGTGTGTGTGTGTCAGCAGCTGTGCTCCAGGTGTGCAGTGGGAGAATAACCTCCTGTCAGCTGGGAGCTGTTCAGGAGCAGCAGACAGTGTTAACTCCCACTGATGCAAACCGCCAAACATGATTTCATAGTTTATGTGCAGAACTGAATCTGGGAGTCAGAGAGAAGACGACGCCGACAGTTTCAATAAGAAGAGACCTGAGGAGCTGCAATGATCAATGATCCAGAACAACTGACCTCAACCTGACTTCAACTGCAGTAAATGTGTTCCTACATCTCCCAGAATGCCTTTCTCAAGTGCAGCTTTGACTTTGCTGCAGATCCCTGCTTACAATCAAGTCCACAGAGACAGAGGTGATAAACTCATAAAGTCGGCATGAAGTCGGCACTGATCCAGGATTCATGGAGGATAAAGTTGGTTTACGAGTGTTCAGAGGTCAAGCTGATTTTTATGGAGGCTTTGACGTCTCATCACAGACCTGCTGTTAGCTGGCAGTCTCTCAGTAACGTCTATATGTCACCAAGCACACTGATAAAAGAGAGAAGCTGCAGGGAGAAGAAAGCTAATTATACATAAATGACCAATAAATAATAAGATGTAAATAAGTACAGTTTGATGTAAAATAGCTTCTCAGTGGATGTGACTAAAACTAGTTTAATAATTAGTAAGAGCAGTGGAAATATCACAAGATAAAATGTCACCTCATACAAACTTGAGTTTGTGTGATGGGAAAGAGGAATGAAGAGGAGAGGAGCTGAAGCCAAGTGTGTTTTTATGAATGAAAGACAAAGCTGTAAAGGTTTATTACACCAGAAAATGACAGTTTGTCGTGTATGTGTGTTTTCCATATGCAAGTGTCTCTCTCTCTCTCACACACACACACACACACACACACAGTTGTTGGCTCTATTCCCTAAACTCCAGAAGTTTCCGGAAAGCAGACAAATCCCTGCTGTGCTCCAGTTATTTCGACCTGTGTCTGTGTCCTGTGTGTGTGTGTGTGTGTGTGTGTGTGTGTGTGTGTGTGTATGTGTGTCCTGCTTCATTATGAGTCCACAGCTGTACACCAAGAACCAAAGTTCATTTTTAGTTTAGTTTTCATTTGTTTTCTGTTATTCAGTCGACGTATATCAGGCTTTGATACACACACAACACTGTTAGTAGAGAGAGAGAGAGACACAGAGAGAGAGAGAGAGAGAGAGAGAGAGAGACACAGAGAGAGAGAGAGAGAGAGAGAGAGACAGAGAGAGAGAGAGACAGAGATTATGTGAGTCCCCCAGCAGTCTAGTCCTATGGCAGCATAACTAAGGGATGACCTGAGCCAGCCCTAACTATAAGCTTTATCAAAAAGGAAAGTTTTAAGTCTACTCTCAACACAGAGTGGTAGTTTGTTCCACAGCATGAGATCTGTATGGAGCCATGAGGAGACCATAACGCTCTTCAAATGAACACATGAAACAGACATGTCACATTTCTATCACGTTTCCATCATTTGACCTTTGACTGATGCCGTTTTATGACGTCATCTCATTGTGTCGACTGGAGAATTAGCGCCACCTGCTTTTTATCTACTAATATTCACACAATGGGAGCGGACGAACGAAGATCCTGTAGACGATGTTCTGGAAAATCTGTTTAAATTTGTGCTACATTTGGATGGAAACTTGACTGATAAGACAACTTATGTGGGAATGTGTCCGTAGCTCACTATTGACCACTATTGACCACTATTGACCACTATTGACCACTATTGACCACTATTGACCACTATTGACTACTATTGACTACTATTGACCACTATTGACCACTATTGACCACTATTGACCACTATTGACTACTATTGACCACTATTGACCACTATTGACCACTATTGGCATTTTGTAATCACACCTGTCTTGTGTTGTCTAATAATGTGAACAACTTGTGAAGATTGGATCAGTCCCACTTTGACGCCACATTATAGTTTGAGGTGGTCACAGTTGGTGGAAGTAAAATGCGCTGTTTGCTTTGATATGAATATGTTGCTTAATGAGCAACAGATGTGACGTCACCAGGCCAAAACAACTTACTCAAACACTTAAATAATCGTCTCCCTGTCTTTTGTTGGAGCTCGCTCTTCCTTTCTCATCTTTTCAGAAATGTATTTTGGTATTTTAGCTCGTTACTGGATTTGCTTTCTTTAGGCTCACATGAAAGACGTTTCAGCTCTTGAAAATGTCCAAAAATAACATGTGAAATACCAACAGCCACATATTTTCTCTCTTTCTTTCTCCCTGCTTTTGTTTGAAACTCCGTCCATTCCTGATTATTATCCGTCTGTTTACCTCCGAGTGTCAATGTTTAATTGGACGATCCCTCCTCCTCCTCTTCTGTCCCCATGGGAAAGTATGCAGACACATTTTGATTTGATTATGGCTCACAAACCAAACTATGCTTAGTCGCATTCCAGCTTTAACAAAATGGGTGACATGAGAAAACAGCTCTGTAGAGCTGCAGAGCAAGGCACTTAACACAGCCAGAGTTGCGGGTTTGATTCCCGCTGGAGACACTTTTCATTCAGTCTCCCACCGAATGTCATGTCACTGATGTTATTGAAGTATTTTCCCATCACTGTGGAGGTTATCACAAAAAAACCCACAACTGATCTGGTTCTTATTATTAAATAAAGTCAGATGTGTCTGATGTCTCGCTGCCAACTCAGTTAATGAACCAATCAAATGCCCCTTCTTCATTTTCTCTGGTGGCGCACACCCTCCCTCTACAGTCAGTCATGTGTCACTACATCAAAGAATAACACCAGGAAAACATGCAGAGCCAAACAATGAGCCCAGAAAAGACTATCTAGAAATGATTTCATGATACAAGCCTGAATACTAGAAATGAAGTTTATATATATATATTGTAACAGCAAATGTGTTTTGTAGTAAAGGTCATTAATTAACGTATTTGACTAACTGAATGTATGAATGAAATGTTCAGTAATTGAGTATTTTATGTGTTTTCTTGTAGCATAATTAAACTTAACTAAACTATGCTGATATTTAAACACTTGATTGTCATGGTCTTAGTTTACTACGAAATGTCTGCAGTGACTTGAAGCACGATGTGTTTATTACATATAATTCCAACTTAAAATAAATTGCATTTTGTTTGTCTCCTATGGCAACATACAATATCTGCTCTGTAACTCACTTGTCCTGTGTTTTCCTTTGAGAAACAAATCTGAAAACAAAAGGGAGGAAGTAATATTTTTTGATTTCATGATGGCAGCTAGTTCTACATTATTTTAATTAAATATCTTTCCATTACCTGTTTCATAGTAAAGTTCTCCTACAGCAAATAAAATCCTACATAAAGAGGAAAATGTTTTCCATCACAGACAGAGCAGACAGTCACACTGAGCCTGATAGCATCCTGCACAAAGCAAGAACAGACACCTACACGCCCCTCAAGCTACTGTCAGTTCAACACAGACACCTACACGCCCCTCAAGCTACTATCTGTCCAACACAGACACCTACACGCCCCTCAAGCTACTATCTGTCCAACACAGACACCTACACGCCCCTCAAGCTACTATCTGTCCAACACAGACACCTACACGCCCCTCAAGCTACTATCTGTCCAACACAGACACCTACACGCCCCTCAAGCTACTATCTGTCCAACACAGACACCCACACGCCCCTCAAGCTACTGTCAGTCCAACACAGACACCTACACGCCCCTCAAGCTACTGTCAGTCCAACACAGACACCTACACGCCCCTCAAGCTACTATCTGTCCAACACAGACACCTACACGCCCCTCAAGCTACTGTCAGTCCAACACAGACACCTACTCGCCCCTCAAGCTACTATCTGTCCAACACAGACACCTACACGCCCCTCAAGCTACTATCTGTCCAACACAGACACCCACACGCCCCTCAAGCTACTGTCAGTCCAACACAGACACCTACACTCCCCTGCACAACTTTCCTTTTCTTTGATAAACTTTTATCTTGTATAAAGTGTGTGTTGTATCTGACCATGGCATCCATGTTTGGCCAGGTACCAACAGGAAGAAGAAATATAAAGACTAATGGAGGCAGAAATGTACAAAACATCACCAACAGCTGTTTCTGAAACACTGCCGTGAGGTTCAACCTCAGGTTTATCCCGACGAGTGGGTCAGATTGCTCCTTTATGTGGACTTTTAAACAAGTTCCCATCATTCATCACAAAAATAGCTTCCAAATGCTTTGACTTTGACTGTGAAGGTTGTTGGTCACAGACAAGTGCAGGAAAATGAAAAGAAATTTAAAACAAAAACAAACAGAAAAGTGAAAAACACGAAGAACAGCAATGTAAACAACTTAAAAAGAGAGCAAGAACAGAAAGACAAAAACACTTCCAACTTGTTGACTCATGACTGACGTTCAGAAACACACACACACACACACACACACACTATGACAAAACTGAGGAGAAACTAAAGAAGAAATAAAGCAGTGGGAGAATGAGAAGATGAATGAGGAATGAGGTGAGGAAGAAAGGAGAAAATGAAATTAGGAGAAAACAGAAAGTGAGGGAAAAGAAGCGGAAAGGAAGAGAAGATAGAAAGGGAGGAAGGGGAAAGAAGGGATGAACAGAAGTTGAAGGAAAAGAAGAAGAGTGAAAGAAAAAAGAAAGAGTAAGAAAGAAAGAAAGAAAATGAAAAGATAAAGAACAAAAAAGAAGAAAAGCAGAAAAAGAGAATAATATGGAGAAAGAAGAGACAGAAGATTGTTAAAGGTAAAAACACTAAAAGGAGGAAGAGGAGAAGAAAAGGAAGAACAAGGACGAGAGGAAGATAAGAAGAGAAATACATGGACAAATGAGTGAACATGAGGAAGAAGAAAAGAAAAAAGTAGAGAAGAAGAAAGTGAGGGACAGAAAGGAAATGTTAGAGAAGAGGAAGAGGAGGATTAGGGAGAAGATAAAGGAAAAGAGGAAGGGATGAGATGAAGGAGAAGCTGTAGAAAAAGACATAAGATGGAGACAGGAAGAAGAAACAAGACGTTGAAAAGGAAGAGGACACATGTTTCTGTGTTTGTGTGAATCATCGTGTCTGTTGTCCCTGAATGACCTTACACTCACAACGTGTGTGTGTGTGTGTGAGAGAGAGAGAGAGAGAGAGAGAGAGAGAGAGAGAGAGAGAGAGAGAGAGAGAGAGAGAGAGAGAGAGAGAGAGAGAGAAGCAGATGTTTGTTGTTGTGTCCGAACATCTCCCAAGTGTCAAACGCAAACACATGACACACAACAACGGCTCGACCAATCAGGTTTCACAGTCCCGTCAGATGTTGCAGTAATAAGGTGGACAAAATAACATGAACACCTGCATGTTGTGATGTCATTGCACCTGCCTGCCACCTTAAATCTCATTATCCTACATATTTCTTGTTGTATTTACTCATATAATATTTCATATTCGTCTTGCGTGTGGTGTTTAATTTGATATGTGGTATATTTATGGTATACATATATCTGTATGTGGTTCAGTGAGTCAGCTGCAGGTCAGTTAAAGTTTCATTTTATGCATTATGCATTCCTCCTCCTCCGTCTCTGTCACATCATCCCTCACTACATGTTTTCATATTCACTCCACAAAGTTCTCACACTTTGAGGCATACCTGGATTTTATCAAACCCACATCTCACACTTTCCCAGATGTCCCAAAGCTGCTTTCCACTGACCACTGAGCTTTTCCAAGTGATTATTTCCTCACATTACCCTCTCTCAGCTCCATCACATCCTCCTCCCACTGATTAAAAAAACTACTCCAATTTCTCAGTTTTTGGGATTAATAAAGTATCTATCTATCTATCTATCTATCTATCTATCTATCTATCTATCTTACAGTCATCAGAAAACGCTGACTCATTCTTTTCAACATTCATTCAGAGGTCACTGCGATGTCACGGACGTGTGACCTCCTGACTCTGTCTCACATGTCATCTTTGTGAACTATTGAAATGTCTAATAAATGACCAGACAAGCTTCATGTTCTCATCCAGGATGCACATCGACAGACGAAGCAGAGTGAGTACACTGAAGGTTATTACTGTGTGGGTATGGGATTAGACTCATGTATGTATTAAATGAACACAATGTGCTCTCAAATGTATTAAATTACCTTTAAATGATTTTTCTCTAGCGATACGCCTTTACCACATCTGGATGGAAAATTTAAGGAAGAAAACATGTATTTACTTTTAGCCACAACTCTGTAATATGATGCGCTTAATAGACAAAACATTATGTTCATTTAGATATGATCAACTGTCCATCCACTATGAGGGCTTCAGGGCAACTAAATCTAATAGAAATTGTGTTTATATTCTAGAAAGAATATATGAATACAGTTGTGGGGACAGTTTCATCAAGACATTTTAACTCACAAATTGAAAATAGATATAATGTTTGATATGTCAGTACAATGTTGGTCTCATAGTGATGAACCTACAGAGATCATCCGGCACCCTGTAATCACAGCGTGACCTTTGACCTTTGACGGGGTCACTCCAAAAAACATCAGACAGGACAGTCGAGAAGCAACATGTGATCACACCATGAACTCTGGATGATGTCATGATGTGTAATAATTCTGCTTCACGTCAACTCGTTGTCAACTTTAAGTCCAGTACGAGTGCCGAGGCTACAAGGCAGACATGTTTGAAGAAGGTGAGTTTGCACCTTCTTCAAACATGCATACTTGCAGGAAACAGTCTGAAATACTTACTTATACACCTGTTAAGATGGTCCTGGAAGTGGAGCAGAGAAAAAAGGTGTGACACATGCACAAAGAAAATGTTGGTTGGGGTAGGTTGAGAAATCAGAAAGAAGAGAAATCCAACAACAACTTAGGTCTTCTAAAACATCAAGAAAGAAGAAAACATCGATCCACATGGTACATGGCTGGATTCATGAAGCCTGTACTGGAAGAGTGTCACACTTTGAACACACTGACTTAGAGCTCCAGGATACAGACAGAACAGTAAAAACTGTTATAACTATCCCCTACTTCTTATAGATGCTACCTGCATTTATTAGTGTGCTAATTGATTTTCCTGTGAATGGAAACTAATGGCTCCCTGGACATTTAATAGTTGAAACGTTGGTATGGCCGTTTACTGCGGCGTCTCCCATTGAGCTTGGTGATAAACTGAACACATCTGTGACTGAAAGTAATTGAGGTACAACCGTCTTCGGAAACAAACAGCTGAGCCTCTCCATTGATGGACACCAATTATTGTGATGAGGGAACAGTTTGTACAGCAATAAGCCCCTCCACCCCCCAGACGGATGACAGGAAGAACACAGCGCCATCACTCTGTCCATAAAGAGCTGTGATCATTTAGAGATCATTTAGCCTTTTTTCTCTTCCAAATCACTGTGAAGCTCATGATGTACTGTCAGATGAACAGGCTCGCTGTTAGAAAAGTGGTTAAGGTTCAGCTGACCTCAGAGATCAATTATTGGTAATCTGAAAACCTGGTTTTTACTCCTGCATCAGGGAGGCACAGAGGTTTTTAGCTCTGCTGGAGCCTCCTCCACCCAAAAATGAGAAACTAAAATTGCAGTCAGGTACATTGGATGTCAAAGAAAAAAAAAACAAACAGAAATATTAGAGTAACACTATAATAATTGCTTTTCTATACGTTTATTCATTTTAGTCACTAGGGGAGAACAGTTTTAGTTTTAAACTCTAACCCTAACCCTAACGAATGAACTGTCTTTATTTATCTCATGGCCCATCCTTCATGGGATCATGAGACACTTTTAGTAAACAACATTGTTAACTGCTCATAAAATAATCTGAGATCAAAGCAGCATATTGATCAGTTTTAACACTAATAATCAGAATACCAGCTCTGAATTCAACACAAATTAACCTTAATTTAGAAAAACTACAGACCAGTTTCTCTGCTTCCTCAGTTCCCTAAAATATTAGAAAAAGTATAGATATATAGTATAGTATTGTTAATAGAGGGGTACTATACCCCTGGTCTGAAATCAGAAAGGTGACCTGTGAGATGCCTCAAGCCTCTGTACTGGGACCCAAACTGTTTATATAAATTACACAGCCCATTTGTTGTTTATTCCATTTAAATATTACATAACACTTATCTCCTCATATCACAGATGTATAACACTCCCACAGTATACTGCTTTTTAGACAGAGAACACCTGGAAACACAGACTCAGGTGGGAAATACCTGCAGTTCACCTTTTAACTGGGACACGTTCTGCTCAAACACAGAAACCAACAAAACAGCAGGAGAAAGTGTTTTCTGCCACTTCAGTTTCCTAAATAAGATCAGAGATTACGTCTTAACCTTCAATAACCTTTTCTTCAAATACCTCATTTCATCTTTCTCACAGATGTGTTTCTGACGTTCAGGAAGTCTGTTTGTTCACTTCAGCACCAATAATGCAGATAAATATTCAGCATCTGAATTCCTGTGACGTTTCTGGATCAATGAGCCAAAACTGCTTTAAAATGGAAATACAGTGAATGACAGATGAATTTAATTTGTTGAAATGCATTTCTTTTCCCTCCCTCTCTCTATAACTCCAATCCTCCTTTGAACATTATCAGGATAAAATGACACACACACACACACACACACACACACACACACACAGATACAGCAGTCTTCACACACAGTTAGGAAGGGGAATAAATCCATCGTCCTGTCCAGCAGATGATAAGAGCTATTAGTCACAGGAGACGGCAGCAGGGGGCTGGAACAGCTCCTCTAATTGAGTTTCAAGAGTCTTCACGGGTGGAGAAAGAGACAAATGTGTTCAGGCCATTAGTCTTTCAGCAGACACCGCAAAGCAGTGATCACCAGAGGAAACAAAACCGCTGGAATTACAAGGATTCAAGAGCTCTTATAAAACTCCACCCGGGGTGGGTCTCCTGCCAAAACGACACCCGTCAGTCATTTCTGGAGGCATCACAGACATTGTGGTGCTGATGCAGAGCTCAGAATAGTAGAAGTACAGCAGAAACATTAACATTTATCTCCTCTGGACTTTTTTTATGACTTTATGACTTCAGCCATCCTCTATGCTGTGGTCTGCTGGAGAGGGGGCAGCACGGACAGGGACAGGAGCAGACTCAACAGACTTATTAGAAGAGCGAGCTCTGTCCTGGACTGTCCTCTGGACTCCACAGAGGAGGTGGGTGAGAGGAGGATGTTAGCTAAGCTGACATCCATCATGGACAACACCTCTCACCCCCTACACGACACTGTGGGGTCTCTGAGCAGCTCCTTCAGCAGCAGACTGTTACATCCACGGTGTAAGAAGGAGAGGGTCTGCAGGTCCTTCATCCCTGCTGCTGTGAGACTTTACAACACCTGCACCTGAATGTTGTAGTCTCCTGTCAAATAAATAACAATGTCCCATTGCTATTTATTGTTCTTGTTTGTCTTGTTTGTTCTTCTTATATCTGCACATTTTAATAGTAGTACTTTAGTAAATATGTAAAAAACACTCCCTCCTTGTTTTCTATATTTTCTCTTCGCAGCTTGTAATACGTGAATTTCCCCGTTGTGGAATAAATAAAGTTATTGAATTGAATTATTAAGAGGTTTTATATGTATATGTGCTAACCCTGAACCCAGTAACATTTGGAAGGTGTGGAGGAGCTGTATGTAGAGCTATAATGATGAAATGATTTATCAATTAGTCTGAAAATTAATTGGTTGATTCTTATAATGAATTAATCAAGTACTGTTTCAAGCAAAAGTTTGATTTTGAGCTTGATTTAATGAAGAACTGGCTGCTTTCCGCTCGCTTACATTTTAGTAAATTAAAGACGTTTCACCTTTCTTCAGCTCTAACCTGATGATGGAAACCAGGAGCTATATCTGTGGATCACAGAGGGTGGAGCTGTAGACCACACCCCTCATGCCATAACAAGGGGTCACATGAGTCACCCTTCAAGATGTGAATTAGGATGAGTCGTTGTGGTCACATGATCCAGAGAATGAGACCTGCTCTGATGGTGAAGAGCAGTTAAACTTCCTGGGATGTTTTTGTGGCAGCATCTTTCCTACCGAACCTCTAAACACACTCGGATATATGCGTACTGTACATACAGAGCCACATGAGGGACTTTTAAAGGAAACTCTATATTTTGTGTATTAAAGTATCTCAACAGATGATTATTTGATGCTCAGAAGAAGGATTGTCAGTTTATTCTCTGTCCAGTTTGGAGGTTTTGATCCTGACGTTTTTTGTCATATGAAATATTAAACTGTTGCTGCTGTTTGCAGACATTTGAAGACATCATTTTAGACCAAACGACTAATAAATTAATATAGAAAAAAATAATTGACAGATTAATCGATGATGAAGTCTCAATCAGATTCGTTCAGAGACGGCTATTTAAGAAAATTTGAGGCATTAAACAATTTTCTGATACTATGAACAAACCGTCTGAAGTTAATAATGACTCCAAAATCATGAGTATTATTGTCAAAGTTATGTGCTTTACTTTGAAGCTCTAATTATGCTATCAATCATTTTTCTTGAGAATGATTGTCTTTGTTTTTTTCAACTGGTGGAAACTTCATTTTGGAGTAAAAGTTGCTCATCAATCCTCCCCACACTTCCACACTCATCCAGACCAGATATATATTTCCCCTGAGCTGCGTTCAGCTGTCAGCTTGTGGCTCATCGTGGTTATCTGGGAACAGAGTTGGGGTCTACATAACCTAAAGAAAGCCTGAAGTCTGTCAGCAAGACTTTAAATCCATATCTTGAGAAAATAAACATCCACATTATTTAATATCTGTTGGAAAGAATCAAATGGTCTTCTCTGATGGATTTCTCCCTGTATGGTTATTAAACGTTGGTTTTAAAATAGTGGCTCTAATACGAAGCCTCAACTCAGAGGGACATATATCAAATCCTGCTGATGGTTTAAATTACATTTCTGCTTGACGTTACATGAAGCCAGTTCTCTACGTAAAGCAGCACATCATCATGGTGTGACATCAACATTTGACCAGTTATTCATGTCACACAAGTACATACTCCTGAAAGTAACCCTAACCCTCGAGAACATGTTTGTGGTGCTTGTTAAGGTAAACTGATCCCACTCAAACAGTTAAAGTGGAACTTAACCCACTGAATCACTCTGAGACTTAATTCTGCAACTCAATGGAAACACATGGGAGACAACTGTCTGGAGACCTGAGAAAGAGGACACTTTCATTGCACAGAAAAGGACAAGAGTACAAGAAGGGCAAATACGGACATTTTGCATTTTGTCTGTTCATCACCTCAGGGATGCCAAAGATTTGATTTCAGTGAGCTCTGTGGAAGCTCACACCATTAATCCAGCCGATGTGGAGGGAGTGTTTCCCAAGACTGTGACTGGAGGCCCACTTTGCCTTCCAGGAGGCACTGTGAGGTCCACACAACCCGTGAGTGGGAGTTCACCTCAAGAGTGACGTCTTCTGCAACATAGTTTTTATGGCAATTTTGCTTTATTTGGCAGTTTCCAGGGAGTAATAAAGGTTATTTGTAGAGCTGGTGTCCAAACAAAGTGCTCTGAGGATGACAAAAAGACTATATTTCCAAGACAAAATCAAGTTAACATATGGAAAACAACTATGATCTTGTTGTAGCTCAGAGTTAAAGGTTCAGTTCCCTAAGAAAATGCACTAAAACTGCCAGGCAAGGGCTTTAGTTCCCTGGAGCAAGACATGAACGCTGCCAGGATTAGAGGCTCAATTCTCCAGCCAGCCATCACATTTAGTATTAATGGATCATTTCTCTAAAGCAAGGTTTGGTTTGAGGTTTAATGCCCTTGAGCAAGGCGGTATCTATTACGGCAAGGGTTGGAGGTCCAACTCCCTGTTTCCCTGAGTCCCTGTTTAGCCAATATAAAGACACCAACATCACAACAGTTGACGTCAATGTTCTGTTGAGGGTAATGAATAAAGCAAAAAGTCAACACTGCAAGGGTTAGAGATTGAATTTCCAAGAAAAAGACAACAACTCTGCCAAGGTAAGTGCTTTATGTCCCTTGAGCAAGGCACTAATTCCCCCAGACAAGGCAGTACTGAAAGGATTAGAGGTTGTTCTCCCAGAGTCTCTGTAGAAGTTAAAATACGTTGAATAAGGCCTCAAACACATCGCATACACAAGACAGAAGCTCAAGCACAAGTATTTAGTTTTCTGGTGAGTCTGAATGTGGGAATTTACATTTTCTGTTTAGGCCAGTAGAGTAAGGCAGGACCGATGTCAGGGTTCGGGGTTCAATTGTCAGGTTCTCCGTGTATTTCAGAGCACTGACAGGGTTGGAGGTTAACTTTGATTCCCTGTTTAGCTAAGGACAGAGCAGGGCTGTAGTCTGCCAGAAGTGGGTGGTTTCAGCCTGGTGAGTGGCTGATTTATCTGATCTTACATGTTAGGTATCCACTTAAGAGGCTGTTTAGGTTTCAGCTGGAATAGATCAAGTGTACCTCCAGTAGTCAGGATATTAAAGCCATATTTAGCTGGATATTTTCTGCAGGATCTGGCTGCTGCTCAGACGACATGACAGATACATGGATGGAGGGTTTGTAATCGTCAAAACAAGGTCGGTTATTGTTGAACTCTTGTCATAGTCTCTCGTAGTCACGTTATCCAGAAGAGCCCTGTGTTTCTGTCTTGATGAATGTTTAGAAGATCAGTGAAAGAAATGCAAATATACAGTGAGGAAAAATACCTCTTCACCTTACAACAAAGAAGCAGAGACATATGAGAGCGAGGGGAGGGATCGGCGTTTTACCAAATGACTTCCAGATTGTGACTTTGGGGTGGTGACTTCCTACAGTCCTGATTAGCAGCAGCTTCTCTGCAGAGCTGCTGTTCATAGGAAACCTGCAGCCGCACTGTCACACACAGCAGCTAAAGAGGCAGATATTTCCCTCAGGAGTTGGTAGAGAGCAGAAACAGTGAATATTGGACTCCACATGATGATAATGATGATCCATAACTGCTGGATGTGTTTCTAACAGGTTCAACACATCAGAGTCCTGCTACTGTTAAAGGCACGAGGCATTTCCATTATCAGCTACTGATTACTACTGATTATTTTCACAATTAATCAATTATTTTTGTTCAATCTTCAAGCAAATACCAATTAGTTTTGTGTTTGCTGTTTTATGGTTTTGTGTCTTGTCTTTTATTACTACATTTGTTTTTATTTAAACAACTTTAAGGGTTGGTTTTCAGAAGTGATTTAATAAACTGAATTTTACTTCACATACTGAAGAGAATTGAGATAAATTATCCAAAAATCTAATCCAGAACAAATAAATGTATAATTAAAAGACATTACTCAAATCTAACCAATGTAAATGCTTCAATGTGAGTTTTAAAAATACTTTACAGGGTGATAATGACGCTAAAACAACAGCCTGAAGCCTTCGTGCCAGGTCTCCCGCCCAGGAGACTGGAAACCTGAACCTGCTGCCAGCACGGAAACGTTAAACTGAAGTTATGTTGAAAAAATAAACCCACTTCAGACAGTAGATCAGATAAATAACTTTAATCTGATCAGATAAATAACTTTTATCTGATCAGATAAATAACTTTAATCTGATCAGATAAATAACTTTTATCTGATCTGATAAATAACTTTTATCTGATCTGATAAATAACTTTTATCTGATCAGATAAATAACTTTTATCTGATCTGCCATCTGAAACATGAGATCTGATGTGTCGTGATACGTTTACTGCCTGTGAATGGATGCTAATGAATCCACGCTGAACCCACTTTTGAGGCAGCTATTATCTCCCAGCATGCTCAGTATAAACAGAAGGAGGAAACCCAATCTGCCGTTGAATCTAAAGTTCAGGCTCAGAGACGGTTTTTTAATATAAAATGCAGCCGTCAAGTGGGAAACATTTACCACCAGAGAGATGCAACTATGGCAACAAAATAAACAGAGTGAAGAAGAGCTGTCAGCACCCTCTCAACAGGTAAGGTGTTGATGAACAAGGAGGTGAGCCTGGAGTGATCTGTGATCGTACCGGTCAGCTCCCAGCATGTAAGACACGTCCTCCACACACATCCTCAGATGTTTGAACATGTTATTATAATAATAATTATTAAAGTTCTCTCTGATTGGATTAACATTAACAATTAATATTAAACTTGAATGATAAGTTCACATCGCATGCCAAATCCTCACCATGTCTGTCTTAAACTAACAGTCAGTAAATGATCAGTGATCATGTGTTTGTTGCTGTAATCATCCTCCTGTTCATACTGACCATTAGATCCCTTCATAATACACTTACAATGGAAGTGATGGAGACTAAACCCACAAACATGGATTTAAAGTTTATGTGAAGCTAATATGAAGCTTCAAATCCAGCAGATATGTTTCAACGTTACAGTGTTTTTAGAGCCAAAGTCCCTCTTTTTGTTCCTATACTTCCACCACAGCTCAACAGGGAAACACAAAGAGGGAATTTGATGCTAAACAGACTGTAAATGTGTCAGATATCCACTTGATATGACTAACTCACACTGATGAAGCCTCAGAGAAGCTTCACATCTACTTTAAATGACTGTGTGGACACACTGTGGATTTTAACCTCCATCACTGACACTGAAAGCACATTTTAATAAACGCCAGTGTTTTTCTGTTGCTATTTGAGAAAACATGAACCACGTTCCTCACTAACACTATAAAAGCAGAAATTACACCCTCAGGAGATGGAAATGGACACAAATAGAGGGAGCGTGAGAAGAAATAGGTCAGCTGTCGTCCAACACAATGTCAAGACATGACTGACAACACAAGGATCCAATCAAATGACTCACGGCAGCACCTGGTCACACACATGTGTTTGTCAATTAAGGTGTGTGTCCAAAGTAGAAAAAACTTGAGAAAACAAGTTGGTGCAGCAGCCGTATAGAGGCAGATGGGCTGGTCTGACACACACACAGACACACACCAACACACACACACACACACACACGCTATGAGTCATAGCCTTTATATGACAGTGCTGTGCCAGGCGGTGATGGAAGCTGTCCTCAGAACACACATTAAAATAAAACTTGTTTAAAGCCACAGCGAAGAGAAGTCACACGTTTAACATGCTAACATGCTAACATTAGCGTGACGCTTTTTACACTTGATAACATCAATGACAGCTCGAATGTTATTCTGCAGTTCAAGTGTTAAAGTCTTACAACACAATGTTGGTACGTCATTAAAATATGTAAAATATATGTATAAAAAATGTAAAATACATTGAGGGAAGACCAACTGGTTATGAAAAGAAATGGACTCTGGATCTGATTGGCTAACAGCTCACCTGCTAATCAAGGTGTGAGAAACGGATGGAGGAGACGAGAGAGAAAGGAGATACATGGAAAGAGTCAGAGAGAGAGAGAAATCTGGAAACAGAAGAAAAAGAAGTCAGCGAGTCCAGAAAATTACCTTCATATATCACATAGCCAGTTACAAACTTTATGGATTATGTTTTATGTGTTGTGTTATTTTTTTATGAAGGAATCAAATGTACCTCACTGAATCATAAATCTATTAGAGCTCTTTAGTTTGGTGAGATCTGGTGAAAATGAGCAGACTCATCCTTTAAGTGAGCAGGTTGGAGACAGATAAAACACTCATCAAGTCATCGTCTGTTAGTAGACGGCCGAGAACGTGTGTGTGTGTGTGTGTGTGTGTGTGTGTGTGTGTGGACAGCAGACGGTGCATACGGGGTACACACACACACATCAACACGCCAAGCAGGCCTCTTTCATTTCATTTGAGAGAGACTTGCAGTGTGATTCATTTCATTTGTGTTTTGTTTACACATGTACACAACACACACACACACACACACACACAGGCCATATGTCCTGTTGCTTTGTTCTCAAGACACGCACACACACACACACACACACGCACACACACAGTAATGAGGCCTGGAGCAGTGTGTTATTGTAACATGCCGAGTTGTGTAATCTGTGAGCAGTGACTAATATGTTTTTAATGTTTGATGAGCAGCCATGGCACTGGAACACACACACACACACACACACACACAATCTACAGATGGTCTGGATTCACTTCAGGTGCATCTTTTAACCAAGAGACAACAGGTGTGTCCCACCTTTTCATTTTCAGACTGAATACATCATGACAAGTTGATGAGGTCTGTTCCAGTTCAAATACTCGAGCGTGTTGATGTGTTGCTCGTATTTTCCTGCTGTACTATAGTACTATAGTACTAGTGTAGTACTAGTGTAGTACTGGCTCAGTAAACATGATGATCAAATCCACGTTTTAAATGGAAAATATCTTCTAACAGGCGATTTACAGTCCTTCACTTTAAACTCTTTTATACACCAGTCTGTCCTATGAAAACTGTCATATGTGTAACTGTAATCATATGTTATTGTGTGGTAGTGTATCCTATCATATCCTATCATATAATATTGCATTGCACTCATGTGTCATGTGTCTGACTGGCCTGCGGGTCGGAGAAGACTTCCTGGATGCTGTTGATTGGGCCAACAGGGACACCTGAGCCCTTAAATCTCTGCAACCAATCAGTTGTCTTCTCCTGCAAAAACCTGCCAAAAGCAGCAGAGAAAAACTATTAGAAATTAATTATTATAAATTTTATTTACATTATTGTAAAACCTGAATGACTCTCTTTTGCTCTCTCTCACTCTGGCACACACACACACACGCACACGCACACACACACACACACACACACACACACACACACACACAGCTGAAGGCATGCAGAGAGACAGACTGCAGGTCAGAGGTGCCTCCTCATCTCCATTTTATTCAGACAGAGAAACTATTCACACAAACACAGAAACTGCTGTGTGTGTGTGTGTGTGTGTGTGTGTGTGTGTGTGAACAGTACACCTGCAGCCGCCTCAGGGAAACACAGCTGTCATTGAGATAATGTTCACACACAGCTCTGAGTCTTATAACATGTTTGTTTTAATAAAGTTAGTATAAAGTTTGGAAACGGTGTTGGTGACGTGGTACGCAACACCGTCACTGAAAAACAAAGAGAGCCTAAAAATGTTCAACCATAGAAACCAAACATGACATGCAGCCAATCAGCAACATTGTTGACATATTAAACTGTGATGTTCGTGATCGTGTAACATTTAATCTATAACTCAATGTGAGTAATAATCCCATGAAATGATATTTCCTTTAGTATGTTTCAACACTGATTATCGGTGCGTCATAGAACTGAGATATTTACCATCATGAGACCTGGAATCAATCCAAAATAACCCAGAAACAGATTTAACAAGGGTTCATTTCATTTAGGCTGCTGTTGGAGCTGCTGTTGGAGCTGCTGTTGGAGCTGCTGTTGGAGCTGCAGTAGTGACAGCGTCTATCATCTATCGGTGTCTGATGTGACACTGATAGATGATAGACGAAGAACATCCTCGACAGAAAGATTCAACTAACACTGTTTAACAGCTGCTGCGTCTTTCCTATTCATCTTATTCATCTATGCATATTATTTACACTGTAGTTTGACAAGTTAGATTGTTTTCTGTGTGTGTGTGTGTGTGTGTGTGTGTGTGTGTGTGTGTGTGTGTGTGTGTGTGTGTGTGTACCTCTGTGACAGTGTGTGCAGCAGCTGTTTGCGGTTTTGGACTCTCAGCATGTTGGTTTTGTATTTTGGCTCTGCTGTGAGCTCCATTAGCTGCAGAACCTGCAAACATCAAACAAACAACAACAGACTTCAATATTTCAACTAACAGTAAATGTCTGCAGAGTTTTCCTTTATTGTTTTCTTATGAGCTGTTTGGTCCATAAAACGTCAGAAAATGCTGAAAACGTTAAACAGTGTCTCTAAAGGCCTCAAATCAAACCAAAGATCTTCAGTTTACTGTCACTAAAGACACCAGAAAGTGTTCACATTTAACATGGAATCAGACAATTTGGACATTATCTTCTTGAAAAATGTCAAAAGCCTAATTTAATAATCGGCAGCTAATTGATTAAGATGAACTAACGTGTTAAAGTGACGTACTTGACAGACTTTGATAAACTGCTTGTCATTGCCTGCAGCCACAACTATGTGTCCGTCTTTGGTTCTGAAACCCTGAAAGAGACGAGAGACAGAGACATGAGCAGCTGTCAGAGGTGTGGAGCTAAAGACAACATTTACATCTGGAACCACATGAAGACAAAACTACTGCAATTCCTGCAGTACAATACCCACAATCCTTCAATACATGATCAAAAACACAGAAACATGCAGAAGAGCAATGATGAAATTCAGATTTCATAAATGAAACATTAACATTATTATCACGTCCCTTGTCCTTGTGGTGTCCTCATATAAACTATATCAGGAAGTTAAGAAGCAGCAAAAGACTTTATGTTGTTGTTGGAGATATTGTTGTATCAAACTGATCCTTCCCAGCAGGTAGATATGAAACTTACTTAATTAAGTATCAGGAGTGATGAGTCGGAGGTTCATCTGCATTTTTATCCCTGATGAGTTTTAAAGCAGGTTTAATAAGCTGAAGCACTCCTGAGGAAAGCTGCTGGAGGACACGTTAGCTGTATGGATGCTAACACTGGTCAGTCTTCCAGGCTGAAACACTTCAACAACTATTTAATGCATAGTTGTTGAAGTCGTGCTCCTCACAGGATGAACCCTACTGACACTGCTGATCCTCTGACGTTTCCTCCAGTGCAACCATGAGATTATATATTTTGTTCTGTTTTGAAATATACGATCAGATCTACTTTATTGTCCTCTTAGATAAATGTATCATGGAGTTACTGTATAACCCATTTATCTCACACACTCACGTTCATTCAGACAAAAACAAACTACACGGATAAAGAACACTACAGCATATCAAATACAGAGCTTTCATTCATGATAGTTTATTAAAATTATATATATATATATATATGCTCATATATAACCTCATATAACCTCCTCATAGCCGTCTACATAAGAGCTGCTAGCATGACTCTCATCTCTCAGTCTTGTTTCATGGATCCTTTAATTTGACCAACTGAGGATAAACTAAGTTGAGAAATAATTCATGATAGTTGATTCAATTTAGGAGGAACTATATCGTAATGATATATGTTGTCTTATGATACATTATGTGTATCTCTGTATGCAGTATTTTCTAATTACACAGAGATTTTTTCTGTACGCAGAGGAAAATATATTCAGAAAAATATCCATCAATAACCGTTGAATCAGCTGAAATATGAGGGTGAACAATGTGACAACCTTAGCAACAACCTTAGCACAACCTTAGCAACAACCTTAGAACAACCTTAGCAACAACCTTAGCACAACCTTAGAACAACCTTAGAACAACCTTAGAACAACCTTAGAACAACCTTAGCAACAACCTTAGCAACAACCTTAGCACAACCTTAGCAACAACCTTAGCAACAACCTTAGAACAACCTTAGAACAACCTTAGAACAACCTTAGCAACAACCTTAGAACAACCTTAGCAACAACCTTAGCAACAACCTTAGCAACAACCTTAGCACCAACCTTAGCAACAACCTTAGAACAACCTTAGAACAACCTTAGCGACAACCTTAGAACAACCTTAGCAACAACCTTAGCAACAACCTTAGCACAACCTTAGCAACAACCTTAGAACAACCTTAGAACAACCTTAGCAACAACCTTAGAACAACCTTAGCAACAACCTTAGCAACAACCTTAGCACCAACCTTAGCACAACCTTAGAACAACCTTAGCAACAACCTTAGCACAACCTTAGAACAACCTTAGCAACAACCTTAGCAACAACCTTAGCACAACCTTAGAACAGTATATAAATGACAGAAACATGTAACACACCTGGTTTTAGCCACTTTTATAAAGCTTCACACAGGTGAGCTTGTAACTCCTTACAGTCCATAAAGGTAGATGTGCTTGTTTCATACATGCAGTCATAAAACATACTAGCATAGACTCATCTTCTGGTCTGAAAACTAGACGTATTTGTTCACATGATGCATCTCTTCTTCCTCTTCTTAGTCTTTCCTTCTTCTAAGTAATCTCTATTTTCTTCTTCCCTAATTGCCCTCTTCCTCTCTCTATACTTTCTCCTTCTCGTTCTCTCTCACAGTTGCTTGTAATAAAAACTCTTCACCACATGAAAGGACAAAAACTGCTGTCATACATCACAACATAACACTCACACCAGCGACCACATCCTACTGCTGTGTGTGTGTGTGTTTTCAGACCACTAACCCTTTAGTCACACTGCACTCAGCGCTCAGCTCTGACCACCACCTCTCTTTCATCCTCAGCCTCAGGGAGTTGTGGGTAACGCAGTCCACACGGGGACGTCGACAGAACGTTCACCCAGAAAACCCCAAACAGTCCTCAGAGAACGCAGGCGTGCGACTTCTGCCCCCTGCTGGCTGCAGATCAAATCCAAACCACATTGACCTCAGAGAAAACTGTCAGTTCCTGAAGTTCCTGAAGATCTCTGCAGCCTTTCAGAGCTGCCACGCCTCTTTTAGCTCCTAGTTTTGGTTTTGCAGCAAATGTCTCGTGTACAAAAGACAAAGTTTGAGACTAGCCGGTGAAGAAAGTGAAACGTTCAGCAGAAATCAACAGACTGCTTGTGATTTGGACCAATTGTCTCATTTCGTGTCGTGGTAAGTTACTTCATTGCAGTGTGAAAGAACCGATTACATATGACTAGTAGTTAAAAATCACATTATTGTCATTAATTCCTGCAATTGTAGCACAAAAAGCACATAAAACATTGACAATTGTATCACAATTGTTGTGAAACGCTGCTACAATGATGACAAAAACCCAGGAGGCTTTCATTAGGTCGTCACTGATCCTCAAACAGCTTGAATATTCAGGACCTTGTATGTTCGGTCGTAGCTTTATGCTTATAGTGAGTTTGTGACTGAGTCGACAGTTGCTTTGTATATGATTTCATATACTGAACGCTGCGTTTTCTTTTATATGACCTTGTCTTTGTTATTTTGAAAAGTTGGACATCGTACTTTTCTTCTTTTTTTAATGCATTAAATATAGTTTTTAATATAATCACCATTACAAATTATTGATTTTCTTTGATGTCTTGGAGCTGTCCATTTTCCATATCTGAACATTTGATATTGATTGGATATTGTATATTCCACTAATTAAATCATCAAAAATGAGCGTGTTTAACTTCTTGTTGTCTTCCTTTCGTGCCTGCAGAGTCTCATCTTTGACACGGTGGACGTCTTTCAGGAGGAAACCTCTCAGATTTGAATTGACCCGTCTCAGAAATCAGATGTGAACTCGTAAAGCGGCGGCGGGACGGATGTCTTCTTCAGCTCTAATATCTTCCTCGCGAGAGCCTCAACCACAAAACACCAATAGTTCTGTTGTTTCAACCGTCATGATTTCTGGTGAACTCGTCTGCTTCGCTTTCATCTCCGGCGCCCAAGGGAGTGCGGCATTGTGGGTAAGGTGTTTCACATGAGGATTACGTCCGAGTGTCGCACAATACGACCACAACAATCGAGCTGCGTTCACACCGAGCAGATGGAGCAGGAGCTGAGAGATTATCAGAGAGTGATGATTTAATGTGCACATGTGAGTCATGAACCTCCATAACAACACAGTAACATCAGTTCCTTCAGTAATGTGAAGCAGAAACAAGACTCTGAATGTATGTATGTGTGTGTGTGTGTGTGTATGTAAGTGTGTATGTATGTATGTATGTATGAATGTATGAAGAATGAACGTTAACTTTATTAAAAACATAAGAGACGCTGCTCTCCTCCTTCGTCTCCTCCTTCGTCTCCTCTGTGGTGTCATTAGGTGGTGAATTATCACACACTGAGGTTTTATTTATCTGTTTACTCTTGTTTTAACTCCAATAAATAACTGAGGGTACAGAAAACAACACTCAACATTAAATACAAAATAAATGAGAGCAGAGAAATCTGTAGAGCGATTGATGGATATATGAGGAGATAATCAATAATAACATAGTGAACATGAATCACTTCGACAGGAGACAGTGTTTCATGACATTATTGATTTATTACGTCGCGCATTATTGCTTGAACCAGAAAATCTAAATCTTTGGCCTCAATAATCACAACAAACTGATTAGTACCAGTAAAAGAGATGAAAATTATTTTTATTAAGTACTTTACATCATTTCTTTCAGGACATCGATGGACGTATTAACCAAGTATCTTTAACTCATATTAGCACCTGCTATTTTTGCACCGAAAGAGGACTTTTACATAAATATAGAAATGTGATTATTGTTGAAAAATGTGACCCTACCCTTTAAGATGAGGTTGTTTTTATGTATAATATCTGGTCTGGTCTCTTCTATATGAAGCTTTATAGTGACTTTCAGCTCATTGTTTATCTGCTCTAGTTTAACTTTCAGCTCTCATAGCGTCGTTTTTAGAGAAGAAGCTGTAAAAAACAGCAACAGACTCAGTTACTGTCGAGCAGCTGGTGAACATAGTGGAGCATTTAGAGGAGTTGGTAGAGAGCAGAAACACTAACAGAGAGTGAATATTGGACACAAACACGACTCCACATGATGATGATGCTGCTGCTGCTGGATGTGGAAGTAAACAACTGTTTACTAACAAGTTCAACACATCAACTTAAAGGACGATGACGTCAGAGTTGAGTTTATTTAGGATGCTTTAACCACAGACTGTCTGGACAGAGCAGCATTACATTATGCTTGAAGTATAGTATAAGTATAATGAATAAAGGCTGCCGGCTCTTTAAACCATCCATCAATGCTTAAATTAATGTTTTTATAGTCGGATGAGACAAACATTTTATGGAAAGATTATTTTGTCAGAGCTTAAATAATTATAGTATTGCATAAGTTGTTTGTGCTCTGCAGCATGTAATCATGGTCTGGAGACTTCTGGTTCATTTATTGTTTGAATGTTCACACATGCTGCAGGAGGAACAACTAAACACAAGTACAGTATTAAACTTTATCTGCTGTTAGTAGGTTAGTTTGACCTCTCTGTTTCCTTTTCTTCTGTTTCTCTGCACGTGTGACGGGAGACAATTCAGATCCTTTACTTATATAAAAGTACTAACCCTACTATAAAACCCTTTATTACAAGTACTAATAGTACTAAAAGTACTAAAAGTACTAAAAGTACTAAAAGTAACAGCATGTTGTTCTATTGTTATGGTTAGTCATATTATCCACCGAGTCAAAAGTAACTAAAGCTGTCAGATAAATGTAGTGGAGTGGAAGTATAAAGTAGCAACGAATGGAAAAACTCATGTAGAGTACAAGTACTTAAGTAGTGTAGACTGAAAGTATTTAGTAGCTTCCACCCACTGGATGGGTGAGTTCACGGTTACCTGGTAAGGTACGATGCTCTCGTGGGCCGTCCCCCAGCGCCTCGCCTCCTTCCCTGCATTCAGATAGTTTGCAGCAATATGGCTGAGACAGGAAACCTGCGAGAGACAGAGAGTGGTGTTAAATCTGAGCTGTCAGCCGTCTCCTTCCTGAAGAAAACCACAACACTGGCCCTGAAAGCTGCAAATGGATTTCCATCACTGCTGGAACAGATCGGCCTTGAGGCTTGTGTCCGATCCCCATCTTTTACTCCAACATGTCAGAAACACCTCATTGTGCTCTCTGACACTACAACACACTGCTAACACACCGAGTAGCAGGAAAAACAGAGCAGAGAAATAATCTGATGACAGTTTAACAGGTCAGTCTCATGTATCTGAATAAACACTGTTGTCACAATAACACAACTTTGTCTTTAGACTCTGTAAATTCCTTCATATATATTTTGTATATATTACAATGGAGCTAATATCCAATATTCAATATCACATATCATTCAATATCCAATAAAAAGACGAAAACAGATGACGGGTGAGACACTGCAAACCTGACATCTTCTGTCATAAACAGATGACAACAAACCACAATAAACATGAGTACAGCAACGTGTGTCAGCAGGTCGTTCTGGTGATCCCGGAGAAACGAGACACTTTTTCTGCAAAAATGGAAGAAACTGAACCCACCCAACAGGAATTAAAAGTTCTTGTATGTGTTGTGTGCTGTGCTTCTTCTTTCATTGACTAGGCCTGTTTGACTATAACAATTAGCTATAATTAGCTGAGAGACGGCACACAAACAGGCCGACAGTCAGTCACAGCAGTCAGTGCAGCTGCTTCAAATGAAACAAACGTTTCCATCTCAGCTCATATTTCATCTCATCGCCCTCAGATTGCTTCAGAGTCAGCGTGAGGTGTTCACATTTTGTTTATAGATAGAAGTTTATGTGCAGGAAATGGTGTATGCGTGCTCTCTGTGTGTGCACATCATTAATGCATCTGACCCCTGGAGTTCAGGACACCATGATCACCTACTCTGACATCTGGAAAGACATTCATGTGATGCAGTACGATCCCAAATCTATTCGAACCTTCATATTTCCAGGTAAAACACTGATAGTTTTGATGTCTTCATGCTGTTTTCAGTTAACCTGTTTTATGGTGGAGGATAATTTCATATTCTATTTATTTCTAAACGGTTTCTCAGCGTGTGCTGAAGAAAAAGCAGGAAACACGTCGGCGGCAGAGGAAAATAAAGAAATGGAAACGTATGATTAGAGAGGAAAAGAAGCAGCGTCAGACGTGGTTTAAAGGATGTTGACATGATGGAGAATAGACGGCAGAGACTCAATGAGTCAGATGGGTGGTGCTGTCAATCTCTGCTCTGTTTAGAAACTGATATTATTCTGTTTATCTCTCGAACCCACAACAGGACCTTGTCTCTCGCTCTGACTACAGGCTGAACAGGATATATGCATCGATGCTGAGAGACGCTGAGGACAGGGCCACCACATGTGAAGGACTCTGACTTTGAATCATCATCACAGTCGTGTTAAACTGAGCGTCAGTCGGAGGCAGAGATCAGCTTTAAATCAGCTCTGACAGTCCGTTTCCACTCCATCATGAGACGCAAAGAGATGAATTACAAGAGAATCACGGGATGAAAACGTAAGAAGTCCTTCATGTGGTGAGAAGAAGTGTCCTTGAACCAAAGACCTTTCCATGTTTTACATGGCAGGACAAAACTAATGACCTCAAGGAAGGTCACAGTCAATCATGCAAGTTTGACATGACTGCAGCACCGTCAATACGCAGGAGAATAAACAAGACAATAAGACAACAACAAAACAAGACAAATCAAACCACAGTCCCATTGATCCAACGATACAAAAGGTTTAAAACCACGTAAGAGTGGTGCATTATGGGCCGTTTGTAGCCTTGCTGTTGCTAGGCTAGCGAGTAATGAATGTACCCTGCAGTGTAACATCATGTCACATCAGGAGAGACAGGAGGGAATGATCATGTGACTCATTAACACAACGAATAATCAGCTGAGAGATTAACATGAGCTTTAGTGACATTTACGAGACTTAAAGGCTGAAGAGGAAACTTCTTATCTATGAAAAGTTGCTATTTTTCTGCATGACTGAGTCGTTTCCTCAACAAACCACAACAATTTAAGACATTTAAAGCTTAAAGCTGAACTTCAGACTCATGACTTTTCAGCCTTTCGAGCTTCTCCTGACGTTTGAAGCCGTTTTCAGGACCTGCAGGCAGCTTGTAGAGATGCGCTGTGATTGGTTTGTAATGATTAAATTTCCCATGACAACCAAACCAAAGTCGACTTAAAGCCGTCCACATGGGTCCATGTGAGCTTGCATTGTTCATCTCCCTCCTGCTCCGACCGCTCTGTGGTCGACGTGCCTGTGGTCGCAGCAGTTCAGACAGGAATGCATCATGGGATATGGGGGATTGTGGGTATTTCATGTGTAGCAGCCCCTGGGAGTCGACCACAGAGATCAAAACCTCACAGTATCCAAACCCAATCACAGCCTGCACTTCATCTATTTATCTGTCTCCCATTAAATCTGCTTCAACATTAATAGCACTCAATTTTATTTTAATATCTTCATATGCAACAATTATCAAACATACACTTGTATGTAGGAAAGTTTTGCCTAGTTTCTCCTGATCTGGACAGAAAACTTACCACATGTCTGCTGTGACTTCACTTTGTAGGTCATTTTATTACAGTTTTGGTATTAATAAAGTATATCCATCTATCTATCTATCCATCTATCCATCTATCCATCCATCCATCCATCCATCCATCCATCTATCCACCCAGAAACATATCACCTCCTTTTCTAAGAAATGTTGAGGAAATGTCTTTTTATTTTTATATTTTTACTTTTTGCCTTTAAAATGATGTAACGGGAACGATGTCAGAGAGGATTCGATATGCTGATAAAGAGTTAGGAGGAGATGAGCTTGCTTTTTTTAACTATGAAAGTCAAAAACACAACCAGTTGGAGCAACTTTAACCAACATTTCCAACAGGAAACTGTCTTCTCTGTGTTTTTATTCTAAACTATGTCTGCAAACTGAATTTCTCTCCAGAGGGCCATAAAGTTTTGAAAATAGCTGAACTGGGTTGTGTCTCTGTGACTTTCCCAGCAAAAGAAGGTGAAAAATGACAATATATAAAACATAAAACATGTTTTTAAAAGCAACACTGTCACACACAGGCAGCCTGTCCTGACACGACAAATTAAATGGACCCTGGGTGTCTCGAATACTTCAGAGTCCAAAACGATGTGTGATCCCATCTGTCTGCGTGTCCAGACGGTTTTAGGATCCCGAATAGTTTGATTTGTTTAAACAGTGACAACATTCAGGGAAATATTAATTATTCTGTTTTAAACTGTTCGGATTAATCATCGGCTTGTTTAAATACCTGTAAGTCTTCAGGATTTGTTAGTTCAAGTTGACACACACAGCCTGTAAACAGCTCAGACAAGCAGCGGTGACATTTCTGCTTATCTCTAATGTCAAAAACACCCCATTGATCAGGAAGGAAGTAGACAGGCAGCAACAGGAGTGTAATTTACCAGCAGACCCTGAACTCAGCACTGTAAACCAGCACATGTGCCTGAGGAAACACGAACATGTCATCTTTATATATAGTTTTACATTTAGTACAGCATTGTGGATTTTGTTGCTGTATTAATATTTTGTTTTTGAAATGATTAATTTCTGCCATCCTTCTGAATAAATAAAAGACATATTCATTAATTCTTTAATTAAGTAAAATTACCAATACAACAATGCAGTACTCCACTACATGGAAAAGTCCTGCATGAGAAACCCTCCGACAGTAAAAGTACATTAGTACTGTGAGTTCGATCAGGTTAAAGTTTGTACTTTTTCTCAACTATTGGATCATTTGAACATTTATTGAAATGAAACCATGTGAGAAGTTTACCTGTGCAGACAGCAGGTTGCAGTCGATATGAACTCCTCTTCCTGTCTCGTGTCGTTGCAGCAGGGCGGCCATGATGGCTCCGTGTGCATACAGCCCTGTCGCCAGGTCTGTCATGGCGACTCCCGGCCTCACCGGCTCACCGTCCTGCCATCAGAAACACAGCAATGTCTAGAAAAGCTGCTGAGAGTTTCCACAGGTCTCTTCTTTCTAAATGGCTTCAGCCAGTTAAAGTTATCAAGTATTTTCTGTTTACACCAATAATCTGTACAACCTAATAATCTAATCTATTGATATTTAACAAGCACACAAGTGGTGCAGAACATTTGCAGTAAATATGGCAGAGATTTCCTGAATTGTGTTCCTGGAGGGACTGAGTAGTGGAGAAAGGTTTGGTGGCAGACCATGAGGTCATTCAAATCTACAGGGTTCATCCTCTGAGGAGCAGGAATGAAGCAGGAGACGAGCATTATTGTGATGTGTCACTCTGGAGGAAAATGTTGGACCAACCTCAGGCCCGGTGATGTGCATCATCCCTGACACAGCGGAGGCGATGGAGTCGTATCCTGGACTCTGAGACTGAGGACCGGTCTGTCCATAACCTACACACAGACACACAGAGACACACACAGACACACATTATTGCCTCTGTGCCAGTGGGCTGGTTTCTCTCTGACCTGAGAGGAAACGCAGCAGGTAATCAATGCGTGGTCCTTTCAGCGTCTCCTCTTCCAGGAAAACTACATTCCAGCTGCGTGTTGAGTCTGCCGCTCGGACTAAACAACCAGATTGATTTCCTAAAGAGTCCAGACTCTGTTCATTTCGCATCAACAAAAAACATTTCCATAAATGCTTTTAAAATGATAACCAGCCCACTGACTG
Source organism: Pampus argenteus (assembly GCA_036937835.1). Lineage (NCBI taxonomy): Eukaryota > Metazoa > Chordata > Actinopteri > Scombriformes > Stromateidae > Pampus > Pampus argenteus. The sequence goes on from CM072880.1 coordinate 803,398, forward strand.
GATGGACCCACACAGCTTTTAACTCCGACAGTTCACTGCTCTCTGCGTCACATGCTGAGATAAACAGAAACTGGAGCATTTGAGTGCAGTGATGGAGTGAAATCAGTGCAATGAACTTTAACCATATTTAAACTTTACATTACATGCAGCAGAGTAACTTTCAGAAAATCTGTCTACACACATTTTGTTTTACAAACATCACTTTTTGTATTTCCAAACCACCCATTTCCATCCAAATAAAGATTGAATGCATCGAGTCTTCCCTCCGCTCTGTGATGTCTGTAACGGGTACAGACGACTGCGGACCTCAACCGGGGGGGTCAGAGGGATTATTTATCAGGTATTAGCTTGGAGGGCTAACTTGTCTATATGAAAACAAGGAACACACTAGTTGAATATTGGTTTTGATTCAGGTGCAGCGTTCAAGAAAAACGCTCAAAAGTGGCCGTAAATCTGAAGAATGAGATTATTGTGATTATTGTGTTTGTCTGGTGTTGAATTTCTTCCCACCTTAAAGATGTTCTACCAAAATATTATCACATAATCAGACAAATATGGACAACTTACATCAGAAGGTAAAATAAAATTGGTTTAATATTTAATATTTGTCATTTATGCTTTAAAATTACACAATGACTATTATCAAAGTATCTTAATAACTAATTTCTGTTTGATTGTTGCAGCTCTAAAGGAAATATAAAAACTGATGATGCTCCACGTTTAGCAGAAAACCTGAAACCAGATCTGTCTGATTAAAACACGTTTCTGATCTTTAGTTACTAACTGACATGAATCCGTGCAGCGTCTAGCTCCGTTCAGACAGCTCAGGATGAAACCAGGCTGGAAATCTGCCCAATTCAACAGTCCTGCATCCAGCTGCTGCAGTTTAATGAGGCCTCCTGGGTAATGTAGTTTGTTTTCCTAAAAGATGGGAGGAGAAAGACCAAAATATGCAAGCGATGAAGCTGGAACGACAGCAGTTCACCACTCACTGGGTATTCCTGCCATATGGGAAAAGGCCATTAGACTCCTGTAAACGTGGTTTGTACAGTCCTGTGAGCTCTGATAGTAGCAGCAGGAATCTGATTCACTGCCGTCACTCTGGACCTGACGTTGTTGTTGTTGTTGTTGTTGCCGTGTGTTGTGTTGTTAGTGAAGCTTTGAAATCCAAGCAGCTACAGCGTCCTCCAAATGTGGTTTTGATCCCATGTGCCAAAAAGCATTTTTGCTGTCCAAACTTTCTAAAATCAAAAAACAGATTTGTGCTGGCAGCCTGAACGAGGCCTTAGATGTCCTGAAACGGCCCCATACCGAGATCTGCTCCCCCCCGGCCCCCCGGCCCCCCGGCCCCCCCGGCCCCCCCGGCCCCTCGACTGCATACTGTAAAATATCACACAGTGGAATCAGCTGATATCTGAGCATTAATGCAACTTAAAAACGTTAATTTAACCTGAAAGGTTTTTATTTGAATAAAGTTTGATGAACTAACTGCTGATCAATGAGAGCAGCTTTCTCTGTCCTGACTCAGCCACTAAATGAAAAACTGACTCTTCAATTTTAATCTGAATTAGATTTACAATTTTCAAACAACTACATGAAACTGATTTGCAGTTGGAGGTCAGCAGTCTGTCAACAGACGATTAGAGGAAAACGCTTTTTGTTTTTCATTAGTTGTTCCTTGTGTTTCACGCTTCTTCTCGTGTACTTTATACTCTGCATGTACAGTACTTCAGATGTTTATATTCTGATCCATAATGAAATATTATCAGTAACGTATTCTGCAGACTGACAATGAGCCCAAACAAGCAGCCAGGTTTCTGCTGTTTATTCAACTGTATCAAGTTAAGTGATCAATAAAAATTATTTAACTATTTATTTATTTTAATATTGTTAATATTTTAACAGCACCAGTCAAAATGACTTGAATGAGAAAGTGTGTCCAAACTTTAACATGTTATCCCTTGAACTTCTGTTTTAGTGTCTGTAATCCATCAATAACATCATATCATATCATATATCATATCATACAGTATATATATTGCTGACATTAAATGACGCGTTTTTCAAATAAAAATCTGCTTGTTTCAAACCTTCTGTGATGTTTATGATGGCTGAAATATTAAAACTAAAGATGATTTAAGTGGTTATAAGACCTCGTTACTCTGCTGCATCATTGTTACTTCTGCATCAATTTACATCCACAAATCAGGTCATGTATATAGACTACGTGTTGCAATGTTCATAATTCATAGAGGCTTCCTGGTTTCTTATCTTATACACAATCAGCCTTTCATCACCACTAAGAACTAAGAACAGATGCATCATCACATTGTCACCATGAGGCATCCATCACTGATCCACATGTATTATTCTGTCTTGGTTTATTATCATTTCCTCCACAAAAACAAACTCAACTGAGAGATGCGATAACAGAAAGAAGAGAGGTGAGTTCAGAGCAGAGCTGTAGGGGAGTGACGCTGTGGTGAAGGACTGTGTAGACCCCGTTGATCTGAAGGAAATTAACAACTTCTGCTACAACAACCGATGAAAACACAAAGAACACACAACAGTGCAGATCACAGAGGACACTGGAGGAAGCTGGGCAGCAATAAATCCAACAAGAAGCAGCGTGAAGTTAAATAAGTCGTATAATGTGCTGCGTGTTGCTGCTCGGTTATGAACAGCAGCTCAGTGACACCTAGTGGCTCGTCAGAGAACTTTCAACTGATTTTAATGACTGCAGAAGTATAGCAGAGATTTATTAATCTATTAAAATGTTTCTAAATGCATATTATGAATATATAATATATATATAATCTGTTTTTAATTGATTACAGAGATGTAAAACGTCACATTTAAAATTTAGACTTGATATCCACGTGGTGTTAACATGTGATCGTTGTTAATGTGACGGTCTAACGAGGATTCAGATTAATAAACTGCAGTTGTGTTCAAAGGCAGTGGGAGATTTAACAGTCAGCACCTTATTGTTTCTCAGCATAGGGATGCTTGTTAGCATTTCTCAGATGTTTTAATGCGCCCAACGTGTCAGCGATCATCAACAGATTAAAACTGGTTTTTGACATTTTTAGCTCTGATAAAAAAATCAGTGAGAGAGTTTCTAATGAAAAATGAATCATGTTTCGTTTTGGAAATCAATCATGAATCACTGTTGATTCAACATCAATGTTGAAATAACCGCTAATTATATTGCTGCTTCCATTCATGTGGCTCATATGTGTCCAATCCAGCATGAGTTGACCTGAGCAGCAACATCTGCCGGCACATTAGTGAAGCAGCGCAGCAACTTTCCCATTAAAACGCACATTTTCCCCGTTTCTCTCCAAGCCTGCAGTCGTTCCAGATTATCTAACCGCCACAACACTCAGCAGCAGAGCCACTTCCCACTGAAGAGAGCACAATGTTAAGCGTCTGTTAACTGTAATGAGCCTTTAAACGAGCCTCAGACAACTGAAAACACAGATCGGTGCAGCACGAGGAGATGAACAGCAGCTGGGAAATTACAGAACACATCATGGTCATTAATGTTTAAAGCAGAATCAAGGTAACTGAAGCACACGCCAGTTTTGACGTCTTTTCAACTTGCTGTTGAACACGTCGTGTCGCCGTCCTCCTCCCCTTTTAAAGCTGATGGAGTCTTCTTCTGGTGGACTAACATCGTCCTACCTGGCAGACCTTCTCCATCCCTGCATTCCTGCACGTACACTCAGCTCAACCATCCCAAAGACTAACAAGCATTAACGAGCATTTTCATCACCACCGAGGAATAATTTACAACACGATATCAGAGACCGCTGAGACCAGGACTAAAAACATCTGTTTTCACTTGACTACAGTTAGATAATTAAACCCTGATTGTGACTTTTTTCCTGTAATGTTTATTACCTTTTTGTACAGCAACTACAACTGTAGCAGCCCCTGAACTACACATGCCTGGATACAACAGAAAACAGATGCAGCACACTGTTCAGCAGCAGCGTATTCACACTGGCATATCTACTGCGTGTACTGATGCTTACATACAGGATAATATATATGAATCACAGTCAGTACCTGATATGGAGCAGTAGATGAGCTGTGGGTTCACTCTGCTGAGCTGCTCGTATCCTAAACCCATCTGATGTAGTTTCCCTGGAAGGTAGTTTTCTACCAGCACGTCACACACTCCTGCAAGCTGAGACACAACAAACAGGCTTACAAACATTTGGACATTTGAAAAACCAGTTTTTATCATTTTCCAGGTGTAAGTGTGACGTACCTCCAGGATGACCTTTGCTCCTCCGGGGTGCTTCAAGTCCACGGCGATGCTCTGAAATCAGACATCAGATCAGGCTTCATCACGACCTGCACTGCAGAACACTGAGAATTACAGTTTTTATAATAAACTAGACACAACATGAAAAGAAGGTTTTACACGTGTTAGCCCTTTAACCATGAAACAGCTTGTACTCATTACTAATCTTCAGTCAGGGTTAAATTACCTTTTTGTTTCGGTTAACACTGAGGAAATAGGAGCTCTCTGTGCCGACAAACGGGGGACCCCACGCTCTGGTGTCATCACCTACACCTGTTCAACACAACACGCAAAATCTCATACATACATGAAAGCTGGAGGAGAAGAGGAATGATGAAAGATGTGCACAAACAGACGTCGTCACCTGGTCTCTCTACTTTGATCACCTCAGCTCCCAGATCTCCCAGGATCATGGTGGCAAAGGGACCAGCCAGAACTCTGAAACCGACCACAACAGTTTGTTCGAACCTGGGATTTTACATACATGACCTGAATAAAACTCAAGTATTGAGACACGCAGTCTCGTCCTTACCGAGTCAGGTCCAACACTCTGACGCCCTCCAGTGGCCGAAAGCCTTCTCCTGTTGAAATCAGTGAATAAAATACTTTGACCTCCTTATAAACGCTGGATACTGAATCTGTCAATGAACACGTGTTTTCACTACTAGCTAAAAGACCAAAGGTTATGGGGTCATTACACTTCAGGAGATGATCATGTGACCAACAGATTCAGTGATGTCATCTCCACATCTGTGGCATAACACTCGTCTAATACAAATTAGAGCCGGATCAATATATCAGCTCGGCCCATATGTCAGCTGATAAAATATAACTAGAATTAAAGGGCAGGTTCACCATGTTTCCAGTCATGTGTCCATATGAACATGAAATGAAACACTGAATACACTCCTCCTCTGGTTGGCTCCTGGTTGGTCAGCTCGGCCTGTCTGCTCCTCCTGAGGAGACCACCAGGAGGAGGTGAGTGCTGCCATTGTTTGATAACTACAAACACAGCAAAGACAGACAGCCTTTGTTTGACTCAGGATCAATGCGTAATGAACCATTTACGGTAATAGTCTGCGTTGTTTGAAACCGGAACCATAGAGCTTTTATTTTGGCAGTTCTGACCGGAACAGTCTGCATGCAGCGAGTTTGACAGCTAGTTAAAGTTTATATATCCCGTTAATGTGAGACGGTCATGTTTGAATGTGACGGGTAGTTTAACGGTGTTGGCTGTTTTATCGATTAGAAGACTAATCGGTTTAGTTAGCATTAGCCAGCTAGCTTTAGCTGCAGTACGGTACCTGTTAGTGACAGCCGCCGTTCACCGACCGGATACTTCAGCGGATCTTTGCGGTGCAGCAGCGGAGTGAATCCAGCCGGACAGAGAGCAGAAAAACGGCTTTTAAACACTCTGACAGACGCCGACATTTTCCCAACGGTTAGCGTTAAGCTGGACGCCTAGCAACAAGACTTCCGGGCTTTTCAAATTAATAGTCATGTTTTATCTACTCAGATCCTTTACTGCATTAAAAGTACAAGTACAGTAATATAAAAATACTCGACCACAAGTACAAATCCTACTACAGTACATAAGTATTATGAGTTTGAAGTAGTTTAAGTATTGCAGTTAAAGTAGTGGTTTGGTCCCTCTAGCTGCTGTTGTTGTTGTTGTTGTTGTTGTTGTTGTTGTTATGTGTAGTGGGGTGTTGGGGGAGTGGGGAGAAGGAAGGACAGGTAACTGTCTGAATGGCTGAGGACCACTACATTCAAGGTTTAGCTAAGCAAAAGAAACATTATAGCAATGGATAGCAGTATGTCCAAGAATGAACAAAACCAACATGAGGACTGAGGAAAATGTGAGAGAAGAGGATTAGACCTGTTTATGTAGGTAGACATGTGATTGAATGGGGACAGAGTCATAGTCTTGATCATTTATATTAACTGTAAAAAACAAACCAGGTGAAAAATCACTCAGCTCTGAACAGAATATGAAATATTGATGATTTAAAGCAGGAACTTTGTTTTCTAAAGTGACATCATATATTTATATTCAGACTGAGTTTCTGCAGGTTGTCAGAGATCAGCTGTGTTTCTATGTACGTATAAAGTTTCCTCTATCAAGTCCTGGTTATTAACACAAGTCAGTTTATTATTACCAAACAGTTTCATGTGAGATCCTGCTTGTTTTCATACTACAGTAGTTATTCATGTTCTGTAGCTGCTTTCTGCCAGCAGATGGCGCCATGTTGTGATGATATTTCACTGCACTGAATACTGAACTCAACTATTTCTGTTAATCATAGTTTAGTTAGACTTGGTGTAAGAAATTAAACTTTAATGACCTTAATATTTTTGCTTTTATTTATTATCAGATGCACCCTGTAAACAACAACATTTTCAACATGGAGCTAATTTCACGTTTATCAACAATAATAATAAACAACAATATAAACACACGTACACATATTCAACATGTGCTGATTCCTCTCTGTGGTTTTACATGGAAACATAATGCAGTCGTGGTTGATGTTGATGTTTTAGGCTCATTAACTAATTTTCTCATGAAAACAAATGTGTGTTTTTATCATCATAATAGTTATTTAATGTGTATAAGATGCATGAAATGGCAACAAATTAAGCAAATATTTAAGGAAAATACAAAATCATAAAAATAGGAATATCTTCTTTGGTCTGCAAATAAAAAGTGCGGTACAAATTAAATGTATTATTATTATAATTATTGTTATTGTTATTATGCTTGAGTATTTAATCTAATATCACATCACTGTTCTGTCATTTATAAGTATTTTATAGGTAATTTTAAAGCATCCTTATGTTGGGAAGATGCAACAGTATTCTAGTTTAAGCTGTATTTTTTCTGACTTGTAATAATGACTTATTAATGAATAATGCACCACTGATGCAGGTTTGCATCATTTTTCTGTTATTGTTCAAACTTTTCTAAATCAAAAGAACTGTAGTGATTGGAGTTATATCACCGTTGATGGATGCTGTTTTGTTTCAAGCAGCATGTAGTCGGGTCACATTTCAGAACTTTTTCTTCTTTCCTCTCCCATTAATCATCTCACGACCCCTCAGATTTATCTGGTGACCCTTTGGAGGGCCCCGACCCCTAGGTTGGGAACCACTGGACTAAACTATCTAACTGTATATAAAGTAGTTGAAACTAGCTCCACCTCCAGCAGCTACAACAGTAACATGCTGCTCTAACACTGATGCTTCAGTATTAATAATATAATGATGTCATATATAATAATATATCAGTCACTACTGATACTGCAGTACTTTAACTACATCAAGATCACTATACTTATGTACTGTTACTGCAGTACTTTAACTACATCAAGATCACTATACTTATGTACTGATACTGCAGTACTTTAACTACATCAAGATCACTATACTTATGTACTGATACTGCAGTACTTTAACTACATCAAGATCACAATACTTATGTACTGATACTGCAGTACTTTAACTACATCAAGATCACTATACTTATGTACTGTTACTGCAGTACTTTAACTACATCAAGATCACTATACTTATGTACTGTTACTGCAGTACTTTAACTACATCAAGATCACAGTACTTATGTACTGTTACTGCAGTACTTTAACTACATCAATAGTTTTCATGCAGGGCGTTTACTTGTAATGGTACTGTAGTAGTAAAGGATCAGAGTACTTCTTCCTTAAATATGAGCTCCATTTGTTATCCTGAGATAAGTAGTTGATGAAGTCCTTCTTGTGAGCCTAAACATTCATCACCATCCACAGTCGTTCTCTTCCCACCTGTGTACATTTCCACTAACAGCAGTGACAAACAGTAACAAGCAGTACTACTTATATAATCAGTGTGCAGTAACATACACGTACATCAGAGTTTGGCTCATTCTTGTGACAGTGAAAATACAAACATCTAAATTCATGACAAAATGTAGAAAACTCTGTGAGCTTAACTCAAAGTACTTCAAGTCAAAAGATGACAGAAGGTTTTTCACTTTTCTTCTTGAAGTGGTAAAACAGTGTTTAAACCTTCGTTCTTGGTTCAAGTAGAAACATATCAAATCGTTTTAAGCACATTATTCATCATGCACATGTCAGACAGAAACACTGTTCTTCCTTCTCATCAACCGTCTCTGGTCAGTGGCTGGAAACTCGCCTTCTTCTATGTACATGACAAACAAACTTAAGCATTAAAAAAGAGCGATGTAAGCATGAGGAGGGTCCTCGTGTGTTAGCAGACTGCAGCATAAGAAATGTGACCAACGTCACGTCACAGCATTGTACTGCTCATTGTATGATTTAACACAATAAAGTGATTTGTTAGTATAATACAAAAAGATTTTTGTTTAACGGGAATAATTTGGTATTGTTGTGTTATATACTGTTAAAGGAACGTTTCCTCTTACCTGCAGTGTTATTTATCCATCTAGATTGTTTAGGTGTGAGATATCAGGTGTAGAGGTATCATCCTTCTCTTGAATACAGAAGACACTCGGCTTGTTCAACCACCAAAAAACATTTGAAAAAATTCAACATCAATGTCTCTTTCCAGAAATCATCATCCGGTTATGCAAAATAATCCACAGACCTTGTTGTGAACAGTTTCATGTAGGAACTATTTTCTGCTCACAACAAGCTCTCTGGATTATGATACATACCAGGTCATCTTTAAAAATGACAAAAGTTTCACCATAAGAATTGTTTTTTGTCAAATGTCATAAATTAACTCATCCACCAGCCTGTAATGCACTGTAAAAGCCAGCTGGGGGCGCCATTGTGCCTTTTGATACCTGATGGAGCAGAAGCTGCAGTCTATGGATCCATAATGTAAATAATTAAGATCATGTACATTTTTCTGATACTTTTCCCATAATTACAAAATGCTAAGTAATAGTCACAAGAAAACCAATGCACTCTTTTTGACAGATGCAGTGCACTTTTGCACATTTTCAAACCTTTGTGCACATTTGAAATGTCAGTTTATGTGTTTTCAATGCTAAAGTTAAAGTAAACTTTTTTTTTTTCCATAGGAGTCACACCCGATGCTAACAGAGGAAGGCTGAAGTGGACGACAAATTCAAAATTATGTACGGAAATTTAATTTTTGAAGAATCCATCACTAAAGTCATTAAATAGGTTCATTAGTATGATGTCAAACAATCAATGCAACCAGTTAAAAGTTCAAGGAAACATTCAGTTTGTGACCAGAAGGTTGTTGGTTTGAATCCCTGGGGAAAAGTGTGGCTCTCCTTTTCCTCTCAGTGTGCAGCTTCTGTTCCAGTGTAGCTGCAGAAAAATGTACATTAAAAGCAGCTAAATTAAAGTCTCTAGCGGACGGCGGCGTGCAGCGCAGCACCCAAACCCAAATACTCAAGGTTCACCGCTGCCGGAAGAAACAGGCCGCTGCCAGTTAAAGTGGTGGTGGGCATGGCCTGGGGCAGGAAGTCAGCCTGGTAGTCCGGGTTGTCGAGGCTGTCACTGGCACCCGGGGGGAGCGAGCTTTGGGCAGTGTTCAGGTATTCTGGCCCCCCGGGAGCTTGGATGGAGCACTTTTGATCCTCCAGCGGGGAGGGGTGCGAGGCAGCGGCCCAGCACAGGCTCAGGTCCTCGTAGTTGGGATTCAGAACCTCCGACAGCCGGCTGCTCCGGCTGGTTTCACTCACACTTTGGTTCATGTACTCTGGAGAGAAAAAGAAGGAAAACGTTGTTTATTTAGATGTATTCATCTGTTGAATGCTTGTTCAATGGTTCGTTGATTCATCCGTTGGTTCAGCCATTTATTTTGCCACTTAATATCATTTAAATTGTGTTTTTATTCTGCTACTGTCAGATCGATACCATGGTCGGTGAGGTCTTCTTTATCCAGCATGTTGTGAGTCGGATCGGTGATGTAACGTAGAACGATGCTGTTCTCTCTGACTGGATGACAGTTCTGAGGGACGAACACACACATAAGAACATCACATGGAAATAATACGTCAAGTACATTTAAAAAAATGAATCAACCATATGTACCGTTGCATTGTAGGGATGGTTGTCAGCGTTACCGAGTCCCTTATAAGGTAGCAGGTATTCGTCGGCATCGACCACGTCCTCCATGTCATCAGAGCTCAAAAGGCGAGAGTAAAACCTGCTGTCTGATGGACTGGGGAGGTCACCCTGAGACACGGGTCACATCAGGTCAGGTTATGTTCATTCTTTCACATGGTGAGATCAGTAAAAACAAGTCTGGTGGGTCAGAAACCAAACAGGTTATCAAGATGCAGGTTTATTTTTCTGACATTTCCCAAATCTTTGCCCCATAGATCAGAGATTTTCAAAATGTCACAAGGGAACTAAAGGCAGGTGGCGTGTAGAGGGTTAACCTAACCTGAGAGACAAGAGGCGTCCAGACTGAACACAAAGACAAAAACTGTAGATTCAGTGTGACGTTTACTTCCTGAGGAAATCATTGATGACCATCACCAATAAACCTCCATAAATCATCTTAGAAATAATAGAATGAAATGACTCTGATTTTGTGATAAACCAGAATGTCCTTAAACTCAGACACACTCGGCGTACCTGTATGACCAGGTATCTGGAAGGGTCTCTGGCCATTTTAGAGAACTCCACTATCAGCTCTCTGAACTTGGGACGACTGGACGGATCAATCATCCAACCTAGCGACAGAGATACAATCATCTGCATAAACATTTGCTTTACTGCACGTCCAGGTGTTCGTTATGCTCCACATGTTTGTCGTAATGTGGTATTTTGCTTCTTTCAGCTCTTACATTTGACCATGATCATGTAGACGTCGATGGTGCAGATGGGGGGCTGAGGCAGCCGGTCTCCTCTCTCCAGCACCGAGGAGATCTCGCTGGCTGGGATGCCGTCATACGGCTTTGAACCGAACGTCATCAGCTCCCACACAGTCACACCTACAAGCCACAGGTGTGATAGGGTAAACCTTAAATGACTGACTATGAAGATACGTCACACATGTCCAAAAAGAACTCAAAGGACCTTGTTGGCGGTCGAAGTTGAAAGAAGCTAAATGTCAGATGAGTAATTTATGGAAACACTGATGAGATTATTTAAGCATTTAAAACTGTCTTTTTTGTAGAAATGGACTGAACCAATCATTAGTCAACAGCAGGTGCTCAGTCGACCAATAGAAAGACTGCTGAACTCTACCTGGAAACGAAGACATTTCATAACAAAACAATTCAAGTTAGAAAATCAGCAGATTAATCAATACTAAAAATAATGTTAGTTGCATCCCAGGTTATCATTATAGTATTTCATCATCAGCTGCGATCAATCACAAATTATTGATTCTTATAATAACCTTTCAATGCCAAGGTGAGAAAGACTGAATGTTGCTTTGTTTTTAAATGGCTGGTTTGAAAGAAACTCTGGATACAGGTAGAGCAGGTAGAAGAAGCCGCCGTCAGGTCGACTCACCGTAGCTCCAGACGTCACTCTGATGTGTGTACGTCCACTGGAGGATCGATTCCAACGCCATCCACTTTATGGGAACCTAGAGGAGCAGTGAAAGTCCAACAGGAGCGATTTAAAACAAGCCAAACATTTTAGGAAGACCTCTGTCATCTCAATAAAAATGTTTTTTCCAGCACAGCAGAGTTAGAGCCACACACACCTTTCCTCCATCTGCGTGATATTCCTTCTCGTTAGCCGTCAGCAGCTTGGCGAGGCCGAAGTCGGTGATCTTGACGTGGTTAGGAGATTTCACCAGAACGTTCCTCGCTGCCAGATCTCGATGCACCAGGTGACGCTCCTCTAGGTAGTTCATCCCCTGCACACACACATGCACACACACACGCATACAGCCTGTTTCAGGTGCAGGTGTGGCAACGTTTAAAGGTGACGAAACACTGCAGAGGTTTAGTATTTTAATCACAGTTAAGTCAGGTTCAACTTTTTCTGCTGGAGCCAGCTGACGGAGTCAACATAAAGACTTTACACTGAGCTGACGACCTTGTTGGTGATTTTCCCAGCATTTAAAACAGAGACCAAGGAGATCAGCACACACACGCTGTTTCCTGCTGTGTTCAGGCTAATAGGCCTCAGCAGGCTTACAGAGAGCTGCAGACTGCTGATGCCTCAGGCAGAGAGCGCGGGAGGAGACTTTCTTCTCACAGGAATGTAATCTGAAACGCAGGCACATGAGCGGAGCGTTGTGGAAGATTTACAGGCAGAGCTCTTATCTGGATTCACCTTGGCGATCTGGACACACCAGTTCAGCAGCCACTGGGCTCCAATATGGTCTCTGTGGTGTCGGACGTAGTCCAGTAAGCAGCCGTACGGCATCAGCTGAGTCACCAGCTGGACCGACGACGTCAGGCAGATTCCCAACAGACGACACACGTGAGGGTGATCCACGCTGGCCATCACGTACGCCTCCTACACACATAGAAACACACCTGTAAGTGTCTGGAAACATCCACAGAAACAACATCCGGCATACTGAAAACAGAAGCATAAAAGCAGGATGGTTCAGAGTCCAAATTTAGTCCTTCAGTCCTTCAATATATTTATTTTATCCTTTAATTCATAGATTAATGTAAGAAGAGAGAAAGAACATCAAGCTAAAGAAGATGAAGAGGGGAAGTGTTACATCCAGGATTTCTTGGTTGGCTTTAGGCGACGTGGCTTCTCTGAGAACTTTGATGGCTACTGGGATCTTCACATTTTCTCCATCAGGGATCCACAGACCCTAAAAACAAACACACACAAATCAGCATTATCATCTTAAGGATGAAAAACATTAAAAACACTAAAATAATACATTAAAAAAGTGCAACCGAGCCACTACTGGTCATTAAATAAAATCTGCTGCAGGAGTAATTTCAAACATGCTATAATATATAATTACATAGCGGCTTTAAACACTCTTACCTTGAAGACCGTCCCAAATGCCCCGGACCCGAGCACGCGGATCTTCTTAAACTCCGTCTCCTTCAGGATCCTCAGCAGCGCCTGGTTAGGAGCTTCACCGCTCGGAGTCAGCGGCTCCACCAGCTACAAACACACACGAGAAAAATAAAGCAAACTGATCATCAACACGGGTTACATGTTAACCTTACATGTATACCTTTTCATATGTTCATATGTTGGTTTGTGTGTACATGTGTTTCTATTTACCTCTCTCTCCTGCAGCAGGCGGCGCAGAGTCCTCTTCCTCCTGATTCGTTGTCGCCGTAGCAACACAAAGATAACCAGCGACAGGATGACAGCAACCAAGAGCCCACCAACCACGGACAACGCCAATGTGGAGTGGGTGGAGGCACTGTGAGGACACACAGACAGACATTTATCCTGAGGGAGATTCAACCTAATTTATAAATAATAACCTTCAAACTTTTGCTAAAACAGGCTCAGAATTGACTCCCATTGATTTCCATTTAGAAGTTATTCTATTGTATAATATATTTTATATTTGGTTAAATGAACAATCGAGAGTGTAACTTATATTATTACTGTCCAGTTGTTCACTTTAACTTCCCCACTGCAGAACTGTGTCTGTCTTTGTGAACCACTGCCATCTATCACTACCATGATTGATCAGATCCTTCTTCATATTACTTTCATATATTCGGTGGTATTTTTACCCTTTGCATCCAGACAGTCCAGGACCTGAACACCTACAGACACGGAGACATAAAATATCTTAGGTTCAAATACAGAGAAACGAGTCAGTCTGTTTAGTTTATTGAACACCACAGACACCACAGACTGTGTCTCACCCCTGGGTGCAGTTGCGATGGCAGGGCTGGCACTGGCGCATCCTGTCTGGGTATTTCCAGATCAGTGTGTCTCCGTCACCCAGCATGCCATGTGGACAGTGCGGCACACAATGGGGGCCATCTTTAAAATGGGCGCACTGGGAACACTGGTCTGGACCCTGCAGGTGTGGGCGGGTACGATAAGTTAAAGGTCCCATTTCTCAGTTTCTTTAGCGTGTTTGTGCACATTGAAAGTTTGGTATGTGCTATTTGACACATAGCAGCAGCTGGACTGACCGGTCCGTGGCAGGTCAGGATCCCGTCCTTCAGCAGACACTCCGGGTGACACTCGACACAGCTGCTGTTCACCTCGACCTCTCTGGGCTCACTGAAAACACACGAAGAAACATCCGGAGTCAGTTAATATTCACAACAACACGGGTTCAAGTCAAAGCAGTGGTTTAAAACATGCTACTGATGTGCCTTTGTGGGTGCTCTTTCTCACCCAAGCAGCAGGTTGCAGAGCGCCACACAGCGCCCCCTACGGTCAAAGTGTCTACATGAGATGCACATGGTGGGCCCTGGACCCCAGCAGCCCTCATCGGTACACTCTGTGTCACAGATTTGACTCTGTTGTTCTGTACGAGGGAGACAAGATAAAGGTTTCACTTCAATGAGCTTTGATATATATATATAACCTTTATTTAACCAGATAAAAACGATGATGCTAATAAGCTCGACACACATCCAGAAGCTCACCGCAGACAGCAGGGGGAGCGTTGTTACGCAGGCTGATGATCTGATCGCTGGATCTGAAGAAGCGAGTCCACTTGTCAGGATGGGTGTAGCACAGCTGAGAGTTGTCCTTCACCATCACCCTCCCGGCGCTCACCTCCTTCAGAGAGCGCAGACCCAGCCAGCGGAGGTGCTTCGCCCTCACCACCGCCAAACTGTGCTGACTGAGGAGGAGAATAAATGTATATTAATTATTAATATTTTTCTTCCAGCTAGCACAACCTAATCAGACTGGTTATCATTTATCTGTTTAGTCATAGACCACAGGATGTGTAACAAAATCATCTAAACTAGCTCAGAAAGCTTGTGAGTGTTAAAGTGTTAAATCTTGATTTATGAGCCAAGACATGACGTTGAATGAGGAACAGTTATATTTATTGCAAAATGTCTATAATAAAATAAAA
Organism: Pampus argenteus; assembly: GCA_036937835.1. NCBI lineage: Eukaryota > Metazoa > Chordata > Actinopteri > Scombriformes > Stromateidae > Pampus > Pampus argenteus. Next base: position 818,675 of record CM072880.1, read on the forward strand.
CCTCAGATATTTAACATTTCCGTTCTTTACTTCACCGTTAATCAAAGCACCATCATTTCTTATCAATGAGGTTGTTCAAGACAGTCGGTCAAAAAACTACACTAGTAACTAAACTAGTAACTAAACTAGTAACTAAACTGGTAACTAAACTGGTAACTAAACTAGTAACTAAACTGGTAAGTAGTTTAGTGTAACTATAATAATAAATGTATAAATGAGACTCACGCTCGTGTTGTTCTTCCTCTGATGATCTCCAGGTTCTCAAACACTGACAGAGAGGTCAGATTCTTCGGCCACGACTGGATGAGCAGGAAACCTGTTGGAAAGATCAACCATCCTCCTGTATGTCGGCTTCTTTCCACGATCATGACACAAAACTACAAGCGGCTTCCCAGACACTTTATGAGTAGTTATCTTTACACAGTTCAATGAGTTTCAGTGACTAGAAGAGAAGCTGCTTTGGCCTACCTGTGATTTCCTTCACCGTCCTAAAGTACTCCAGTTTAGCCGGATCCATGGGGGGAATTTTATAGTGCGCGTCCCTGAAACAGCCAATGAAAACAACCCTTACTTCCAAACGTTGCTGTGTGAGCCAGTCACACGACTTAGATTAACATTCAGACTTGCAGAGCTCTTGTAAAGAAAAGCAGTTTGAGGGTATCTCACCCATTAAAGGAGGTTTCTATGAGGGAGACGTCCCCATTGATCTTGGTGCAGTTCCTGAAGGATTCGATGTTGGAAGCATTGACGGCCATGGTGTTAACCAGAGTGCCGACGCCGACTCCATCACAGGCTGGAGGACAAAAAAGTCTTTAGCATTCAGGTGTGTCTGTTGTTTGGGGTAGCCACACTGTGCCACACTGTGCCACTCAGCCAGTTACAGTAATGCAGTCACACATCTCACCGTAGCCGTTTCTGCTTGTACTAGTAAAAACACATTTTATAAACACTTTTCATTTCCTATAAATTCTTCACAATAAAAGAAGGGAGTCCCCAGTTGTGTGAGGCTTGGCTCAGCGTCTCTCTATATGTCTCTCTACCTTTAGGACAGGGTCCATCACAAGCTTTGCAGCGTTGGACTCCGTTCTCCTTCACCTCGTACGTTCCAGGGCTGCAGGTGCGAACACACGATCCGCCTGTCACCACGTAGTTATCTATACACAAACAACAAAGCAGAAACGCTGATAACAGGTAGGTCCATGAGAATTACTAAATCATCATCATTCTGTGTGATGTGTGGCTGTAGTGACCACTGCAGCCTCCAGGGGGCGCCTGGAGGAGAAGTTACAGAGTTAAAGTCCATACGTGGGCAGGCCTTGACGCAGGTTGCCCCATAGGTGAACTTGGCGTTGGGATTCCTGATTACGTGGTGGGTTTTAGGGTCGTAGAGTGACAGAGGAGGACAAGCATCTTTACAGGTTCCATCATCGTTAAAATCTCTGCAGGCCTGAGAAGAGATGGAGAGACAGATAACACAATGATTCGTCTGTTTTTACCATGTTAGAGGTTTTCCAGTTCTATAAGACTAAATATGATATTACACTGCAAAGTGTCCTTCCAGTGAAGAGCAAACATTTAAACTGGTCTGATCAGGTCTGAACTAGATTCAAAGACTCAAAGCTTCAAGTTGGGCTTCAATAAATAATGTAATTATAAAAAAGACTTTGACGTTAACACCAAATTACTGAATTGCAGCTGTATGATTGACGTTCTTCCCAATAAGCAAATATGAAGAAATGTGACTGTCCGTGATCGATCAGGGACAGAGCAGATATGTAGCTGCTTCCACCAGAAACACCAGCAGCAACACCAATCAATGCTTAAATTCAAAACGCTAAAATACCATCAAGCAGGGGCCTGGTGATTTGGATTGGCATTTAACCCAGAAGACTCAACTTGAGCCTCATAGTCTTCATTGTGGACATGTCTGTCCTGCCTTATGATTTGCTTGTCTTGGTGCATTGTTTGAATCCTCTGTCTTGGTTTGGGACTTGCCTATCTTGGACCTGATCTGGATCCATTTTGAATGGAACCTGACAGGATTTGTCCACCTGGGGACTTGATCTGGGACTTACCTGTCTGGGTATGAGATATTCCCATCTTGCATGAGACCTGACTTGGTACCTGCCTCCTCGACTGAGGACTTGCCTGTCTTGTCTTTACTTGCTATGGGACCTGAATTGCCAACTTTGGAGACTTGATCCAGCACTTACATGTCTTGACGTGGGACTAGCCCATATAGATTGGGCCCTGACTTGCTAATCTTTAACTTGGGACTTACCTGTCTTAGCATCTTGATTGGGACCTGCCTTGGGAGTTGGCTGAGATTTCATCTGTCTTGATATCGGACCTTCTGGACCTGAAACTTACCCATATCAAAATCCCAAATAGTAGTCCAGGTAGAGACAGGTAAGACCCAAGACCCTGTATATCTGATGTTTACCACATTGTTTTCTGACCTGGACATTTGAATCTACATGCAAATTATAACAACTAAGTTGACAGTATCAGGATACTGTTGTACAGACTACAATACTGACACACACAAACACGCAGGCACTGACCAGACAGTCAGTTGCTCGAGGTCCAGTGCAGCCAGCAGCACAGTGTTCATTACAGCAGTCGATGGGTTTCGGACCGCGACATCTTCTGCTGCACTGCTCCGCACACTGCAGTTTGGTGACTGGTAGAGGCACAATTTAAAACATCAGGGAAATGACATACATATATGCATAGATAGTCTTGAATAATATTTGTTATTTGCTTTTTTCAGTTGGCTTTTGAATACTAATATCGTTACAATGTTCATTAAATGAAGTTAAATCTAAATTAGAGACAGAAGGAAGGAAACTAAGAAGAGAAAGAGATGGAGAGAGGGGGATAAAGGTGAAGTCCTGTACAGCAGATATACTGTATAAGGAGACAGACAGAGGATGCATGGCAGTGTGTGTTTACATCTCTGGCAGTGATCCGGTCCTGCTGCCCAACACGAACCGTTAACACACCTCGGATCACACTTCTCACCTGAAAACATGCACATTAATATTCAGTAAAACCCTGCAGATCACAGCTGCAGCTGAATGATTAAAACACTGCAGCTTCTACATACATTTACGTGCAAAGGTGTCAGTTTTGAAAAGCATTCTGGGATTGCTATCTTTATCCAGGATGTCCCACCAGTGGATGGTCTCAGTGTTACACAGCAGAGGATTGTGGGTCATTTTTACCCCTCCTTTCAGAATCTCTGTGAGGAGAAGATGGAGACATATAATAATTAATAAAGGTTATTATTTAATCTGAGGTTAGAGTTCATGTCCCTTTAAGTGTCATGACCTAAAGTAGTGATAAGTGTTTTACATTGAGAAGTGGGTGTGGATGTTTAGACTTGTATATCATATCATACAGCTCAAGTCATGAGTCACATGCTCCAAGTGACATAAATCATCTCAGGTTAGCAGATTAAAAATATTCCCACATCACTAAACTCAGGTTACAATCAGTTCACACGTCATAAGGTCAAAGTCACAAAGTCACAAAGTCACAAGGCAGAATATAGTTATAGTTATTATATTTAAATCAGTTAAAGTTTGAGAAACCATTTAGACGAGAATCTGCTGGGATGATGCTTTGGGTTCATGTTTTTGGGTTTGAATATCTCAGACACAGAATGCATATTTAATTTATATATTTAACAAAATGTAGGTACATTTTTAATAAAACTAAAGAATTAAACCATTATCCAATTATAGCCAAAACCACAATTCAAGTTTCTAGATGTCCTCCAGCAGCTCAAGAATCTACAAAGTTCTATTTTCTGTCCAAAGCT
>CM072880.1:827500-912500 GCA_036937835.1 Pampus argenteus
CCCTGAATTTTCACTAAAAAAAAGGCAGAATTTAATATTTAAAGAATTTAATTAAAATGGGATTAATGGGGTTTAAAAAAAATACAATTTACCAACTACCTTAATCAGTCCATTTATTTATTCATACTGTCAAAAGGACATTGATTATCAAAGCAGTTTAGTTATTATTAATTAAACTGATTCATTTAAGAATGAAGATCGAATATATATATATATATATATATATATATATATATATATATATATATATATATATATATATATATATATATATATATATATAGGGACAGGGAAAGCAGTGTGTGTCACAGAGGCGTGTTTCTGACGGTAAATGCATTATTTGTTTTGGTGTTTGACCTTTATTCAGGGTTTGACAAACACACTTGTTTGTGTTTTCATTGTGTAGAAGGTGACAGGATGTAGAAAGTGTACATCACAATCCACCTAATAACTAATAAATAAATGAAAATAAACATATAGCGGTCAAGTTAAATAATAAAGATAAAAAAGTTCAATCTAATCACAGCACAGGTCTGTTATGTGAGAAAAATAATAATACTAATAATAAACAAAACAATTATTAGATCTATTAGATCTAATTGGACCTGTTGTATAGTTATTATAGTACACAGAGAAGCTCGCAGTGTCACCCGGTTTAAAGTCAACACTGTAACGCTGAAACATATCTACTGGATCGGAGGGACAGATTGTATTATTCTATGCAACCATTAATTAAAATAATCCATTGATTTGACTCGTAAAACTAATTCCAATCAGCCTCGGTTATTAGCAAATGTTAGCATGCAAACTAACACGGTGAACATGCTAAACATTATACCGACATTATACTAACATTAGCATGCTAGCATTGTCATTGTGAACATGCTAATGTTAGCATTTAGCTGCAGTTCAGCCTCTCAGAGCTGCTAGCATGGCCTCTGGTAAATAAATTCAGACTGAAGCTGCGTTCAGCTTCTCCAGAAACTCGGCCTTGCAGCGCGTACTGGACGCATCTCATCAGCTGTCATACCACTGACAGAACAGATGGTGGCAGTGAAACTAAATATGAACACAGTTGAACTCCTGCTGTGGATCGTTTGAACATGATGTTTAAAATCAGTGTTGTTTTAATTCCTGTGCAAGACTGATCACAGCAGCAGCCAATCAGAGAGCAGAGAGCAAAGAAAAACCTGCAGGAGATGGATGAGATAAAACACACCTCTGCAACACGCGTGTTAGTCCGGACTCTCTATCACAGGAATGTTATTTGTTCATGGATCAGTGTGTGTGTGTGTGTGTGCCAGTATTGAATTATGTGTAATGAGTGCTGACTCGTCTTTAACACCATAATAACTCAGTCACTCAGTCAACATGTTGTCCACTTGTTGACAGTCTGACATGTCCAATCAGCTGCCTGAAGAATGGACAGAAGGACCTTCGTTGAACCTGAACTAACCCAAAAACACAAACCTGCTTCTTCCTGCTCAGAGTGGAGCTTCTTCCTCAAACAAACCATCTTTGGCTGAGTGCAGAAACCAGCAAGCTTTGGGCTTTACAGTAAAACACATAATTATAAAGGATTATCTATAACGAACGTTGGTGTCTTCAAAGTCGTAACTGTTTTTAATGATTTGTATTTTCTGCTTTCTCTACTTATTTCTATCTTTATGTGAAGAACTGAGTTTTGCATGACAGTTACTTCATAAATAATATTGATTGTGTTGACGTCGGAGACTAAAATGGTGAAGTGGAAACAGAAGAGAAGAGATCTGACTGAAAGGCTCAGAAAACAAAAGAGATCAATTCATAAAAGCATAAAAGTTTCAAACTATGAAATGGAAATCAATGGTTTCAGGGTTTGATCTGCAGTCACCTTGCCTCGAGCTCCACCACACTGACAGCTTCTGATTGTTCTGACAAACACTCAATAAAACTTCAGATTTTAAATTGTTTAAGTGCTTTTATTGATGTTGTTGAAACCGACGAAACACGAGAGGTCGTCGAACACTGAGCTGTGATTTAATCCTGCTTCTGTCCTGGTTCCTGCTGGAGGACTAGAAGTGAGACGCAGAGAGATGAGATGTTGTCCTGAAGGATGCCATAACAAGAACACAGTGGCCTTGTTTCTCTATGTCACACACACACACACACACACACACACACACACGAGGAATGTCTCGAGCAGCTGAGAAACAGTCATCCTGTTGAACTCACACTGACTGACTGTTTTCACGTTAAGTCACGTCGTCTGATGACAGACGGATGATGTCAGATTAGAAAACGCTGCTATGTGTCGTTCTGGAGTCACATGATCAAACCAACAACGTATTTGGTCAGTTCATTTGTAAGATTCGTTGACTTTTTACTGATGCATTATTCCTATTTGTGTTTTATTGTTAATAAATGACCTAAAGTAAGCCTGTTAAACTCATCTTGCATCAGTTAAAGGCCTCTGCAGGACTTTGAATCTATTCAGTGTCAGGACTGTTTATTGGTTCAGTGTCAGGACTGTTTCTGTGTTCGGGTCTGGATTCATCATCTTCACATTTGCATTATTATTGTTATTAGCCATAATTATACACTAATTATTATATTTACACACACACACACATGATCCTCTCAGACAGAAGAAAAGATGAATAGAAAATCCTCAACAAATTTATTCCCGGTCAAACACTAATCACAGAATGCATGTTTGCCTGCACATGTCAGTTCAGTTATGTATGTGTGTGTGTGTGTGTGTGTGTGTGTGTGTGTGTGTGTGTGTGTGTGTGTGTCTCCTGCCTGCAGCAGTGTGTGCAGGTCAGAGCGAGACTGTGCTTGTTTGTCACACTGAAGCTGCTCCACTTTCACTCTGTTGCTGTTTAAATAAGATTCCACCACCCGTCTCCACGAGGACACGTCTCCCACCAACCATTAAAACGCTGTTTGACTTGATGAAAACAGGTCAAATTGATCTGTGTCAAACGTTGCCACCTTTAACTCCAAACCAAACCGCTGTCTCGTGTCTCATCTTGTGAATTTTTTGTATCGTGTTGCATTTGTTTTCTTAAATATAATCCTGTGGCTTCTAGGTCTCCTGTTTTATTTCTATTATCTGGATTTATGGTGCCGTGTATGTCTGCAGATCTTCATGCTCTGAATCAGTCTAAAGATAATGAAAGATGTCTAAAGAAGTGCTGCGTTTCTGCACAAACACTCACAAAGGTGATGTTTTGTCCTATCTTGACAAAGAAAAGCTCCACAGTCAATCATACCTGATTAATATTTCATCGTTATAATTTTCACAAGTATTGATTGATCAACATACAGACTTTTTTCTTCAAATTTACAGCAGGTTAAAGAAAAGTTGTCCCTGACATTAAACCCATCTCTGAACCTGAAATGTGTGTGTGAGCGGCTTCACATTGGCTGCAGGTTAGTGACGGATGTCCAGCTGCAGCTCGGTGTGACCTCTGACCTGCACTGACCCGGCGGTTTGGTATGAAAGGGTCAAACACAGGTTAAACACAGTTTGCATGTTACAGTACAGGAGGAGGAGAGCAGCCTGTATAATCCTGCTAACCGTTTCTGAGCTCCATTTCTGACATTCTTCACATTCCAGCTCTGAAAATCCCTCCGACTGCACCGCTGCATCCGTCACTGCACAAATTCATACTGTCCCTAATTAAAAACAGGTCAGTCACCTGCAGACTGACGGACAGACAGGCTCAGTCAGTCTCTACTGTAGATGTGCTGCCCAGTATACATTATACAGACCGGTGAGGACTCACTACTACGCTCTCAGAGGTTCACTGACCTCGACTCGTTGCTGTCCGGTTGTATGCCTACCTGCGTCCTCAGTAAACACCTGATCATATAACTGCCTGCGTTTTGAATTTGGGTCCTTATTCTCTGCCAGCATATTCATCCACTATTCATCATACTACAACTTGATATCTGTGTGAAGCCAAAACCTGAACATAGCTGAGCCACAAAACATGTTTGATGGTGGAAAATTCAGGTTTGATGCATCTCAGAAATGATTAGAGGAAGCTGAGCTGAAAGACGTCCACATAAAAGGGTTAAATAGTCCCATTCAAACCATCACCATCATCTCTTCCTTCTTCCTCATTAAAAATGCAGAATCTATGTAAATATATGTTAATTACACGTAGAACTTCCTTCAGTAGAGCCGTCCGTATGTAGTTTAATACAATGGCAACATCCTGAAGCAGAGTTTTTGGTCTAAGAGCACCAAACTCATTATATTAAAGAGTTTCTCATTTCACTAACAGCAGCTCCTGAGTCACATGACCCTAACACGCAGCGTTCAATGAGCGTGTCTCACATTCATCACCTGACCTGATTTTATTTAATCAAATACAAAGATGAACACAATGCACTCATAATTCAAACTTCACAGTGGACATAAAGAGCTGCAGTGAGTGCTAATAATTAATATTAATCAATAAAAACAAGGCATTTTTCTTCCTGTGTACTCCTTGTGAAAAGAAGTTTTCAGTGTTGAGAAACCACAGACCTCAGATCAGGTTAACTGTGTTTTAAAGCAGGCTAATTGTTGTCAATACATTTCAGTACACTAACAGCGTTTCCATGGTTACGATGAGCCTCCATCTTCTTTCTTTGTTGAAAGAACGTTTCAGTTTGCTGCTTCCAAAGAAACTCACATGTAGAGACACAAAGATACACAAAGACACACACACACACACACTGCCAAGGTCTGTCCCAACAGTCAAAGGGAACAACACACACACACACACACACACACACTGCCAAGGTCTGTCCCAAAAGTCAATGGGAACAACACACACACACGCAAACACACACACACACTGCCAAGGTCTGTCCCAACAGTCAATGGGAACAACACACACACACACACACACACACACTGCCAAGGTCTGTCCCAAAAGTCAATGGGAACAACACACACACACGCAAACACACACACACACTGCCAAGGTCTGTCCCAACAGTCAATGGGAACAACACACACACACACACACACACACACACATGTTTTCTGTTAGACTGAAGGTCAGACCTCTGAAGTCACAACAGTCAGTTTCGTCTTTTATTTCAGTTAAAACAGAGATTTTAAAATGAGCATAGAAAAGCTGCTGAATGTGCAGATTATGATCACTGAACACTGAAGTCTGTCGACCAATCAGACACAAGCAGGTAAAAACCAGCAGACACGAACACGACAACTCGTGTCAATCAGACTGATCCTCCTCGATCCTATTCAAGGAACAATATGACCTTCTTAAAGAGGACGTATCCTGGAATATCTCTGCATGGTTTCCAGGTAAAACCTCCTTATTGATCTCATCCTGGTCCTTTCTGCAGCCCCTCAGTTCAGCCTCTGTCTCAAACACGACGTTTTAGCTCCTGTCTCTTTAAGGCCCGCCTCCTGATGAGCACGCTCTGTTCTGATTGGTCAGCACAAGAAAAAGTTGGAATATTACAAGACAAAAGTCTTAATAATGTCACAAACATTGCGTCGGAGCAGGACAGCCCTGAGTTCTGACTTGCAGTCAGCTTTTCTTTAAATGTTCACCTCAAGTTTCTGAACTTTGACCCTGAACATCCGACATCAGAACAGAAAGCAGAATACGAACACTTTAAGACTTTGAAATCTTTCTCTATACCTCTACAAAGTTTATAAAGCACTCAGGAAAATTTTCCAACACTAAACTAAGTTCAACTCAGCAGCAGAGAGTCCTGGTCCCTGATTGGAGGAAAGACTGATGGGGAATTGAACCCACAACTCTGATATGAGACTGAAACAGCAGTCTGTGGAAGACAAGGAGAGCCACACAAACACATCTCTATAATCAAATTACTGTCAAGACAAAGACAGAGCGTGCAGTCAGCTGTTTCCATTTACTGACAAACACACACACACGCACACGCACGCACACGCACACACACACAAACACACACACACACAAACACGCACGCACGCACACACACACACACAAAAACACACACAAACACACGCACGCACGCACACACACACAAAAACACACGCACGCACACACACACACACAAACACACACACACACAAAAACACACACGCACGCACACACACAAACACACGCACGCACACACACACGCACACACACACGCAGTTGAGCTCAGCGTTTTCTTCCATTCATTCATTCATTCAATCTTTCAAGACACTCATATCTCAGCTGATTGGTCTGAGATACACTCAAATGTCATAATTCACTCGTCACTCATAATTCCCATAATGCTTAGCAAGTTCTTTGTTTTGTTTGTTTTTCAGTCACAAACTTCTCAGGGATGAAAGACCATCTCAGAAACTCACTTGAGATCTTTAGAAAGTTTTAAAAAACTAAAATGACCGACATAAAGAGTCAAAAGTGTATTTTTACAAACATCCAATAGATGTGGAGATATTTCACGCAGCATCCGAGTGGTTTCATAAGTGATGGAGGTTAAAATCCACACAGTCATTTAAAGTAGATGTGAAGCTTCTCTGAGTCTTCATCAGTGTGAGTTAGTCATATCAAGTGGATATCTGACACATTTACAGTCTGTTTAGCATCAAATTCCCTCTTTGTGTTTCCCTGTTGAGCTGTGGTGGAAGTATAGGAACAAAAAGAGGGACTTTGGCTCTAAAAACACTGTAACGTTGAAACATATCTGCTGGATTTGAAGCTTCATATTAGCTTCACATAAACTTTAAATCCATGTTTGTGGGTTTAGTCTCCATCACTTCCATTGTAAGTGTATTATGAAGGGATCTAATGGTCAGTATGAACAGGAGGATGATTACAGCAACAAACACATGTTCACTGTTCATTTGGTTCCTGACTGTTGTGGAAAAGTTGTGAACTGGTCCTTTAAACGTCCACGTGTAGGATGTAGGAGACGTATGTAGTTGTTTTGTATGTTGAAGCGACTTTGATTAAACTGGTGAAATGAACCAGAGCAGACGTTGGAGCTGACGCCCGTCTCTCTGAGGTTATCAGTCCCTGTGGGACACTTTGTACAGCGGACGGTTTCTTTGTTCTCGTGCGTGTTAATCATCACTCTGGTGAGTTTCTCATGTTGCTGTCTGCGGCTGAGAACATGTGAGGGGCCAAAATCTCAATAATTCACAACCAAAATAAAAGTGCTCATGAGTTGAACGGTCTTCTCACTTTTCCTCCAGTTCATTAAATGAGCAGCAGGACTGACTTTCAGTCATCAAACATCATTTCTGTCCGTTTAAACAGAAGAAATGCATCATTTCATTCAAATCTCACATCACTTTGATAATTTAATAACTGGTTTTATTTTTTATTTTAAGTAAAATATTTACTGGTGTCAGCTGATGTGTTTTACACATGACAGTAAAGTGAATATCTTTATCTTTTATTATTCTTATTTCCCTACATCTTCTTGTATCTGTTGGTTTGGCTCTCTTAAAGTTAAAGACAGTATTTATTAAATGTGTGCCGGACCTCCAGCAGTCAGTCCCTGCTTCCTTCAGCCTGTTTTACCCTCTGCTGTAAGGAAAACAAGGATTTTTTGCATCTCAACTGTTTGACTTCTTTGCATTTGAGCCAAATCTCTGTCCAAAGATTTCATGACAGTCAGCCGTTGAGATGTCTCACTCTGAGCTGAAGTGCTTTGTTTGTTTCTATCGTTTGATTTTTGTGAATCAGCTTCTAACACAGAAGATAATTCAGTTAAACAAACCTACTCCGGCTTTATTGCATTTCTTCTGTTACTACTGTAAACTCAATTATAGCAAAGAGCAGCGTTACAATTCTACAATCATACTAATATTAAAAGCATTTTATAACACATTTAGCTTCATTATTATAATGACTCATATTCATACTCTATTCTTATTTATATAGATTAAAGTACCAGTTAAACTCTAATTATTCTAATTAAACTTTGCTTCATGTTGAATGTTTCTATAATAATAATAATGTGTCTGTAATATTGTATATGCAACATAGTGAGTGATAGTAGCCTCTTCTAACATATCATAGTAATGGTTTTAGTCATCTCTCTGTCATCTCTATGGATTTAACATTCATTTCAGCAGTTCTGATTTCATTTTAAAATATAACTGAGTAAAGTTTTTAAAGTTTAAAATGTTTACTTTGGTATTTATGGTCTTTACTGACATTTCCTGAAGCGACCTGCAGCTTTAATAAACTCACAACTACAGAAGTGTGAAATATCTTTATCTAATATTTTATTAATTTAGGAGGATGAACCTTTAAAACATTAACTCTCCGTCTGTCACTGTCTGTGACTCCCGCACTGACTCACGCCCTCTCCGGAGCTCTCACCCCGGGCTCAGTCCTACCTCTCCTGCCGGGAATGGTGAAGCAGCAGCGGCCGAGCAGCAGCAGCAGCGCCGCTAGTCTTCCGGAGAAAATCATGTCCGCAGCTGGTTTTCAATTAAACTCCGCAAAGTTTGTCCTCTTCTGGCCGTTGACAAGCCGTTTATCCATCAGCAGCTGCGGCGGCAGGTCCGGCTGCTTCAGCGTCTCAGGGTGGAAGTTGACTGACGAGGCAAGAAGTACACACCTCCCCCTGATCCACCTCTGTACTCTACTTCAATTAGCTTTATTGACAGGACATGTAGTACTGCAGTAACAGTACATAGGTACTGTGATGTTGATGTAGTTAAAGTACTGCAGTAACAGTACATAAGTATAGTGATCTTGATGTAGTTAAAGTACTGCAGTAACAGTACATAAGTATAGTGATCTTGATGTAGTTAAAGTACTGCAGTAACAGTACATAAGTACTGTGATCTTGATGTAGTTAAAGTACTGCAGTATCAGTACATAAGTATAGTGATCTTGATGTAGTTAAAGTACTGCAGTAACAGTACATAAGTATAGTGATCTTGATGTAGTTAAAGTACTGCAGTAACAGTACATAAGTACTGTGATCTTGATGTAGTTAAAGTACTGCAGTATCAGTACATAAGTATTGTGATCTTGATGTAGTTAAAGTACTGCAGTAACAGTACATAAGTACTGTGATCTTGATGTAGTTAAAGTACTGCAGTATCAGTAGTGACTGATATATTATTATATATGACATCATTATATTATTAATACTGAAGCATCAGTGTTAGAGCAGCATGTTACTGTTGTAGCTGCTGGAGGTGGAGCTAGTTTCAACTACTTTATATACAGTTAGATAGTTTAGTCCAGTGGTTCCCAACCTAGGGGTCGGGGCCCTCCAAAGGGTCACCAGATAAATCTGAGGGGTCGTGAGATGATTAATGGGAGAGGAAAGAAGAAGAAACAAAGTTCTGATACACAAATCTGTTTTCAGCTTTTGGACTTTTTCTCTAATCTTTGATTTTTGCTGAAATATTGGATCATTTGAACATTTATTGAAATGAGGCTCCACCTTTGATACCATCGATCACAGTATCTTTGTAAATCGGCTACACTAGGTTATTTCTGGGTCTGCTTGGATTGGTTCTCATCCCATCTTGCTGATAGGAGATTTTTAGTCTCTGTGGGTCAGTTCATGTTAGATGCCGTGCCTGTCATGTGGTGTACCACAGAGTTCTGTTCTGGGTCCTCTGTTGTTCTCTTTATATATATGATGGCTCTTGGACAGATTATTAGTCATTATAGTGGCATGTCTTATCATTTCTATGCTGATGATATTCCGTTGTATTATTCTTTTAAACCTGATGAGAGAAACAATTGTTCATTTTAAATGAAAGTCTGGATGCCATCAAGAACAGCACCCCACATCCTGAGACCCCTGTAACAATTTCATTAAGCAGCTGAAAAGTGAAGGTTTTTATTCAGCTTTTGGCTAGTCTACCTCAATGCCTGCTCCACTTTTATTTTACTATTTATTGCTTATTATTGCTTATTTTCTTGTCTGTATTAGGAAAGTCTCTGATAGGATACAGTAGTACAAATATACAGTACACTTCAGTTTTAATTTTCCACTGAATGCAGTGAAGTGAATAAAAGATGAAATCTGATTCTGCCACTCCCACAAAAAAACCTGAAAACAAAGAAAGTAATAATGCAGCCAATGTCATATACAAACAGAGAAAACAATGATGAGACAAAGAAACGACCACACATGTGATCAGAGGAACATTCAGAAACCACTTCAGCTAATATTCATCCAAAGCAAAGTCATGTACTCAGCGTTTTTCTGGGATTTTATTTACTTGTTTTCAATTTGGTATATTTAAACCATCTGAAGCTCTCATTTATTCAACATGTGTTTTCATGCTGATGGAGTCACTGATTTCACCCAGAATGCATATTTTCTGCATTCATAATTAATAACTCCCCTCTGCTTTGTGTTTGTTTTTGCTCTGTGTGTGTGCAGCTTCTTGTCGACAAAGCATCTGTGGAAATAGAAAAAAGGGCCTTAATGGATTTTGTTGCTCTTTTGTCTCTAATAAAAAGCGACAGTGTGTTGCCGGGCAGAAACACCTCGCCTCAGTCAGATGTGGGTCAGAACTGACCTCAGGTGGAGCTAACACCTGAGGTCAGGAACACCTGACTCTGTTCACAGGTCATCAGGAAGACCAGCTTTAAAGGTGATGTAGAAGTGAAATGGGATAAATCCATCAGAGCAGCTGTGAACAACGAGGGAACACATTTTCATGAGAGAGAGAGAGAGATCCATATATATATATATATAGATATAGATATTGATATAGATATCAGATAGACAGATAAATATTTTATTATTGTTTGTTTTTGTTTTAACTGTTATTAAACTGAATGTGGATAGTTAGGTTTGTGGTGGGTAACATGAGATACAGAACGTCTAAGGATTTGATTTAACACACACACACACACACACACACACACACACACACACACACACACCCTAGTATTTCAGTTCCCAGATCAGGTCCTGATTAACTGTCAGTGTGACAGTTGGACTGTTTCGGCATGTTTTCCTCAACAAGTTACAACTCTTTCTGTCTCTCTCTGCCACACACACACACACACACACACACACACACACACACACACACACACATCTGTGTTATCAGTCTGAGAATAAATATCATAGAGTGGGTGATGAAATCACCACGTACTGTACAGGACCGTTTCTTTAGAGAATCAATGACAGATCTGACGCTCTGCCAACAAACTAACATCCATGTTTGGGAACAGAACTGATAATCCAGCAAACAGTCAGGATTTCACATGCAGGAGTTGAACATCTCCTGAGGACAAATAAGCAAAGAGAGCGATATAAAAAGCTGAGTCAGTAGTAGTGTGTCTTCATTCACTTGCAGTCTGAAGTGTGTGTTTCATCTTTCTTGGGTTGAAGTTACTACTTCCTAAAGGGTCGGCCACCTTTGTTGTCATGACTACAATAATAACCACAGGGTTAAAGGTCAGAGGTCGTCTGTAGTTTTTTCCTCCTCCTGTCACTGCTCTGCTCCTCAGTCAGTGAAGTCAGGATTAAAGATGAAGGCTTGTTCCTGTTTTCTGTTTGCAGGTGAAATCAGGTTAATCGAGTGAAAGCTTTCAGTGGAAAATAATGGAGGGGGGGGGGGGGGGGGGGGGGGGGGATATGAGGAAGAAATGAAGTAAAATGGAAAATGGTGGAATAGTGTGAATAGTGATACACAAATAAAGATTAATACGTCATTTTACAGCTCCTTTAAAGAGTAATGTGCAGGTGTTTTACAGAGAGGGTGGTGCTGATTCAGTATATCTGGGTTCATACGTTGTTGTTACTTTGCAAAATATATTAATCATTTATACTCATATAAATGTTTTAACTAAAATACTCCTTTTTCAGTGTGTAGTTCTGACTACACATCAGCAGGTTCGGATTACATTTCCTTTATGTTACCAAATGACAACCTCGTCATAACCTTAAAGACATTATTAACTATTGAAACACAAAATTACACACTGAAAGCATTTCCTGACAGTTAAAGAATTATTAAAATCTTTTAAAAATTAAGAACTTTGATATAATGAATATAATGAATGTCCTAAAAACTGACCATTTTCTTAATAATTTCCCTGGATATTTAATATTAAAGTGTTATAGCGGATCGAGGGTCTAAGGACAGAGGGTGTCACTCCCTGTACAGATTGTAAAGCCCTCTGAGACAAATGCATTTTGTGATTTTGGGCTATATAAATAAAATTTGATTTAATTTGATTTGATTTGATTTTGAAAAGCAAATAACATAATTCTTTATAATAACATAATTCCAGGTAACCTGTTGGCATAAAATATGGGAAACTGACATGTTTCCATGCAGCTGTTTCTATGTCTCTATATTTATTTATTTGTGTGTGTGTGTGTGCGTGTGTGTGTGTGTGTGTGAGATCGTTATCTGACAGTTAGTTCAAGGAGAGTTTAACCTGAAAACACAGACAGGAAGAGGAGGAGGAGAAAGAGGGAAAGTGAGGTGGAGGAGTGGAGATTAGGAGAAAAGAGTAAACTAATTAGTCCAGGAGGCTTTAGCACCGCATCCAGACGTCAGGAGGATTAAATAAACTGAATGTGTGTGTGATCAATATTCATCATTACAGGTGAAAATGTCCTCAGGCAAAACATTGACGTCACACTCAGAGAGGCTGCTGTTTGTTCTGCACTTTGTCATGTAAATTATCATTCAACACGTCACTTCTTTAACATGTGAAGTTGTGTTCATCATCACTGTCAGACTCATTATAGCTACGTTTTATCAACAGGATGAAAATCGATCTACACCTTCTTTCTCTTTGTTAAATCCTGACGCCTACATTACCCACAATGTCAGTCAACAGTTCAGATTCAGGCGTGTTACGCCAGTAGCGGCTAAGCCTGAGGTCACATGTTAAACATGGTCATCAACACACATGAAGGTTTGTAGAAATGCTGCCTGCAAGTCAAAAATCAGGCTTCAAGTTAGAACTACTTCATTTTTGCACGTGCTCACAAACGTCTCTCCATAATTTGTTGCTAAGGTGGTTGCTAAGGTGTTTCCATGTGTTGTCATATTGTCTACTCTCATATTTCAGTATAGTTTGTTTCTGTAGCCTTACGTAGCTTCCTGAAGCCGACCAATCAGAACAGAGGCGGGCCTTAAAGAGACAGGAGCTAAAGCGGCCTGTTTGAGACAGAGGCTGAACTGAGGGGCTTCATAAAGGACCAGGATAAGATCAATAAGGAGATTTTACCTGGAAACCATGTGTGAACCAAATGTCATGACGATCCATCTAGTAGTTGTTGAGATATTCAGGCAGACATTGTGCTTCTAACTGACTCTAGACTTCAGATCAAGAAGGTTTATGGTTCAAACCCAGCAGCTGAGGCTCAGCTGAACACAATGTCCAGAAGAAAGACTAAAACATCTTCATTCATGACTCACATTGACACTGTAGATTTATCACTTTAGTTTGAATTCATTTCATTTAAGAACTTTTACTTTCAACATGGAACAACCGACTCACCAACCCTGAAACTGCATTTTTTCTTTTTGTTGTTGTTGTTGTTCCTTGTTTTGATTGGATGACGTCACCTGTTTTCCTCTAAACATGATGGACTGAACTGATGGATGGAGCAGTTAAAGGAGCAGTTCACAGTTTGCTGCCTCGCCTCTGCAGGCAGACAGCGCCCCCTGCTGGCTGAAACATTAACAACATGTATTTTTACATGGATCCAGTGCTTCAGACTGTTTAAAACAGTCCAAACGTCATCATCTAATATATTGATAATATTATTGATGACGACCTTTCCTTTTCTTTTGTTTCTTTTACTGACATAAATGTGCTTCTTTAGTTACAGTTTCTTACCTTATTTTTTATTTTAATTATTTAATTGTATTTTAAATTTCAGTGACTTTCTGCAGATTCACACAGCTAGCAGCATTTTTGCATGTGTATGTGTTTGTTAGTGAGGTTTAATTACAACCGGATGTCTGATTGTCCCCGTTAATGGGCTCTCTCTGTGTGGGAGTGGTCTTCTGCAGGTCACGTGGTCCGGGCCTTTGTTGATGTGATTCACTGGAGAAAGACCAGGAGGACAAAAAAGTCCCGGTCCGACCGACCGCATCTGTGCATCCTTCCCGGCGTACACTCTCTCCGCTTCGGCCTGGATGCTGCTGGAAACCCCTCCGGACCTTTTTCTGGATCTTACTCCGCGGTGTTCCGCGGTTCTCCCCGCCGGTTTGAGTGCGAGGCAGCGGGGCTGGGGGATGGAGGCTCAGTCCGGGCTGTGAGCAGACTGGTTTTCAGGGGTGGTGGAGGTGTGGGGGTCGGTGTGTGAAGCCCCAGGCCCTGCTTTGCTTTGTTATCCCGGCTTCATTTTGCAGCCTTGCTTCGGGCTTCCTCGTCGTTTGTTCTCGGCAGAGTTTGGACAGAAACACATGGACAACAGGAGACTCTACTGAGGCTTTAAAAGAAAAACTGATTCCTTGTCTTTTTGTTTTTCTTTACCTTTCTATCTTTCTACTCATCTGTCCACCTCTGTACACACCTGTAAGTCTATTACTGTTTACCTGTGTGTTTCTTCACCTCTTTCTTTCCCTCTTACCCTCCATTTATCCCTTAAAGTCTCTGTTACCCTTCAGTCTCTCCATCTGTCCCCCCTCCCTCCGTCCTCCATCATGGCTCCACTGTGCCGGTTCTCCCGGTACTTCTGGTGCTGCTGCCTGCTGGTTCTGCTGGTTCTGCCCGCAGCCCGGAGCTCGTTCGCCCGCAACGGTGGCGGCAGTGCGGACTGCGGCCCCGGGAAGGCCGCCGACTGCCCAGGTGAGACACTCCCAGCCCGTTTACACCTGAACACGTCACAGTGTGAAGCTGCTGGGGTTCAGTTAATTTCCCTCATGTTGAAGGTTTGAGGTCAGAGGTCACAGTTTTGATATTGATTGTGTCAGTGCAGCTGATCATGACCCTGCCTTTGTGTTTCTGTTGTTATGACGACCACAGCATCAAGATAAAACAGATTTGATGGAGACTCATGAACACAATCTGATACTCAAAGATGAACATGTGACCCGTGTGCTGCTGCATCCATGAGACAGTGTCGTCATGACAACAGAAACATGAACAAATCTGCACTGTGATCAGAGGTAGTAACAAGGTTTACCCTGATGAAGCGGCCATATTGCTGCTGGCAGGTGTGTGTGTGTGTGTGTGTTTAACTCAGTTCAAGGCCTTTATATTACAGGCTCTGTGTGTGTGTGTGTGTGTGTGTGTGTGTGTGGTGACCACTCCTCACTTTAACTCTATTTTCGGGTTAATTACAGGGAGGAGAAACAGGGTGAGGCTGAGTGAGGGAGTGTCCTGTGTTTGTAGGCACATATGTGTGTGTGTTTAGCGTGTTTGTGTTCTGTATGTTCTCATGACGACATCTGAGTGGAACCTCATTCACTCATAAACATAAAGGACAAGTGTGTAAATATTCTGTGAATTTATGGATCATCACCGTAAACTGGTGAGAGTTTAAACGAGTTTAATGTTGTTATCTTTAAGCTGTAGTGAGGACCAGGCAGCTTGAAACACAAGTCAGTCCAACGAGTCTCTCTGAACTCAGGCCCTCTAATCAGTGAGCTGATGGTCAATTATTGATCCATCAATAAGATTTGAAGACTTATAGCAGGTGACGTCTTAGATACAGACTGTGGTCACGTCTCTGTCTGGACGTGTTGTCTGTCATTAACTATTTTAATTAGCTTCTCGCTTAATTAAAATAACAACGCATATAGATATAGATAAAATGAAACGTTACGTTCATATTTTAGACGTTTATTTATGTGTGTTTAGACGTGTTATTGGAGTATATTTTATTATATAAAACTTAAGGATGATGCTGTTCGAGTATAGTGTCACAGTCACATGTTCAACTAATTTATATACAGTTGCATTGTTCAGCTGTCCACATACTTTTGGCCTTGTAGTGATGTAGAGAGAGAGATGATGGAGGCTGATACAGAGACAGACTCTCTTCCCCTCCAGTTAAAGGTCGATCCGCTTTACTCGCTGCCTCTTCATCACTAACGGGCCTTGAATCAGCTTCACTGCAGCTTCATCGCTGATGAAACACATCAAGGGATCATGTTCATGTGGATGCTCAGTCTCATGAACACATGAGAGTCTCATAAATACATGAGAGTCTCATGAATACATGAGAGTCTCATGAATAGATGGCAAATGATCACCAACTATTTTGATAATTGATTGTTTTGAGTCATTTTTAAGGAAAGCTATTGAAATTATCTGGTTGTGTGACACATTCGATCAATCAATATTCTCTGGTTGCATATTCTGTTATTATTATTATTATTGATATTATTATATTCTATATGTATCCGTCCAGTGTTTCTTTGCTCTGTAGAGGAAGTTCAGCTGGTGTTACAGTCTTATATGTCAGCTGGGTTCAGCTCTGCAGTCATGTCACTGATCACCGACTCTTCAGCGTGTCTCCGAGGTTTGAATCAGTGACCTGAAATCTGGCTGACACACTTTCTGTCAGAGATGGAGAGTTTGAAGGAAGTTTAAAGGACTACGCCGCTGCTCTTATTGGAGTCCTGGAAGCTGAAACTCTGAACTTCATGTTGTTGTTAACATCTCTGTGCAGACAGATCGCTGTCAGGCTTATGAAAACATTTCTGACCTCTGAAACTGAAAGACTGTTCACAGTGGAGAGGATGGAACCAGATCATGGGTTGATCAATGATCAGTGATCACTACTGATAGATCGATCGATCAACAAAGACGATTGATTTCAGTCTGATCCACCGGACACACACGTGTGTGTGTGTGTGTGTCAGCAGGCTGTTCTGGCTCGATCAGCACACTCAGGTATTTACTAATTACAAGGGACGCGGGGGTCACGACCCCTGTAATTACCAGCTCTAATTGGCTAGCCTGCAGGCCAACAGCCAATCAGCTGACATCAGAAAATGACCACCCTGGATAATTGTGTGTGTGTGTGTGTGTGTATTTTGGAGTTTAGGAAATTGTTATCACCATTTTTGTATTGTTTCCTGATGTTTTCAGACCAAACAATTGATTGATTTTTTGCTGAACCTCATTGTGACCTTAGTGGTGTCAGCAGCTTTATTGATCGTGATTTATCTTTATCATCTATTGTATTTATTTCAGATCTGTCAGAGAAGAAGAGCGACCTGCGTGTGTGTGATGCCGGGACGTGTCGCTACGGAGGAACCTGCCGTGAGAACGGAGCCGACATCAAGTGTGTCTGTCAGTTCCACGTGAGTCACACACACACACACACACACACACACACACACACACACACACACACACACACACACAGACTGATGATTTGATCAAGGAATTGTCTCATCAAGTATTGTAATTTCCAGAAACAAATGTTGTTTTATATATATGTTGAAGTAAGTGTGTGTGTGTGTGTGTGTGTGTGCGTGTGTGTGTGTATGTGTGTGTGTGTGTGTTGCAGTGCCATAAGAAGTACGTCCCTGTGTGTGGCTCGAATGGAGACACGTATCAGAATGAGTGTTTCCTCAAGAGAGCCGCCTGCAAGAAACAAAGAGCCATCACCATCCTGTCAGATGGACCCTGTTACCATGGTAACACACATGTTTCTGTCCCTGTCTGAGCAGCAGCAGTTTACTTTGCAAACTTTGATGATGTTATCTTATACCACAGAAAAGTCCATGTGTTAGTCTTTCCTATATATATTCTCATATTAAAAAGTGCTCCTAATATTTTCATGTATGTTAATGGACGTGAATAATAAACATAAAGTAGAATTGTCACCTTTCTGTAGAACAGTTTACAGGCTAAGATTTAGACACTGTTTGTTTCCATAAAAGAAGATCTAAAGTCCAGATTTTCCAGCACGACTGTGAAGTGTCACAGGAAGTGAATCTCCTGTTGTTGTGAAGGTGCAGATATTGATTGATTGATTGATCAGATATAGAGAGAGAGGATGTGAAGCTGCAGCAGGCAGACGATGGTTCATCATAACAACATCATAACGTCTCTGTTTCTGTCTGTCAGACGGTGGTTCGGGATCTGGTGATGGAGGTAAACACCTTCTTATTTCTCATCTTTACTTGTTTCAGATATCTTGAAAGATGCATAATATTACTGCTGCAACCGATAATAAAAATAATGTCGTAATAAGGAAGTCTCACCAGAAAATGATAAACTGATTAATGTAGATTCAAGACATCTCCACCATAGAGATGCAATCCTGTTAAATCACCACACGCATGAAATCAACATTATTTTTCACAGTTTCTGCAGTTTTACAATCACATAACACAATCTTTGAAAAAAACTGCTGCATTAATAAAAAAACAACACAATAAAAAAATAAAAATACTAATAATAATAAATGTCGAGTTCTTGTTGTGATGTTTTGCATCTCTGCAGATGACGAGGGTTCAGGTCACGGTAAAAAGGCCTCAAAATGTGGAAGCTGCAAGTTTGGAGCTGAGTGTGACGAAGACTCTGAGGATATGCTGTTAGTACACACACACACACACACACACTGACACACACTGACACACACACACACACACACACACTGACACACACTGACACACACACACACAGACACACACACACACACAGACACACACACACACACACAGACACACACACACAGACAGACACACACACAGACACACACACAGACACACAAACACTCACACACAGACACACACACACACACACACTGACACACACACAGACACACACACACACAGACACACACACAGACACACAAACACTCACACACAGACACACACACACACACACACTGACACACACACAGACACACACACACACAGACACACACACACACACAGACACAAACACACACACACAGACACACACACACACACACACACACACAGACACACACACACACACTCACACACAGACACACACACAGACACACACACAGACACACAAACACTCA
Organism: Pampus argenteus; assembly: GCA_036937835.1. Lineage (NCBI taxonomy): Eukaryota > Metazoa > Chordata > Actinopteri > Scombriformes > Stromateidae > Pampus > Pampus argenteus. Next base: position 846,416 of record CM072880.1, read on the forward strand.
CACACAGACACACACACACACACACACTGACACACACACAGACACACACACACACAGACACACACACACACACACACACAGACACAAACACACACACACAGACACACACACACACACAGACACACACACAGACACACACACAGACACACAAACACTCACACACAGACACACACACACACACACACTGACACACACACAGACACACACACACACAGACACACACACACACACACACACTGACACACACACACACACACACACAGACACAAACACACACACACAGACACACACACACACACACACACACACAGACACACACACACACAGACACACAGACACACACACACACACAACAAACTTTGTATGTTTTCTGGTTTTGTTACTGCTTCTCCACAGAAAGTTGTTTCATAATCAGTTTCCGTTTGTGTGTTGTTTAGCTGCATGTGTAACATTGTGTGTAACGGCCACAACGACAACCCGGTGTGTGGCAGCGATGGCGCCACCTACGACACGCCGTGCCACGTCCGCGAGGCGTCGTGCCTCAAACAGCTCAAGATCGATATCAAACACGTGGGCCGTTGCCAAGGTAACAACACACACTGCTGTGGTGATCTCATATCATGACAACCACAAACCCTGCAGAGAGGAGGAGGAGGAAAAAGAAAAGAGGTAACGGGGGAACTAGAGGAGAAGGAAAGATAAGAAGAGGAAAAAGAAACAAAAAGTGAGGAGAAAAGATGAGGGAGTGTTGTAGGAAGAGGACAAGAAAGTAGAGAAGGAAAGACGATCAGAAATGGGAAGAGAAGAGATAGAAAGACTTGGAGGAGAGATGGAAGAAGAAGGAGGGATAGAGGAAGAGGAAAGGTAGTAGAGTATAAGAAAACTTTAAGAAAAATGAGAAAGAGAAAGGAAAAGAAAACATAAGAGATAAAGCAAAAGGAGACGAAAGAAAAGATGAGGTAGGCAAAAGGAAAAGAGAAGAAATGAGATGAAGAGAAGGGAGAAAATAGAGGAGGAAAAGAAGAGAAGATGAAAACATGTAAGAAGAAGAAAGATGCAATGTGGAGAAGATAAACGACAGGAGGAAAAGATGGATGAAAGAAAAGGAAAAGCAGCAAAACAAGGAGGAGAAGAACAGAGCAGGAGAGAAGAAGGGAGGATAAAAAAGAGACTGCTGCTCATCTATAAGGAATGATGACCTGACCCCGATCTGAACACACACACACACACACACACACACCGAGGATCAACACAGCTGGCTGAACAACCAGCTGCTCAGAGTTTACACCACGACTTCCTGCTTTTTATTTCTTCTTCTTCGGTGTTGTATGTTTCTCTGCTGTTCTTCTTCTCTTCTTGAGTTCAGGATGATCACAGCAACATGTTTCACTGGTCATTGTGTTGTGAATCTGTCCTGTTTAAGGTCTCTTTCATAAAGATCAGGCGTAATATAAAAAGTCTCATATCTTCTTCTTCTGTGGTTTCAGATAAAAGCAGGAAGGATGACGGCATCAAGATGAAACCAGACGTCTACGGTAAGTCTGAAACAGTTTGACTGGGATGGCGTATCCTCCAATCAGCCAATCAGAAACCAGAGTGTGTTTTTTTTTTTCCAGCCGTATCCAAACCTGGTGAGGGGGAGGGGTTTGTGGACAGCCCCACCCCCTGTACCGAAGACTACGCCCAGTTCTGTGAACATGGCCAATGTGAGATGAGACACAACCTGCCCACCTGCAGGTAACCTTAGTGTGTGTGTGTGTGTGTTTGTGTGTGTGTGTGTGTGTGTGTGTTTGTGTGTGTGTGTGTGTGTGTGTGTGTGTGTGTGTTACTTGAGTATTTCCATCTGATACAACTTTATATTTATTTAGTTCAGTACAAACCATCCATAAAGGTATAAATATTAACGTGTGTGTGTGTGCGTGCGTGTGTGTGTGTGTCAGGTGTGAGGCAGCGTACGGCGGCCCTCAGTGCGATCAGCTCCTGGACTTTAACATCCTGTACGTGGTGCCCAGCGGTCAGAAGCTGCACTACGTCCTCATCGCCGCCATCATCGGAGCCGTTCAGATCGCCGTCATTGTAGCTGTGGTCATGTGCTTCACCAGGTACGCACATTACATCACTACTGTTCATAGTACAAATACTACTACTAGTATCTATTAATACTACTGCTATATTTATTAGTGGTACCACTATTAATACTAAAGCAAGTAAAGAAAGATCACTAAAACTACTATTTATATTAATATTAATACTGCGCAACTACTTCAAGTACTACTCTGGTGAGTTTACTGCAGTCAAAGGTTTGCTTTCAGATATGGGGGAACATGAATAGTGAATTTTACTCCTCCTCCTCTTCCCATCCTCCTCCTCCTCCTCCTCAGTGTCTGTGCTGTGCAGTACGGTGTCTGAGGCAGCAGAGGGCGCTCACACTCTGACATGCATCCTCTATGTCCTGAAACCAGCTGATGACCATCAGGGCCAAACATTAAAATAAAGCATAATAACACTAAAGAGACGTTCAGGAGCATTCGGTACAACTCTCAGCGGCCCAAAAGTTTCATCAGAATCTAAGAGAAGATAAATATAATTGAGTCATTTTTCAAGCAAGAATGATAAATATTATGTTGTTGTGTTTTTTAATGTTTAATTGGACTTTATATTTAATATCTTAATGTTTCAGAAAGACAGAAAATAAGACTTTAACCTCTGATGAAGATTTATTATGATTATTTTTAGTCAGAAGAGTCGGTAGCTTGAAACATGTTACAAGACGTCCAATAATGTAAGATGATAGTTAAAAGAAGAAGAAGAAGAAGAAGAGAATCGGGGTCCTGGGGGCCCGATGTGTTGTAATACATTATCCAGCAAATGCAGGATTATCACATGACCTTTAAAATAATCCAGTTTGTTTGTTCAACGTGGCAGCAGTATAATTCCTGTCGTGTCCTGCAGGAGATGCAACAAGACGAAGCGCGGCCGGAGACAGAAGCAGCACCTGGGCCACTTCCCGTCAGGAACATCCTCCCGGATGATGTAGCTGCTCTTCTCTTTTCTCCTTAAACACAACAAGTTTTCGTACCACACAGACTGACAGCATTTTTGATATCTCAACTTTTTGGTGCCTCTTTTGTTTTCCTGTTTTTATTAAAAATAATTTTTGAATTTCCTACGGGGCCTTATTATTAAGATGTTGGATTTCTTTTTCTCTCTTTTTGTTTGTGTGTTTGTTGTGACGCTGCCGTCCTCTTAGACTCTGAAACACTGTGGATCCTCGCCAGGAGACGGAAACGCTGTTTATTGATTGTTTATTGATTGTATGTTCAGTCTGCACCGTCCACCTTCAAACTGGAAACTCTGACTGTTTCTTTCTGTTTTGAACCTTGTGGGACGCAGTTGGTTTTAAAGGACTATTTCATGTGGCATATAAACTAGAATTATGGAAGCAATACCCTGAATAACCTCTGAATTTACACCATTTATAAAGTTTGTTTAAAATGGAGCAATTTCAGAAAATGGAACTAAATTTAATTTCTATCCTGGATGAGGATGATTTAAACACATGTCACATACATGTAGATCTGACCCCGCTGAATTATGTCATTGCTATAAATCCAGTGATATTTAATGTTTAACACGAACTAGTCAGTTTGTTTACTTATGAGATGCAAATTATTTCATTTTTGCCTCCAAAGTTACGATGAACTTTTATAGTGCTGCATAAAACTACACTTTGATTTTTCTTGTTGTGATAACTTTTTGCAGGACGGCGTGTTGAACATATGGAGCTACATGTCTGTTAACATATACCGCCTTAATACTCTAGGGGGCGCTCTGTTCTGGGATCACAGGATTATCAGGGACCAATGAAGCCCTCGTGGGTATTTTTGCTAACTTCAAATGTTCACTGTGTCTCTTACGTCGCTTCCTTGTTTTTATTTTTATTTTTTGTATTTGTTGAGACGCACCTGAAAACCAAAATTCATTTTTTTCTACTTCTTAAAACGTTACAAGCTCACATGTACAGGCTGCTGTTATAATTATTTTATTGCTTCGTTTTCAGATGACGCCGTTCCAGAAATGGATTTTGTGTGTTTTGAAAAGCTGATGATAATTTAAATGTTATTTTTGGTTACGTTTCTTCTTCTTTTCTATAATTTGTATTGATGGTACGAAGTGTCCGTGTTGGTTGTTTCATTGTGGTAGAAGGACTAGACTAAATAAGCTCGGCCAGGTTCCCCGAAGCACCTCAGTCATGTGATGCTTGTGGAAAACCAGCCTGATTTTACTGTAGATGTTGCATGAACCAGTGAAGCTGTTGTGTAGACTGTGCTGTAGTTGAACTAGAATTAAATTATGATGATCTTGGAGCTGTGTGTCACTGCATTCATGTTTCAACATTTACTTCATTTTTCCTCAATCTGACAGAAGTTGAGTTTAATGCTGCATTACGGAGCCTAAATTGATACTGAAATAAGTTATAAGTTATAAATTAGCTGCTGTAATACAATACGTGTTAGTGTAGAGTCAGTCTGTATCAGTCTGTACAGTCTGTATCCTGCTGGTTTCATTGGAGCCGGTTTGAAGCTCAGAGTTGCAGTTTCTGGTCGGCGCCATCTTTTCTGTTTGGAGCCAGAATGACTCGTTGGAGTCAGCTGGAGCAGCGAGCGGCCGTCGGTGCTTTAAGGTGCTTCAGCCTATAGATGTGACAGCTGCTGATTGGTTCATACATTACTGAACGTCTCTCTTGATTGGCCCAGTCAGGCAAATTTAAAGAGAAATTATTTAATAATTTACATTTTAAAAAACATTTAATTTGAATTCGAAGCTTTGCGCAACGGAATAGCCCGTAGCCAACCCAAGACCACAACGTACTGGGAACGTATTCATATGTATGAATATATATACATAATCATACTGAATAAGAACTATGTTGATTGACAGGTGTTTCAGCCTATCACAGTCTGTCTGCCGTCTGTGTTTGGACTCAAATCACAATCTTGTAGTCATATCAAACCTGCCAACCTGAAGTCTCCACCCACATAGAGTGAAGGAGGAGTGAAAACCAAGCGCTCCATGTTAAAAATAGAAGTGACGGCAGGACGGTTATAGGCAGCAGCTGGTGGAGGGTTTTTAGACAGCGGGGAGTCCCCTTCATTCTCTTCACATCCCAACACCTCCTTTCTTCTTCAGCCTCTGAACTCTGCATGTTTTTAATTTCATTTCATTTTTAATTTCAGCCGTCCAGGTCTTTGGAAGTTATCAGGACTTCAGACAGTTGATTCAAATTCAAGACTTTGTATGTTTATGTTGACAAATGTTAACAGTTACATTTGACAATAATAAAGTCTGCTGCTTTGGACCAGTGGACACCAACTGGTCCAAAGCAGAGATCATTTTTCATGTCTAAATATAAAACAAGATGTACTGTTCACAGAGTCAAAACAAAAGTCCACAATCTAAATATATTCATCTTAGTGATAAATATGATGAAGACAAGCAGAAATCCTGTAATCTGAGAGGTTGCAGCATTTTTCACTATGTTTGCTTCATGATCAAAACCATAATCAAAACAGGTAAATTGACAAATGAATTCTAGTTTAGATGAACATCATCATGAAGTAAATCCAGCATACGTGTTTTAGCTGCAGGTCCTCTAATGGCCACTAGATGCCGCCACAAAAACACCAAAAAATACAAAAACTTTATTTTCTTCTTATTTACATATAATCTGTGTTCAAACTGATTTGTGCCTCTCTATATATGATTTAATGTGTTGCAGCTATGTTAGCTTTGGTTAGCTAAAGTACTGCAGTAACAGTACATAAGTACTGTGATCTTGATGTAGTTAAAGTACTGCAGTAACAGTAGTGACTGATATATTATTATATATGACATCATTATATTATTAATACTGAAGCATCAGTGTTAGAGCAGCATGTTACTGTTGTAGCTGCTGGAGGTGGAGCTAGTTTCAACTACTTTATATACAGTTAGCTAGTTTAGTCCAGTGGTTCCCAACCTAGGGGTCGGGGCCCTCCAAAGGGTCACCAGATAAATCTGAGGGGTCGTGAGATGATTAATGGGAGAGGAAAAAAATGTTGTCCTAAAATTCACTTCACTTGCATCAAACTACCTTCATGGTCTTTATCTAATTTCACTTTAACATTGTCACCACTGAAACAATATTAAAAATGAAAGCGTGTGTCTGCTTTGACTGACAGTCTCACCACAGGGAGCAGCTTGTTCGCCTCACCTCAGCTCCTTCCAGGAATCAATCCCTTCACTCCAGATTTGAGTTATCTGTCTGCAGTAACTAACAAAGATGGCCGTGATGGCGCATGTTAGCTCTTAGACAACCTAGCTGTTCGTTTGGAGGCCTGTGGACACCAAAAAAGACTCAACCTATAGGGAGGGATTAGGACTGAACAAGTGAAAAGGTGATGGAGGAATAGATGGAGGGAGTTTCCATTCCATGTAATACACTCATGTCCCAAAGAGGTGCAGGGAGTCACTTTACCCTCACTGTATTTTTAGCAGCAGAGAACACAGAGCGAGGCCGGATCCATGTCACTCTTTATCTCTCATTAACGCACACATTCCTGTAATATCCATTTCCATTTGTAAACTCTGATTGGTGGGAACCTGCTGAGGTACGAGTAAGTTCTAGTTGGACAAATTTTATTTTCACAGTCTCTCTACTCACTTTAAAATGTGGCTACACTGTTAAACCATTGATGACTCATTGTTAAAACTCAATTCTTCCTCTTAACTCTCCCTCTGTGTTTTACCTTCTCTCTCTTTTTAGCCTCACCATCCCTCCCTCCTTCCTCCTAACTCCTGCCATCCCTCCCTCTCTTCCTCTTTGCCCCCAGCAGGGTGGAGTCTATCACTTGATCTGACCACTTTTAGGGTCAACCTCCAGTTGTAGAGGGGTGATCTGCTCCTCCTGTCCTCCTCTTGCCTCTCCTTCTCCTTCCAGAGGAGGCTTCTTTGTGTTCCCTGATGCTTCATCCCTCAACTTTCTCTTTTTTGTGCTGCTGATTTAATTTTTTTCTCTATATTTCCAAGATTTTTTTGTTTTTTACCAAAGATCTTATCAGAGCTTGTTTCTCTTTTTCGTTCCTTCTTTTCACATTTGGATAGCAAGCTAGCTGACTACCAAGTCAGTCAACAAGCAAGTATGACAGACAAACCGGGCTTGCCGACAAGTGGCGGCAGTGGAGATGATGCAGGAAACATCATGGCGTTGCTGGAGCGCGTGGCAGGCCTCATGGATAGCGTCCAGACCACGCAACAGCGCATGGAGGAGCGTCAGCTGGAGCTGGAGAACACAGTGAAGACCATCCAGACCGACGTCGTTAAGCTAACCAGTGACCATGCCACCACCAGTTCTACCGTCAATCAACTGCTGGAGAAGACGCGCAAGGTCAGCCGCCACATCAAGGACGTCAGGGTGCGAGTGGAGAACCAGAACATCCGGGTGAAGAAGGTGGAGGCCACCCAGGGCGACCTCCTGGCCAAGAACAAGTTCAGGGTGGTCATTTATCAGGTAAAACAAAGACACACCTGTTCCAGTTGATTGTTAAATGAATTCTTCTTGTAACGGAGGATTGAAGAGCATCACATTAATTTATGGTTTATTTACATATTAAAGGAAACACAGAAAAACACAATTTGCTTAAACTTTTCTCAATATAAAGGTGAGTCATGGACAGTCTATATGATCTAAAAAGAACCAATACAGAACAAGGTTACCCTGAACAGACCCTTCCCTACCTGACCCAATTAGACTAACTATAATATGGACTCATGGCCCAATTCAGCCATGGTTGGGCTTCGGTCACAAATGGACTCATGAAGACCTTAAATATCCCATTTCTATGTGTAAGACAAGCTGTTGTATATAAAATAGTTAATATAGAATATTTCCAAAAGGAAAAAACTTGCTTGATTCCTCCAAAGGCTTCAAGAACCATTCAGCACCCTGATTTAGACGACCAAGAATAACGTCGCTCATACTGAAAACCAAAGATCTCCGTTATATTCATGATATTCATTTGAAGAGACTGTTGTGGGAAGACGTGTGGACACTGATTAATGTTTTCAGGGCTCTGTTGCTTCACATCTCTGAGGTCTTTTAAGATGAGCATGCTGTATTAGCTGTATGTACGTCTCAGTTCATTCTAGAGGTTGAAATAGCAACAAGCACATGCACACCAGGCTTCATTTTACTTCTTTGGCCTTCACAGTTAGCAGCTGCCAACACGATGGTGACCTGGTTATTTTAGCCCTGGATAAACGTCAGTATGCTGAAAGGTTACACCACAGATCTGGAGCACATAGAGAGTTTTTTTTCACACAGAAACAACAATTTGTGAATGTTATACTGTAGAAAATGAATCCTCTAATCCTGACAAGGTGCAGCTGGAGACCGAGCGATAGTTTCACGATGCAAAGTTGAGTGCAGCTCCACCTTTAATTCCCTTTATTTCTCTTTGGTGTCCCCACCTTGGAGCAGATTTATACCTTTCATGCTTGTGTACAGATCTGGTTCTTACATAATAGCTAACTTCAGCAAAGCAGACAGAAGTCAAAGATGCCGCCTTTGTTGGTACCGACATGCAAAAATGATGAGATATCGATGCTCTTTTGTTGCCTGTTTGTGAATTTTCTAAAAATGCTAATTGATGCTCCATCACCAACAGGAAAAATAACCAAAGACAAGTAATAGTAAATGAAAAGAAAATTAATTTCGTCTTTATCCAACACAACTGCAACTTACAGTGCAAATGACCACAACTATTTTTGAATCTGAACATGCTAAATACACTCAAATGTGTCAGCATGCTAACATGCATGCTAACATGCATGCTAACATGCATGCTAACGTCAAAGGTGTTGAATTGTTGTCTGGTGAATGCACACGAAAGATGAAAGTCCTCATCCACACATTTAGCTCTAATGATTTCATCTGATATTTCAACCATACTTGGTCTTTATGAGGGGACGTTCTTGGACTGTATGATAAAATCATTTATCTTCAATAAATATCTGTGTGATTCAGTTACTGTAATCTGGACTAGACTCAAAGTCAGGTTGCAGGACTCTCAGTGAGGTGCTGAACATGTGTCATGTTCATGTCTTGTTAGATGGAATATGAAGGCGGCAGAGATTCTCATGATTATGTTTTGTAAGCGTTCACATCACTAAACTCAAGACTGTATGATGGTTGTATGAGTCCTATCAAACGTTCTCCACGATCTGCACGATAACAGCGAAAGTTAAAGTTAGACAGCAATCGCTTAGCTTAGGGAAAGGAAATGCTGGTCTGCAGCTGGTGGTGAACTCTGCATTAAAGTCTGAAGAACTAGTTACCTCCCCAAACTCCACACGCTAACTCGGCATGGATGTAAATACTGGGAAAGGGAGAAAAGATCAAAAGCATTCAATCTAAATATGAATTGCACCACAATTATTTGATTATTACAGGAAACAAAGATCTGGTGGCAGCTCTTCTACATGTACCAACTGACACCAGCTCTCACCAAATTACTCTTTTGTAGGTTTGATGAATGGAAACCAAATGGAGATGTGTGAGGAACTATTCACACCAGGCCTGGCCTTCTAAAACATGGGACCTGCCCATGAAATAATAACCTTTTAAAGATGTTTGGAAAAGAAAACGCTCCAAAGCTCTTTTCATCACAACAAATGAATTTAGTGAGTAGAGCTGCTGTGAGGTTTCTGAACTGTAAGTGACTGTGCCAGCTGAGCCCTGACAGACCAGGTTATTCTGAGTCTGAAGCTCCACCATCTCCAAATATAGCTGCCTGCTCTCCCTTTCCCTTCCTCTCTCTGGATTAACTGACAATCTCCTGGACGACAGTTATAAATCATTTCATTGGCTGCTAAAAGGCGTCTTGCTCACTGTTTGATTTCCTCTGGTTTTAGTTTGACTGGTGAGGAGAAATCTCTCAGTTGAAGCTGTGGGTGTTCAGCACATAGTTGTAATGTCATGGGGTCAAATGGGCTCATGACCTTTGACCCTTCCTCTTGGACCACTTTTACCTGCCTGCACAACAGCACAACTGAAATCTTCCTTCTTTATGTTGGATTAACTGATGCTCTCTGACTTAATATTTATTTAAGTATCACATGAAGTGTTTTGAGCTGAATAAACTTTTTAATAAGAATGTGAGCGCGCTGAACGTTGGCATCGTTGGTAGTCAGATAAAAAGGTATAAATCATCTTCAGAGCTTCAAGTTAAAGACAGATTCAGATTAAACAGTCTGACGTCAGATAAACGTCATATGGACACCTGATAGATCCTGATGCTCCTATTTGCATGCTACACACTAGTTAAGCAGCATGAAGGTTCATTTTCTTTTATGGATTCAGTCATTTAGGACAGATACAAACATCTCACATTCCTCATATCACACAACAGTTTTCTTACTTTCCAGCTCAGGTTTAGTCAAAACTAGTGTCTGGAGTCCTTCAAGTGTTCTCGAGGACGCACAGTTGACTACATCTATCCAGCTCAAACTTCTGGGTTTTTTTGCACACAAACAGATTTTGGTGGATAGTTTAGGACCAGAAATATCACGTATAGCCGGCCGTGACTTGTCATGAGATTTTGCTTCGTTCACAGGCTCCTGATAGTTTTGTTGACTTTTTGTAGGATTCTGGCTGCTGTTCACCAGTATTCACCATGAATGAGTCTCATTGTGGATCAGAATCAATCTTTCCTGAATTACGTCTGCAGGGATCTAGTTCAGTTTGCAGCTTCAGCCTCAACATTTCTGCTCCATTTAACGTTGAGTGTAACCTTATCTCACAGTTTCAGACTGAGGCAGGCCGTGACGTGGCCCGAAGCTGAAAGTGATCCAGCTTTGCTCTGTACGCTGCTGCTCGCTGATATGTTTAGCGTCCTGCAGCCGAGCACTGAGCTGCAGAAACAGGTGCTGCAGTTTATTTATGGAGGCAGGATCAAGGCCTGCATGTTAAAGTATGCATGACACACTTTAACCAGAACAGAAATAAACTTTACATCACTTTAAACTTTGTCAATTAAACAAACATTTTGTATCTAAATTATTGTGTCTTATTTTTCTCCAGCACAAAGTTTGTCACAATCATTTTATCCTGAGGTTCTCTAAGGGTTCTCACTCTGTTCTGGGTTCTCCTCCATCAGGGTGAACAGGAGGTGAAGGCCATCATGCCGGGAAACGAGCCAGCAGAACACAGCAGGAGCGGCGGCACCGGCGCCAGAGCCGAGGTGGAACCCGACAAGTTCGAGCTCCCTCCAGAGTCGGACGAGGAGTACATGGTGGTCGAGGAGGCCGACTCCGCGTCAGCCGGCCGCATGAAGAAGACGGGACTGACGCGCATCGAGAGCTTCAAAGCCACTTTCTCCAAGGAGAACATGAGCAAAACCCGCGAGAACCTGGGCACCAAGGTCAACAAGTTCGGCGAACGCATCGTGACGGCTGAGAGGCGCGAGAAGATCCGCCAGTCTGGCGAAAGGCTGAAGCAGTCAGGCGAGAGGCTGAAGGAGACCATCACCAAGAGCGTCCCGGCCAAGCTCAACCTGAAGAAGGAGAGGACTGTGGCGGAGGGCCAGGAAGGAGCCGAGGGCGCCACGGAGGGAGCCGCGCCTGTCCCACCTCCTAAGGGCAGCAAGGATGCCCGCAAGGCGGCTGCTGACGAGGGCAAGGTGGAGGAGACTGAGGTTCCGATGTACGACATGAAGCAGCTATCGTAAGGCGTGGACCTATAGACTACTGAGACCACACAGAGGGAGTAAAGAGAAGTTTTAGGGTCGCTGCAAGAGTGCAAATGATGAAGGTTAACATTTGTTTGAACGTTGAAGGAAGTGAGCAGAGAGACTGAACACCAAGACGACTCGTCCAATCATTGACGGTAGTTCATATGCAGTGTGGACATTTATTATCAAATCAGTAAATATATTAATTCTTTTTTTGTTTGGTGCTCAATAAACACTGACTTTGGAAAATAAATGAACAGTGTTCAGAACGTCGCTACAGAACCACATTATCACACTGATGCTTGTTTTTGCATGTTGATGAGACAGACGTGCTGGCTGATGACGCTATAATCAGGGTCATAGTACGTTTGGTTCTGTTATAGAGTTGTGACATGATTAAGGTTGAAAGGTAAAAAACTGGAGACTTAAATAAACTGGACTTAAGAGAGCGAATAAAGACAACAACCAGAGCAGGAGACTGTTTGTACACGTTAAAGGATTTAACGGGTCCAAAAAGTTGTATGAGAGATACTGACACAGACCAGAGGCTCGAAGCAACAGGACAGGAACCTACCTGGACCTACATAGACTGAACATACAGTAAGTTGGACCTGTGAAGACGTCTAGTTTGTGTTAGCATTAGCAGATAAACCTGTTTCATAGAATAAGAGAGTAAACTACTGAGACATTAGTGAGCTGAGCTTCTTTAGATAAGTGGCTGTAAATAAAACCACAAGTGTTTTATATAATATATCATATTATATATAATTCTTTACCACGCTTACATATAAAATGGTCATGGAAGTCCAGCTTGAAAAAGACAGCAACTTTAATTGATTAATAAATATCTAAATAATTGATGAGTTCATGGGGAATCAGTAATAACAGCAGACATTTTGACTCATACCAGGAAAAGATCTGAGGTTACAAAAAAAATCCATAAATACATTTGAGGGAACTTCAGTGTGATTTTACTTAAAGCAAAGTTACAAATAACTTTGAATGCATTGTGCATTTACCCCGACAACCAAAACCAGATTTTTTTTTACAGTATTTGAGGTATTTGTGTTGTTGTGTTAGTGAGTGACTGCATGGCTGTAGTTATATATTTCATTAGAGCTGATTTGTGTTTGTCATGTTAAGAGCATAAAACTTGATTTATTATGAAGCAAACATGCTGCCTCCATCATTAATTACAGACTAATTTAGGGTTTCAGATTTTATTCTATTTTTCACTCTCATGAGTATTAAACCTGTAAGAAGTGAACAGAAGAAACAACAATAATAACGTGTCACTAACTGGATTTGAATTGTTTTCTTCTTTATTCATAATTCTGTATGAATTCCTACTGATGCTGTTCATCTGTTCAACTTCAATAAAAAAACAAACGACACTGATTCACTTCACAAGCTGAGTTTGACTCTGAGAACAGAAATTTATTGTAAAATCTTCAGAAACAGACAAAAAGCAGAATCACAGAAAGAGTTGAAATGTGTAATATGAATAATATGATTACTAATAGGTTTTTTTACATCATTATCGAAGGCGCTTTCCATTCTGTTAATTCAGCGTCCTCCAGTCTTTAAGTCCCAGAAATCACCAGATTTCTGTTTAAAAACCATTAAAAATAAAAATATCAAACAATCTAGTTAAATATTTTATAAAGTGTATTTTATCTATCATCAGCTATTTCAAGGCCAACGAGGGATAGTTGGTCCTCCTTATTATAGCGTCTGTTTAAAACAGAGCCTGAAACAAACAGCTACTTGTTGCTTCGTTGCTACTCAACCACAACACATCAGAGCATCACTTGCAGTCACAGAGCAGCGCAGTGCCTCGCAGCGCCCAGTGCTCCGCCGGCTGCACGCTCCTCAGCTGCAGCAAGAAGATGAAGTTCAGGTCTGTCCGCCGCGGCTTCTTATAGACTGGACATGAATACAGGCTGAGCGAGCCGCCGCCAGGCTGGTGCTTACTGTCGGCCATGTTGGCGGAGCTGACAGCGTAGACATGGACCACAGGGAGGGGAGTGAATAGGACCTGAGGAGAGACAGCAGAGAGGTCATTTTATTTATTATTTTTAGAATTATAATAATCATCATTTATTTTTAAATAATTGTAATCATTTTATATTTTATAATAAAACACGCTGACCTTGGGTGGGGACTCAGTGATTTTGGCACCACGCCGGTCCCATCCTGCACCATCCAAGAAGAGGCCGTAGATATAGACCCCGCCCATATCCTCGGGGGGCGGGGCCGTCACATCCTCCTTCATCATCTTGGTAACGTCGTTGCTAAGGGTGACCGTATCCAAGGCCCAGCCCCTGGACAGGTTTGAGCGTGTCGTCTCCTGACGCATGGCCGTCAAAAAGCCCTACAGGGAAAACAAGCGACTCTAACGTTCACTTTAAAGATAAATATCCAATAAACTAAATAAAAATGACTAACAATGGTTTGATCAATGACTCCAAATGTTTCTAAACTCCTGTCGTGATCCGACCTGCGGGTTGAAGAAGCCGGTGAGCCAGAACTGGTTTGGCCGTCCGGTGCTGATCCAGCCGCTGAGCTGCTGGTTCCTCTCCAGCAGCTCGCTGAACCAGAAGCCCAGCGTAGCCGACGGCCAGCTGAGCCGCAGCCACAGACGAGGGATCCGAGCATCAAACATGCAGTCGAGAGCGTCGCGCAGGTCCTCCGACATGATGATGGTGCCTGCAGCGTGAAGACGTCTCATATGGGTCAACACACTGTCTGTTATGATCAGTTTAAATGACTAATGAATGTGTGTGTGTGTGTGACTGACCATCTATGGCCAGTTTGAGGTCAGTGAGCGTGCTCCGTACGCTGCTGATGACTCGCTGCATGCGGTCCACTTCCTGTCGGAGGAAGATGTTCATTGGCTGGAGTGGACCCATCTTCTGTAGCTGACTTTTGACCTTCAAAAAACAAACCAAGATTTACTTTGTATAAATTTTATAACGACCACGTCATATCTCGTTTGTTTAATTCACTGTTTTACAGGCCAAGATATAAAAATATAAAAAATAATATAAAAAACAACGTCCATCTGGCTGGTGGAGCACTAAACACACACCTCATGCGGCACATAGTCAGGTGGTAGCTTCTCCAGCATCTCATTGGCCAGTCTCTGTACACTGGCCTCCCTGGTCTCGCCAGCCCCGCCCCCGCTGTCCTTGGGTTGGATGTTAATGATGGTGCTGAGCGTCTCATTGGCCAGGTTGGTCTGGTAGGTGATGTCAGCATTGGGGTGGAGCCCAAACACCTGTGAACAGGAAGATGAAGGTTAAATGACGAAGCTGTGTGACTGTTTTTCTGTGAGTTCTTCTAGAAAAAAGAGCAGCAGACCAGCGTGAACTTGTTTCTGCTTCTGAGCACGCTCTGACCTCAGGTGAGTCGACCAGCGGCAGCGCCTCGACGTGCTGCAGGACATCCTGGACGGTCTTGGCCTTGGTGGGGATGCTGTAGCCTTTATAGAAGAAGAACTTTTCACTGAAGGTGTTCTCACTGAACCAGACGCGTGTGAAGGTGTTCAGCAGACGTTTGTCCAGGTCATCGGTCACCCGACCGCCATACTGGACCTCACCTGTGTACGGACATGGAGAAAAAAGAAATAATCTAGAAATTCCACTGAGGAAGTTACGGCTCTGCGCTTCTTGGTTCACTCAGCTTGTTGTATGTCGTGTCTTGTCACATCATGTTGTAATGTGTTACATCTTGTTGTGTCATGTCTTGCTCTGTCTGTTAGTAGTAGTTAACTCAGTAGGTTTAAGGAGGTCTGACCCAGCATGTAGCGCAGGCAGCTCCAATTCACTCCTCTCTTGGAGTCCAGGTCATCCAGGTGGTTCTGGACAAACTGTATGCTGGAGGTGAAATCTGCCTGGTTGAACTCATAGGGGATGTTCCAGCCGAGAGGACCGAATTTACGACGCTCCTGAGAGGAGAAGTGAAGAAAAGTAGTTATTTCTAAAATCACATCCATTAGCTCTTACTCTGATTTGCTTGTGAACAGATGATACCTGCACAGTGGTGTGTAGAAAGGCCACAGCATAGAGCAGAGGTTTCCACTGAGGCAGGTTGTTGATCTCTAACTGATCCTGAGTGACGCCATTGAACGTCCTCTTCAGACCAGCTTTCATCCCTGATGAAGACATCAGTGGAGCAAAGAAACTGTTTTTCCACATATTTTTAGCCTTATTAGTAGAAAAATCAATAAACAAGCAACATAAGTGGAGTTTAGAAAGGAGATTTATTACCGAGAGGAGGTTCATTGGTGAACTTGATGGAGGACTGAAGGAAGTTAATGGGGAACCTGTAGAAACAAAAACAGTGAAATTACAGATGAAGACCAGCTGAAAACATGTGATAAACGCTGATCTGTTTGTTCTGCTGTAATGAACACTGCAGCCTGGAGGGGGAGCTAGCGGGGATCAGTTACCTGGGGTGCACGTCGGTCGTCAGCCACACCCTGAAACCTTTATGGACACTCTCTGGCGTTGCCGTGATGACTGTCTCCAGCAGCTCGTCCAGGAAGTCCAGTCCCAGGTGGCAGTTCTGGAGGAGGAGCCAGCCGCCATCTGTCATGCTGTTAGCCAATAGCCTGCGAGCGTGAATCTCCTGGCCCTGACCCATGGAGATGGGACGGCACGGCGCCCCCTACAGGCAGATGACAGGTCTCATATTATCTGTCCATCTTATGGTAAATGAAAGTCAAGAGAAAATGGCAAATGGCTCCTCTCCTCTTACTTCAGTCCCCATCTCCCCGTCTGTCACCCTCTACGTTCTCACCTTGTTCTTGGCCAGTCTCTCGATGTTCTCAGTCGGGTCAGAGCCCATCGACAGCAGACAGACCATCGGCGTCCTGCTGTCACTCTCGGCCCACATGGCATCCAGGTCCAGAACCAAACCTTCAGCGTACTGCTGACCCAGAGACCCTGAGATGTAGCGCCGTGCCTGGCCAACAAACACACAACACCTGCTGAATGTATTAAACTGTTCTAACTATTAGCTTTATATCTCTAGATGTCTAACAGTTTTATAATCTCCAGACCATAAACTGCATCGTCCGCGGTTCAAAACCTGACCAGGGACTTTTGTTGCATCTCTTAGTTGTATCTGAACTCCACCTGAGCGATGGTTCGGTCGGGACACCAGCTTCGGATGAGCAGAAGTTTCCGGAAGACGTCAAGCTTTTCCTGGTACCCATCAGGCAGCGGAGCGTCCTCTGGGGACGGGTGGTCAAACCATGTCCTCCAGGCACGCTCGTTCTGGCCCACCTGAGACACACCACAACAAAACTTCTTTCTATTTCTGTGTTTCAGCTTTACCTGCTCTGGTGGCCCTGGGTTTGGGTTGTACCTGGGTCAGGATCTGGCTGAACGGCGTCAGGCTGGAGAGCTGCACCAGGTTGAGCCACGTCTGATCCAGGATCCAGCGCCGTGGTTTGGGTTCCACAGAGTTTAGATCCAGAGATGCACCGCCTACACACAAAGTACAAAAGACAAAGTACAAAAAAGAAAAGAAGCACAGAGAGGAAGCAGATGGGCGGATACATGTGACTGAGTTACCTTTGACGAAGGTGAGCACCTCAGGGTGCGAGATGGTCCGGTCCTGTAGGTCGATCTTCAGAGCCAACAGCAGAGTAAAGAGCAGCTTGTGCTCCTCATACAAACCTCTGGCTGTGTAACAGTACACCTGAGGGAGGGTCAAACAGACAGTTACACCTGCAGCACACCTTTAATGTGGACTAGAACTAGCTGGTACCTGGTAGGTGAGGAAGTTGATGATGTTGCTGATGCGTTTGGACGTGAGCTGCGACTTGGCTGAGTTCTGCATGGACGAGTCGAAGAGCCCCAGAAACTGCCGCAGTGACGTCTGATACATGATGTTGACCAGCGACATCTCCACGATCAGGAAGTACAGGATGCTGCCCCTGGTGGCCACTGGCCGGTACTCCTCCCTAGCTTGGTTGATCTTTACCTCTGTCTCCGCGGCAACTGACAGCTTCTCACTCACCTGGAGGACAAGAAGACAAGTTGGTTTAAGGAGATTTACTTGGATTACATAAGGCCTGGCTCACAGTTAGATTTAAGAGAATAGCTTTGTATAGTTTTGCAATTTGATTTCAATCTCAAGGAAATTAAATCGACTGCAACTGGACTTGGTTATTTGTCGTTGAAGACGTTTGAAGACTAGTCCCAGCCTAGTCAAGCTAGCATGAACTGATGAAGCCTCTTGGATGAGAGGTGAAACGTCTTAAAAGACAAATAATTAAGTCCAGTTGCGTTTGATTTAATTTCCTTGAGATAACCATGACCTGGATGAATGAGAATATTCACAGGCTTAATTTGATTTCAATTTTTTTTTTTTTTGGGAGATTTTGTTCAAGAGTATGAAACAAGTTCAGTTTTATAAACTCGATATTCAAACTCATGGCAAAGGTCAAGTTCTTCCACACCACGCTGGGAAAATCATTTATTTATGGAGCCATCTTTGTGCACGTCGTTGTGAAGAGTCCATGTGAACGGCCCCCTCTTGTGGTGTTCATGACTTCAGAAGTGGAAATTTTCTGAAACTCACGAGTTGTGACATGTTGTTGACATTTCCAGAAATGGCGGCGACAACAGCTGTACCTCCTGAGCCGTGGTCTTGGTGACCCTCAGCACCTCGATCAGAGACTGGTCCTCCACCAGGGACCCCTGGGTGCTGGTCAGCCTGAACAGCAGACTGTCCTCCAGCTCCTGCATCTTCCTCTTGTTGCACGTCACCTCCTCCAGGAGCTTCACTCGCTCCGCCTCCAGCTCCTGTCGGGACACACAGATTTAAATTTGAGTAGACGTTTTAAGGTTTAAACATGCAAGAACAGATTTGTTTTTGGCCACTTGTGCACAGTAGAAAGAAGTTGTGAACACAATAGTGACGTTTTTATCATTTAGCCATCCAGCAGCTGGTAGTGACCTGTTTCTCCAGCAGTATGACTCGCCCCAGCAGCTGGTCCTCTAGGCCTCGCACGGTGACGGTGAAGTCGACCACGGCCGTCCTGGCGCTGACCTCGGGGCTGTACGCAGGGTTGGCCAGCTTGGTGGTGATGTAGAGCGTGAAGCCCTTCATCACATCCACCTCTTTATCTCCTACCTTCACCTGCAGGAGTTTTAGAGTGTTTAGAAAAGGTACTGTATATCATTTGATTCATTTCAGCAGAAGAAATCCTGCTCAGTGTTGTCGTTTTACTTTATAAGTGGATCCAGACTTTATGTAGTTTTTGTCCAGTATGTTGTCCAGGACGGGGTCCAGTTCCTCCCCTATGTCCTCCAGCAGCAGGGGGCGCCCCAGGGACAGACTGTCCTCCAGGTGGGAACGGAAATATTTATGGTTCAGAGACGTCACCTGAGAGAGTGAAAAAGAAGCCCACAGATTTACTTCCCCTTCTTGTGTCTTTGTTGTGTTTATGCTTCTCACCAGCAGATAGATTCATGACTGAGGGTGCAAACTCACCTGCAGCTGCTGGTCTCGCTCTCTATTCTGGATCCAGGTCTTGCCCTGGCCCTGGGGGTCTATCAGCAGTGGGTAGCGGGACGCCTTCGTGACCACGATGCCGTTCTGGATGGACAGGTCGTCGCTGGGTAAACCCTGCAGGTTCCACTCGCTCACTGTGGCGTTGTCCACCAGCAGACCAATCACGTTCAGGTCCTGCAGGGGGCAGAAATGTCTGAGTGACCTTATACCCTACAATCTTGAGGTACTTATTTCCATTTGATGCTACTTTATACTTCCACTCCACCACATATTCGGAGATCTTACAGGACTGAAGGGGATCCGTTTCTCCTCCATCTCTTTCTTCCACAGCTCCAGCAGCAGGCTGCGGTACTCCTGATTGAAGGGACCAGCGTAGGACAGGAAGCCGGTGGACAGCAGAACGTCCCCGACCAGGTGCTTGATCTGAGTCTGGAACCCAGTGCTGCTGTCTGTCCAACGCACCTGAAACACGACAACACCAGATAGAGGCAGAGCTGAAAACAAACACCTTGCTAAAAGTCTAATACAAACATCATCTGGATAGATTCTAGCACCAGACTGGGATCTGTCTGGGACTTCATACCCACATGAGCCGTCCTTGAGTCTGCAGTTTATGGAAGTGACAGTAGGTATAATAATTATTCAATCTAATGCCGACCTTCTCTCCTCCCAGCCCGTCGATCAGAGCCGTAGCGTTGGCCATCTTACGGCGGCAGGCCTGGGCATCATCCTGCAGGTCCTGCTTCTCCTTCATGGCGGCATCGTAAAGAGCCTAAAGTTTAGGTCACATTGCTTATTTATACATTTAAAAACACGAGTTAAATGTATATAAAAATATAATATAATATTAACAGGATAAAATGTATGTTATGAAAGCAAGAAGAGCAGAAAAAGAAGTGGAGATAAACTGTTGAGAACTTCTCTGATTTATCTTTTTGTAAGCTTTCAAAATTGGTGCAGCTGAAACAGAGTTGTTGGTTAAAATTGTTGGTTAGTTTATACTGTGAAACTGTTTCTTGTATACGTATAAACGCTTCCTTTGTGTCATTTGTTATGTCAGTCTAGTAGTTTTCCTGTTTGTATCTTTGTGTTTGTACCTGCACAGCATCCAGCTCCTGCTGCTTAGCATCCAGCTGTTCCTGAGCTTTAGCCAGCTCAGTCTGAGCCACCACCAGACGAGCCTCCTGCAGGGCCAGGTTAGCCTGCACACACACAGTGAACACATGTCTTGTTTAACCTCCTGACCACTGTAAGGGGAATGCAGTAGTATGCTGTAGGTGGGAGATATCCAGGTTTACAAATGTCCTCCACAGAGGACACATTTGAACTACTGGTAGTCAGGAGGATATGAAGTCTGTAAACAGTTGAGTCGTTTGTGTTTACCTTCAACGGCAGGACCTCCTTGTTGATGGAGAAGAAGTCGACCATGGCCTGAGTCCAGGAGCAGAGTCCCGCTACGTTACCGCAGATCCTCTTGGCCGAGTCCAGGTTGTAGTCGTCCATGTCCAAGTAGGGAGCGAGCAGCTCCACCACCTCCTCTGTGATGGAGTCCTGCAGCACAAACACACAGTACAGATGAGTAGATGCTTAAACATCACACAAAAATAATATAAGAGCTGCTGCAAAAACATTGTTGGCCGCAGTGATCACAGTTGTTAGGGTCTGCGTGTATGTGTGTGTGTGTGTGTGTGTGTGTGTGTGTGTGACCTTGCTGAAGTTGAGCAACATGCTGAGGAAGGCCGAGTTCTGCATCAGCTTCATGGCTTCGGCCCACGAAGGTCGCGGACACGAACGCTCAGGGTCAGAGGTCACCGTGTCGATCTGAGAGGGAAACATGCAGTGAAAAACAAAAAGTGAGCCTTGAAGAGAAGGACAGACGTGTCTCTTCAGCCTCTAATGACAAACAAGTCAGCGACCTTCCTCTGGAACAGCAGCAGCACAGCGTCCATAATCCTCATGATGAGATGAGGAGGCTTCTGCAGCTTCCTCACCGTGGCAATGTCTGCAGGTTTAATGGTCTGCAGAGAAACAACAGCCAACATTGTATTTAATATAGAAGTTAATAAATGTCCCTGGTAAACAAAGAAACAGGCTGAAGACGGACACAAAACAATCATGTAATGGTTTGTGTTTGTTAGTCAAACCGACTGTAGATGACCTGCAGAGCAGCCTCAGCAGCCTGCAGGGCTGGTTTGGCAGCCTCCAGTTTGGACTCAGCTGATGTTTTATCAGCTTCAATCTCGTCAACGATGAGCTGAGCTTTGTCCTTCACCTTCTGCACCTGCTGCTTCACCTGGAGACACAGAAACAAGCCTTCTATACTGTTCATAGCATGTAAAAAGCCTATCAGGACAAACAGTAACACTGATGGATTTGAAAATGTTTGACAACTTGTTAATCAAATCACAAATAAAAACAGAATAATTTAATTTACATAATAATTAAAATATGTCCACACAAGAGTTTTAACAAACTGTAATAGTTTACTTATAAACATAATCTGTGTTGTTTCACATCAAACCTTCTCAGCAGCCTGAGCTTTAGCAGTGACCTCCTGCAGGACTTCATCTGCCCTCTGGGAGGCGACAGCGAGCTCCTGCTCCTTCACCAGCAGCTCCTCAGAGAGCTGAGACACCGACTGCTCCGCCTCCATCAGCTTACACAGACCTGACACACACGTTACAGCCCATCAGTCAGTAGAAGAAATACATTTGTACTTATGTACCACTTTCAGCTACGTGTACTTTATTTATTACTTGTTTCCATGTTATGATACTTTATACTTTCACTACACTACATTCATCTGACAACTTGAATAGAGAAAAAGTCCAAAAGCTGAAAACAGTTTTATAAAACTATGTCAATTAAACTTTACTGTGTTAAATAACGTTGAAATGTATAAATCTACCTGTCTTCATGCGCTCGGCCAGCGTGCCGACGTGAGCGATCTTCTCTGCATAGATGATCTTGTAGCTGTCGATGAACGACAGGTAGGATTTGGGCGTCACAAACGTCTGACGGCGGAAACGTTCAAAGTACTCTGCACATTTCTCCGCCACCAGGTCCTGCAGGGACAGAGGTCATGTGACAATAAGACGACGACGCGTGATCTCAGCAGCAGCAGCCGTTCATTCATGATTTTATTTCTGGGGTTGATCAGAGTTTCTTTTATATCATGAAAATGCCATAAAAATATTACCTGGAAGGTTCCCATGGTAACCACCACGCTCTGCCTCACGTCCTCCGAGCAGCAGAGGTCCTGGTACTGAGACAGGAAGTGATGCGATACGGCCACCAGGGCGTCCCGAGGCCAGCGCTGGAACCAGTCCACCGTACAGCCCGATATCAGGCCCGGGAACTGTTGAGGTCAGAGGTCAGACATCATAACTCATCTCATCCCTCATGTGAATCGAGACTCATGACGCAGTCTTTGCTCACCTTTAAGGCACGAGTGCGAAACTTCTCCCCGACAGGTGAGAAGCAGAGGACGACGTGGAGGTTGCTCCGCACGCGGGACAGGAAGAAGTCGTAGAGGTTTTCTGGGGTCGGAGGTCGGCGCGGATGCTGACGCTTCATGACAGAGATCAGATCCTGAGTGATGTCGTCCAGCTCGTCACGAGCAAACAGGTTGGAAACCTCGCCGCTCGCCAGCACGTTGTTCATGTATTCTGTAGAAAAGAGGAGGAAAAGGTTCAATATGTCTTAAAATCATTAAGACTCCTGACTATGTTTCAAACAGTCGGTCAGTCCAGATACCCAGAAAGGCTTCGTCTTTGATGTCGTTGTCTGTGAAGAGGAATGTGACTCCTTTCCCCTGCTGACCAGCGATACGATACAGAGCCTTCAGATCCTCCAGCAGGTTACTGCTGCTGTACGTCCTGCAGGACACACACACACACACACACACAGTGAATCAATAACGGAGCTGCTCCACAGGTGAGACAACACACAGTTTAATGTTACATGTCTTCACACACACATGCAGTCTGTATTCAATCCCCTACACAATAACTCCCAAACACAAAAAGAAGAATCCAAAATGCTAAAGCCAAGAAAAATACAAACTACGAGACAGAACCTGAAGACATTAAGACTGTTAGTGAATCACACGTGTAATAAGAGCGACTAGCAGCACTTCATCATGTGACTACTGCTGGTAGTCAGCAGGTTAGTCCATCATTAATAAGCCCTGTGTGCTGCATGTTTGCAGGTACCTCGTCAGTGTGATCTGGAAGGTTTGGTATCCTGCGATGAATGACGCCAGCCTCGTCAGACTCTGCTTCCCCGACCCCCCGACCCCGACCAGCAGGGCGTTCCCCTGCGGCGTACGCAGGATCCGAGAGATCCGCATCAGGTGAGTCATCGCGTCCTGCCAAAGTCAAACATCAGAACCAGAGTGATGTTTCCATTATATATAAAACTCAGTAATAATACTTGTCTTTGTGTAAAAAACATTTTAGACACAAATTATTAGTATTTTTATGAACCTTGAAGAAGACGAGGTCCATGGCTCCGCCCCTCACCGCCTCGTTGTACTGCAGCTGGAAAAAAGACAGTCGCTCCGCCAGAGTGTCCAACGACGGGATTGGCTCGTACACCTGTCAATCATTCATACAGCAGAACTGTATCATCAGAGGACTGTTATATAGTATAATTATACCATTATTTTATTATCATTAATGGAATTCGATTTAAATGCAACATGTCTGCTCTGAGCTGAGGACCTTTGGAGCCTCCAGCTCGGTGTCTTCAGGTTCGTCCCCCGTCGCCTCCGGAGCTTCACGCAGGAAGTCCACAAAGCAGCTGTCCCACTGAGCGTGCTCAGTTAGTCCTCTCCCATGATCCTCCACTGTGATCTGAAGCGTAAAATATGAGAATCTGTGAGATCATGCTGTAAAAACTACAGTTTAACGTTATGATCATATTAAACCAGGAGAGTTAACTTGTTATAATGGAAATAAATACTGAAATGAAAACATGTTGACATGTGAATAAATAAACGGACCTTCTCCATGATGCAGCTGAAGGTTTGTCTGTCGCTGCTGTCGGTGAATCGGTCGGCGATCACTCGGTGGCATTCATGATGGAAGAGAGCAGAGAGGAGCTCACAGCTCTGACACACGTCAGACTTCACCGTCAGGATCCCCTGAAACACAAAACAAAACCAGAGTCTAAAATACTTCTCATATTTCTGTCATTCTGTCTGGTTTTGTTGGGTTTTTCTTTTTTAACTTGTGGTGTTTTTTACCTGCCAGATTCTGCTGAGGTCCCGCAGGTTGAAGATGTAGTGAAACTTAGCAGGAGACGGCAACATCTGAGGAAACGGGGGAGGAGTTTATTTAGTCCATCATATGACCCCAGTGAGGTTCAGAAGGTGACTATTTTACCTTCGCCTTCACAGCCTGCCACACCCGTCTGGTGGTGGGTACGAGGGCGGCGGCGAGGTCGCAGACCCCGGCGGGGAAGCCGCGCTCCGGGCAGAAGTACCCCTGAGCCACGGTGCCAAAGATCTTATCGATGGAGGAGTTGGAGGGCAGGGTGCAGTTGAAGATGGAGAACTGCCTCTTCAGGCGCTGAGGGACGTCGTTCCGTCCGCCGCCAGGGTGGATCATTGCTGCCACCAGCTGTTAAAGGTTATTACGCTGTTTGTTCACACTGAGGTTTCATCATCATCACATCATCACATCATCTAAAGGATCTCTAGAAGTATATTTCAGTCTGATAATACTGTAAAGGTATGATTTTAAATGTACTTCTATTTGATTACAGTATTTCTACTTTCACTTAAGTAAATGATCTGAATACTTTTTCATAGCTGTGTATTATTACTACTTTTAAATAAGTAAAAGATGTCAGCACTTTCATCCACACGTGCTCCACGCTGAGTTTACCTGAACGTCCACCACAGTGATGAACTCTCCTGGACGGTCCAAACTGTAGAAACCTCCCTGCTCCATCAGCTGACGCACAATCTCATTGGTTATCTGACAATCGGAAAATGATCAACAATCTTGATTGGTTAGAAGTATATTAGGCAGAGTGGGTGTAAAGTATCTTGATAATGTGATTGGAGGAGTAAATAATAAAATAAGACACAAGACAATATTTTAATGATAAAAAGCAAACTTTAAGATTGATTTTAAAAGAAATCACAATAATAATTTACTTGTCAGTGAAGATAAATGTATCAATAATGTTACTGTAATATAATTAAATAGGATTATTGATAAATACTAGTGGTTAATACAATAAATGCAGATTCTATTGCATTATTCTACGTGGATATGTGAGTGTGTAGGAGGAAGGAAAGCGGAGCAGAAGACGACCAGTCAGAGCGCCTGAAGCTCACCTGGTCTCCCCATTCGTTGATGACGGGCATGTTGATGTCATCTATGAAGACGGTCATCCTGCGGCCCGCCGGCGGCCCGTAGGTGGCGCCCATTCGTTTATCGATGTAGCTCTCGATGGTTCTCTGGAACATGCTGGGCAGCGTGGCCGAAGAGAAGTTCACCGTCTTACTGAGGTGACGCTCTGGGTCGAGCTTACTGGTGTAGCCCTGCAGGGGGAGCCAGAGAGGAACAAGTAGCAGACAGAGGCCAGATAAGGTCAATAAGGAGGTTTGTGGTCACGTTTGTTAAAGTTTCTTTACTCAGTGTGTCTCACTTTGATCATGACGCTCTTGGCGGTTCCCTGCTCTCCGATCAGCAGCACAGCCTTCCTCTGCTTCATGATGGTCTGCATCAGGAAGTCCGTCCTCACGTTGTCCACGTTGGGAACCAGGATGGATGAATAGTCAGGGATGTGGTCTTTGGGGTAGACATACTCTGGAACCTGGATCATAACAATAATAAATACAGAAGGTGCAGATGAGTCGAGATATTGAAGACGGCGTCTTCCACTAATGGTCAATGAGAAAGTCGGATGATTTAATAAATATTCCAGCAGTAATCGAGACAGCGTTCAGTTCTTCTCATCGTTTTCACGTTACAAGGTCCAGAACTTTCTATCTGATGTGATGCTGCAGGATTATTTTAATGAAAGTACATTTGTTGTTAAAAGCAGCTGCACGTTGGGGACGTTTGTGTCCACAGACCTTGTTGGACCAGTGCTCCCACTGTCCCTGCTCGTTGACAGTGAACTCAAAGATGGTCTGGTCATCCTGAGTGTGCGGCAGGTCCAGAGACGAGTTTCGGCCCTTCAAGCAGAAAATCATACAAACAAGATCTATTAGAGCCAACAACAGTAAAGGCATCAGGTGACAAAAACACAAAAGAAATAAGATCCAAGCACCTTCAGGAAGGACTCCATCTTGGCTCTGTCATCCAGCTCCAGCAGCGCTCCAAGAGACCACATGACCGCAAACACAAACAGTCGACCCACGTCACCATGGCAACCCTGTTTCTCCTCCACTGCTGGGAGCAAACCCTGAAGACATCAACAGGACAAGTTTATATCTACATGTAGCTCACTGAGCTCACAGAGATGAAGTATTTACTGTGTTTTACTCCTGTGTCGTACCTGCAGCAGGTCGATGGTTTGTCTGATGTACATACACTCCAACACCGACATCTTAGGAGACACCACAGTGGAGACAAAGTCCAACAGGTCCTGATGGAAGAACAGAAGAATAAAAACAACACTACTTTCTTTTCTTTCTTTACACAACATTAAAAATGAAAAACATAAAAGCTGAACAATAAAATAACAATAAAAAAGGTAAACACTACAACAAGTTGTCTGTGTAGACTCATCCAGGTCATCGTAGTCAAAGGAGGTCAGTTGGAAGCAACTGGACTTTTCTTGGTGCTTGAAGACATTTTCAGTTCTGAAGAAGCCTTTTGGATGAAAGGTGAAACGTCTTCAAACTCCAAGAAAAACCTTTGACCCAGAGACAGAAAGCTCACCTGGTAGCAGCAGTTGAAGCAGACCTTCAGGGCGTCGGCCTGCTGCTCTGGTAGTTTCTGTAACCAGGCCTGCAGGATGGGGCTCCAGCCCAGCACCGAGCTGCTCATAAACACCATCCCGTTCCGGGACACCGTGGCCGGGGAGGCGTTGTCGATGTTGTGGGGCTCAAAGACAATCTGCAGGCAGGTTTATAAATGAGGTTTATTTCCACGTCTCCTCGAGCAGAATGCTTTTCGTAGATGAATAACACATGAGCTCCGTCACCTTGCAGCAGGGAGCCATGGGGATTCGATCTCCGTTCGCCAGCGTCAGAGTTTTGTTGTCATCCAGAACTGAGTTTAAGTTCTCGATCCAGATGGCGTCCACAGGACCGTCCAACACGATCCAGATGAATTCTCCCTGACACACAGACACACACTGTTATCTTTTGTCTATGTATTTATCCTTATAACTAGGATGATTTGATATGCCATAAATACCGCTGTGTTATCTTTAAGTCTTGATGCTCAGGACACGTGAGCTAAATCAAAAGCTGCTGGTTACTGGTGTCAAATAATCTAGTTTAAACATCTTTGAATTTATGATGTATTATTTTTCATATGTAAACAGGTTTAAAGGTCAGATCATGTCGAATGGATTTTTTTGCTTGAAATGATCAAGTTTAGTTCAGAGGATATTTTGTACTGTTTGTGTTTTTTCTAACTTTTGGTTCACTCATTCATCTGAATCATGAGTCAACCTTCTTGGCCTTGAGCGTCTTCCTCCACAGAGTAGAGAAGACGCCGTCCGTCCAGTCGTTGGTGGTGACGTCCAGCGTGCCGAACATCTGTGAGGCTGTGATGGCTTTGGGGTTCATCCTCATCTCCCGGTGTGGAGAGCCGCACTCGGACATGGCCTTCATCAGCGTGTGGATGCAGGCCGTCTTCCCGGCGCCACTGGGACCCAACGTCATCATACCTGCCAGAGCAGAGGACAATGGCACTCACTTCCACACTGTGGACGCTTAATGAGGACATTAATGAGACATGTCGTCAGGAGGTTCTCTTGGTGGATCAAACAACCTTGGAGGAATTAAAATGTGTCACATCGTAGGTATGAATTATTGTGTGTCTCAGCTCTGTGACTGATGGCGACCTGTCCATGATGTGTCCCGTCTCTGGCATATGATGGCAAATAATGACAACTGCTAATCCTACTTGTGCTGCATCCTTCGTATTCGTGCTCTCCAGAGCATGAACCCTTTAGATTTTACTCTATCGCCGCCCTCAGGACAAACTTTAGACTTAGAGGTCTGTACCGTGTCGGACTCGCTGCGTCTCGTAGAGCTGAACCAGTTTGAGGATCCAGGGAGGATGAGGGATCAGACCGGCCTGCTGAGCCTGAGTGAAGATGGACAACTCCAAGTCAGGATACCCGGCCTTATCCAGAACTACAGAGGAAAAATATAGCCTTTAATCATATCTAGATATATCATATAAAACTAAGCAACAAAAAGACACCTGTCATATGAATATAAGACATACTTCATTCTCCACACATAAACAATCACACATCATCGTACATAAAAACCCAAAACAAAATACCAAGCAATAAATGTGAGTGTGTGTGTGTGTGTGTGTGAGGCAACCTACCAATACCAGGAAACAGATCATTGATCAGACTCATGAACAGAGGCTCATCCTCATCCACCTACAGAGACACAGAGAATCCACAGCAGGCTTTTACTGCTATGAAATGATCTCACTGTATTATCTCACTATCACTTTAAAACATACTTTAATTGTCCTTTTTCTACTAGAACGCACACACACACACACATTAATGTAATAATAACAATAATTATCATCATTTGTAATACAGCAGATCATATCGAAAACACACATGTGTAACGAGGTGAAAGGTTTTAATTTTTAGTACGTCTCAGCGTCTCCTATAAAAACATCCTGACTTTTATTGACTAAATATTGTATTTAAACATATTCTGTGTTACAACTGTTTCGTTTCCGTCTGCTGAGGGAAGCGAAGGCGCCCCCTGGTGGTTTAC
Organism: Pampus argenteus; assembly: GCA_036937835.1. Classification (NCBI taxonomy): domain Eukaryota; kingdom Metazoa; phylum Chordata; class Actinopteri; order Scombriformes; family Stromateidae; genus Pampus; species Pampus argenteus. Next base: position 875,663 of record CM072880.1, read on the forward strand.
AACAAGTTTTATAATTAATAATTGTCTAATAATTGTTCCTGTTACTAACAGACAAACACACCAGTTTGGAGAGGTTCATGTCTCTCAGGACCCTCATCACCACAGTCTTCTCTGGTTCTGACGGGTTGGATCTCTTCACAGCTCCCAACGTCCTCAAAACTGACAAAATGTTCCTCAGACCAAAATCATAATGGACCTGGTGTAAAAACATAATGTTAAAATATAGAAGAAATACTGAACAAGCAGAAAGCAGCAGCGGTGGGATCATCGTCATCTCACCTGCTTGGAGAGCTGCTCCTCACACAGCTTGTAGAGCGTGAAGAACTTCCTGCTGAGAACCTGGTTGTCACGGAAACCTGCGCTGGCCAGTTTGACCCTCATGATGATGGCTCGGTCCGGGACCATCATGGCAACCGTGCGGAACTGGATCTTTAGGTTCTCGGGCAGCTCCTGACGACCAGCATAACCAGGGTTCTGGAGAACCAAGAAGTTACTGGTAAAGTCTGGAACTTTGGGGTTGGTTCTGAGGTAGAACAGTATTAGAACTAGTTATCTGACACTGGTTCTGAGGTGGAACAGTATTAGAACTAGTTATCTGACTGGTTCTGAGGTAGAACAGTATTAGAACTAGTTATCTGACTTTGGTTCTGAGGTAGAACAGTATTAGAACTAGTTATCTGACTGTGGTTCTGAGGTGGAACAGTATTAGAACTAGTTATCTGACTCTGGTTCTGAGGTAGAACAGTATTAGAACTAGTTATGTGACTCTGGTTCTGAGGTGGAACAGTATTAGAACTAGTTATCTGACTCTGGTTCTGAGGTAGAACAGTATTAGAACTAGTTATCTGACTGGTTCTGAGGTGGAACAGTATTAGAACTAGTTATGTGATTCTGGTTCTGAGGTAGAACAGTATTAGAACTAGTTATCTGACTGGTTCTGAGGTGGAACAGTATTAGAACTAGTTATCTGACTCTGGTTCTGAGGTAGAACAGTATTAGAACTAGTTATCTGACTGGTTCTGAGGTGGAACAGTATTAGAACTAGTTATGTGATTCTGGTTCTGAGGTAGAACAGTATTAGAACTAGTTATCTGACTGGTTCTGAGGTAGAACAGCCTTTAGTTGGATGCATCGTGATCAGTTTATCTGTACATTTATTGCTTTTTAGATCTGTGATTCTGGTTTTGAATAACAGATAAATGTGAGGTCACAGCTCAGTTACCATGGTGAGGAAGATGCCGAACTCAGGGTCCATTTCCACAACATCTCCATCGGTGAAGACAAACTGTTTCTTCTTGTTCTTCTTACACTGCAGGACGATGTAGATCTGCTGGGCGGCGACAGACAGCACTGGCAGCTCGATGCGGTTAAACTCATCGAAGCAGCCCCAAGCGCCGGACTGGGCCAGACCTGCAGAGACACGATGACCGACTCTAGATCCAGCAGAACCCTAACCCTAAACGGTGTCCTCTCACTGTCCAACCAACAAGATCCAGATGAGAGAAGCTCTGAGTTGATTAAAAGTGTAGCTGCTGCTCTCTCCTCACGGTGCTGGGTTATTGTTTTTTTTAATATTTCATATATTATAACAGTATTTGTAAAGTATCAGGTCCACACTATATAATGTACCTTTCATCCAGGTGTGTAAGTGCTTTTCTTCAGGTTTACTGACAGCTCGAATCAGAATTATATATCACAACCTTCTGGAGCATTAAAACGGTTGACTCACCCTTGTAGATGCGACCCAGTCCTCTGTAGTCCATCTGGTCTGAACAGTTGAACACCACCACATATTTCCCTAGACAGCGTCCCATGTCTTTAGTGGTCTCCGTCTTACCTGAAACTCAAACACAGTCTATCAAAGCAACAAAGTCAACCTGAGAACGTTTTATTGATGCCGTCACCTGAGGATGTATTACCTGTTCCCGCCGGACCAGCTGGAGCTCCGCCCATACTCATCCCCAGAGCCTGGGACAGAGTGATGTAACACCTGGACAGATGTGCAAACATACATGTGTGGTTGCGGCTGCACAGTGAAGGCGTGATGTTAATGACATGTGTACCTGTCTGTCAGCGGGGTGATCACCAGCCTGTCGGTGCAGCCCAGGTACTCGTTGCAGTAGCTGAACTCCACATCTGTGATTTGGATGAGACATCTGTCCGTGTCCTCCAAGAAGTAAAACCTCGACTGTTTCTGCCACTCGAAGTCTGACGCAGAACGCACATTCAGATGCACCTGATGGAGAGAACAAAATAAAACTTCCCTCTCTGGTTGATGTTAAACTGTGTTTGTGTGCGTCTGTCCACACACCAGCTCATCGAAGATGTCCCTCTGGTGGACGTGGATGGTGATGAGTGTCTCGTACTTGGTCCTCTCATTCCTGCTCAGCTCTCTGGTCGTCATGTCGATCAGCTCGTTGAGGAGGTCCAGGAACTTCTGATTGGTCGTCTGCATGATCTGCCAGCCAATCAGGTAGGAGACAGTGAATGGAGAGGGCGTTCCAAAATAATGAAAGACATGTCGCTGCTCTTCCTGTCTTCAAAATAAAAGCACACCTTCTTGTCAGATTTGCTGAGGACAAGCGCCTCCTCTGCGTCTCTGGTCCAGATCATCTGGATTCCCAGCAGGCCGACCTGAGCCGGGAATGCTGCCTGGAACTCCAGCAGCTTCAGGCCCGGATCGCTGATGGCCAGAAAGGCCTGGCGGATGATGGCATGGAGGGTCTGCCTCACGCCGGCTAACAGCTGGCCCAACCACACCTCCACGTTCCCCTGGAGGAGACACGTCAGTCTGATAGTCTGCAGGAACTCAACAAAATGCCATATTTCACACAAATCAAATCATTTTTTGCAGGTAATGATGAACCTCTGCATTGCTGTCTGTAACAGTGTCTTTAATATATCTATATATATAAAATCGGATTCAGGTGAAGGTCAGGATACCGGGTCAGGGTCAGAGGTATCCTTGTTTTGTTGTGTGTGTGTGTGTGTGTGTGTGTGTGTGTGTGTGTGTGTGTGTGTGTGTACCTGTGCCAGGACGGGCTGGATCAGATCTACAGTTTCTCCTTCTTGAGACTGAAAACACATCATCTGGTCGTAGATTTTCTCGCTGAAAACAACTCTGTTAACGTTGTCAAACAAACTGAGCAGATGAGCCTGAGAGAGAGACGATTTGGATTTTAATATGGCTTTATCAAACAAAAACAACAACAACAACAACAACAAGGAAAGAAAAAAAAGCAGCAGAGGGATACTGTAGGATGTCGGCAAGGACGAGATAATAGTAACTGTACACCTGTGTGTTACCTGTATTGTGTGCGAGTCGGAGGCTTGGCCCAGAATCTCCAGCAGCGCCGGATCGGACACAAAGAAGAAACGAGGAAACACCAACCGTTTCTTCTCCAGGTAACCAGACAGAGACTTCTGACAGAGCTCCAGCTGCTCCAGCAGGTGAGGCAGCAGCTGCAGGAGAAAAGAAGCTGGTCTGAGTCAAGGATGGATCACGGATGATCTTGATCTGAGTGTCGCTCAGAGTCTCACGGGCAGCACCTGGCTGAGCATCTCGTCTCCCACGCAGCACTGCACTACATTCGGAGTCTCGTGCGCTCGCTGCATGATCCTCTGCCACGACTTGTCAATGTTCTGGAAACGTTTGGCCTCCTGGACAAGTTAAAGACGAACGAACATGTCACAGCTATACATACGACATAACAAAACAACCACATCTACTGGAAATATGGATGATGGTGTTTGCTGCGACCTGAGGCAGCTGCTTGGCGATGTCTCCGCCCACGAACACCGCCTCCAGGTAGATCCAGAGGTTCTGCACCGACAGCCACTTCTCGATGATCTCGGATGTGTTGGAGAGTTTCTGGACCCATAGTTGGATGGACGGCTTGAACGGAGCGTTATACCTGCAGGAGGACGGACACAGACCAGTTCTTGGCTTGTACGTCTTCTCATCCGTCTATTCTTGGCTCTTTGCTCCCCTCGTCTCCCTACCTGTTGCTCAGCAGTGATGCCAACACCATCAGGCTGTCCTCCATCGCGGAGATTTTCTCAGTGGTGTCAGCTCCTCTCAGCAGCAGTTCTCCTCTGGTCCTGAAGGTGGCGAAGCTGAGCGTCTGGCCGCTCCACTCGGCCACCACGTCCTTCAGCTTGGCCTCGATGTCCCGCTCCTTCACTGCACTGATGCAAACATCCTGATGCACACAGGAGAAAGCACATGTGCATCTTTTCTGGACTACTGCACATTTTAGGAGGTTCATTTAAAGGTTTTCAGATTCTTGACTTTTTGCAGCTATTTGCATTTTGTAAAACTAGTTAGTACTTCTGATCTTTTAGGATAATTTGTGAGTTTTAAAGATTATTGCTGGATTACAGACTTAATTAAAACATTTCAGTTTATTTGTTTTACTGTTTTTATTTATTTTTAACTGTCACTGCTAACTTCTAGTTTGACTTTACAGCATGATTATTTCTTACATTTAAAATGTCAGCTTTGACTTTTAATGGTAAAACTGCTATAAGAAAAACCTCCTGTGAAATAAAAGTGTCCAGGAGGAACAGAAAGATGTTCTTTAAATCAAGGTCTGAAAATGAGGTGAAAGCAGCAGCATCAATACCTCAATGTCTTCTTTGTTTTTCAGCAGCGGAGCCTCCATGATGTTTCTGAGGCAGAAACTCTCTGATTCCACCTGGAAACTGTGAGCTGTCAACTCACTGAGACGAGTCCAGTGTCGGGGCAGCATGGCCTGAAGGGTTAAAAACACGGGGATGACTATTTATTTTACTGCATACTGTAAAGCATGTGCGGCAGGTCGTCCCACCTTGTTGGCCATCATGTAGAGCAGAGGGCAGGTCTCGGTGAAGTCGTCGATGGTTTTCTTCAGATCTTTGAAGGCCTTCCACTCTTTAAGCGCCTTCGGAAGCTTTCGGATCCTGAAAGCTCAGAAGGAGACACAGTGAGAGAAGAAGTAGTAAAGCTTTCACTCCTCTCTGTGCAACCTTCATTAAAGCATTGTCAATATAGACGGCTGCATCATATCAATCTTCAGCAAATCTCGTTTCAATAAATGTTTAATAACCTGTTCTGGAAGTCCTGCAGCTCGCTGTTGATCTTCTCGATGTTGAGGTCAGCCCACAAGATGTCGTAGTAACCGGCCACGCTGTCGATGACAGAGTTATACAAACTGTAGAGTTTGGACAGCAGAGAGAGCTCCCTCTTGATCCTCTGTAGCTCCGGATACTCTGCAGGAAGGAGACGACATGTCAGGAAGGAAGGAAGGAAGGAAGGAAGGGAGGAAGGAAGGAAGGAAGGAAGGAAGACAGTCATACCGTTTACATGCAGGCCGAACAGCTCCTCTCCTCCAGAGTAGGTGGTGTATTTCCTCCACAGTTGGTCAAACTCTGCCTGGAAACTCTGCAGCCGCTCGCTGGCTTCAGCTGGATGCAAACCTTCCCCACCCGGACCCCTGCAGACACACGGCTTCTGACGTCAGCATCAGTCTAATGGTATCTCTCCAATAATTTATTCCATGGTATTACTACCTGTGGTTGTACTCTGAGCAGAAGCTCTGGACGTGGCTCTGGAAGCTCCGCACTGCAGACAGCAGGTCGGCCTTCATGCTGGGCTGGATCTTCACCAGCGTGTTCTGGTTCTGCACCACCTGAAACATCAACACATGTTCACTTGATGACATAATGTCTATCTTAAATGTAATCCTCTGTTAACTCTGCAACAGCTCGTTGAAGAGTCAGAACCTGATTAAAGGACTCGTCCTTACTGTAAAGTTTGAATCATATAAAACCACATGCACACATACACACCAAGATATCACTGAAATCATGGCACAAGTGTTACAGAGTGAAGTTATTAATAAAAACAGGTTACTGGAGTTCCATTGATGAAAAACGGTTTTGGTCTCACCAGGACGTTGAGGTTCTTCCAGGCGTATGTCAGGCCATCCACTCGCTCGGCGTTGCCGTCCTTGAAAAGCAGCTCGTGTTTGTTGAGCAGAGCGAAGGACTCCTCCACCGGGCCGATGGTGGAGTCGATACGAACCTCCGCCTCCCGAACCTCAAAACAGGAAAAAGTGAGGAGATGAACGAGTGAACAGAGGGAGGGATGAATGGATCAGAACTGATGAATGAACACATGACAGGTGCAGCTCTGAGTAGTATTCAATACAGTATTAGTAGTAGTAGTAGTAGTATCAGTAGTAGTATCAGTAGTAGTAGTACTAGTAGTAGTAGTAGTAGTAGTAGTAGTAGTAGTAGTAGTAGTAGTAGTAGTAGTAGTAGTAGTAGTATTAGTAGTAGTATTTATCTAAATTAATAAACCATGTGTACACAGATTTTAAAAATATTTAATATGATGAACGAAGGAACAAAAAGGATGAATTCATTACATCATCAATGAATGAGTGAAAGGACATACCAAATGATGAAAGGGTGAATTAATCAGAAAATAAACAAACACAATATAGAAAATGAATTATTGGATGACTAGGTGAAGGAACGCATTAATTTATCGATGAATAGCTGAATTAAAAAAAAGAAAAAAATGAAGGAATGAATTCTGAACAGATCAATATAATAATGAATGAATAAATATAAATACAGAGAAATGGTTCAGTCTGTCAATTAAACATGAATGAATGAATCAATGAGTATAAAAAGCCATTTATTAATTAACTGATTTCTATTGAAAGAATGAATGAAACAGTGAGAGAGTGAATGAATGAAACTAAGAAGAACTCAGACAGCCAATCAGATGCCAGCTGACCTCTCTGAGCGCAGCCATGGCTCCTCGGACGTCCTCCAGGTCTGTGATTGGACGCTGCAGCCGTTTGGTCAACCCGTCCACGAATGAGAAGATGTCGTCCATGTCTGCAGACGCCCGGCGGTTGAGTGCGGCGCCAAAGGCTCGTTTCCAGAGATGACACTCCTGAGTGAGCGCCAGCTTCAGCTCGTCAGTGTCGAAAAGAATCGAACCTACGGTGTAGGATGCAGGGAGATCTGAAATCTGCACCTCCAGCTTCTGAAGGGACAGCAAGGCATCATGGGTAAAAACATGGACAGAATCCAGAGCACGAACTGCACAGTGTGTATTTAGTGGAAACATGATACATAAATGCAGGATATTATAATTAACTTACTGTGTGGAGCCACATGCAGAATCAACAACTCACTTTATTCAATTAAAGGCTCTAACATTTAGAGATTTGGTTGATGGTTCAAATTTTGTACAGATCATTTTATTTGAGAGGAATTTGCATGTTTAAAAAAACATTTTTTTATGTAGATAAAAACATCGTTTATGAGGCTCGAGAGTCAAGACAAAAATACAGAGAGACATCAAACTGTGACTCACAGAGTAGAAAGAGATCTGAGAGCTGAACTCCGTCAGCGACGGGTCGGACTGCAAGAAGGCCTGCACCTGCTCCTCTGGGTCCTAAACACATCCGGCTGTTAGTGCAGCTCAACAACAGCAACAACAACAACAACACACAGACAGACCTGGTTCCACAGAGTGGAGAAGTGGGCGAGTTCATTCAGAGTGTCGGCAGCCTGAGCTCTCAGAGATGACACGATGGAGCCGAGCTGCATCACCAACCTGCTCCAAACACAAACAACAACATAATGCAGCCTGAGCGCTGGTTTCATCTTTAACAATGTGTTGGATGTTAAAAGCTTCTTATATTATCCATTGAGTCAAATCTGCATCTGAACAGTAACTAAAGCTGTCAGATAAATGTAGTGGAGTAGAAAGTATAAAGTTGGACTGACTTGGTGATGTCTTTGTGTTCAGCCAGCTGTCTGTCCAGAGGTCTCAGCACCGGCGGCTTCACCAGGATGTCCTCTCCTGCATCCCGAACCGCCGCCTGCTCCACCTGGAGAGAGAGAGAGAGAGACAGAGAGAGAGACAGAGACAGAGACAGAGAGAGAGAGAGAGAGAGACAGACAGAGAGAGAGAGACAGAGACAGAGAGAGACAGAGAGAGAGAGAGACAGAGACAGAGACAGAGACAGAGAGAGAGACAGAGAGAGACAGAGAGAGAGAGTGAGAGAGAGAGAGAGAAAGAGAGACAGAGAGAGAGAGAGAGACAAAGAGAGAGAGAGAGAGAGACAGAGAGAGAGAGAGAGAAAGAGAGAGTAATGTGATTAGCTGTCTGGTAACAGGTGTTTCCAAAATGAGTGACATCATAGTGAGCGTACCTGCTGCTGTTTGTACTGCAGATGAGAGTAAGTCCATAGAGGAATGTCTTTAGTCATGGACAACAGGACACTCACCAGCTTATTCACCATGCTCTGAAACACACACACACACACACACACACACACACACACACACATTGAAATAGTCTCTTTCTAGATCTCGACCTCTACCTGGTGCGGATCAATATTTCTTCCAGCAACAGGAGACATAATATCAACACATCTGATTGTTGTTCTTCTTCACGAGGTGTTGGTCCTACGTAGATTTTGGAGATTAGATGACATGTTAGATGAATCATGTGTCGGGTTCACTACGATGCCTGAACGTACCTGAATCTCGTCCAGGCTGGGTCTCAGGACAATGTTGGGGATGGCGAGCTGAACAGAGGCTCTGAAGAGAAGAGGAGGAGCTGATGGGCTCCTGCTGGAGGTGGAGGGGGACGGCTGGTATCTAGGGGTATGAAGTCTCCTCCTCAGGGCATCCAGGGAGGATTTAGTGGCTGAGGGGAAAAGGATGAATCAAGGCAGAGAAATGTAGAAAAAAGAGTTGACAGTTGAACAAGAAACCGCCCCATTTATCTGGAAATAAAGACTAAGAAGAAAAAAGGGACAGAAGACAAGAAAGATGGAGGGAAAGTAGGTCATGTGAGGAAAGACGGCCGACCTTTGACCAGGGCTTCAGTGTTGCGATGGCAGAGCTGACCAATCAGATTGTAGAAACGACAAGGAAGACAAGTGAGACAGCGAGTTTTCTGTTTGGAGTCTGGATGGAGACACTGGAAAGATCCCTGAGCAGGAGAAGAGAGGACACAGACGGTATGAATGAATGTTTTTAGTTCAATACTGTGTGTGTGTGTGTGTGTGTGTGTGTGTGTGTGTGTGTGTTACCTCCAGATTAACAGTCTCTGTTGGCTTCATTTTCCTCTTCAGCTCCTCAATCAGCTCAAACACAAACTTCTCAACCTGCTGGCTCTGCCTAACACACATAAACACACGAAGACGAGTTGAACTGATAAAACAGCCGTTCATCTGAATGAGATGTAGTGATTTATGTTACTTTACTTTAATGAACACAGACAATAGGATCAGTAGCAGCAGTAGTCGTGTAAATGTTTTCTTACCAGTCCAGAGTGACAGCAGCAGCTTGGACCGAGCTGTCTGTCTGCAGCAGGAGGTCCTGAGGTGAGACAGGTGAGTCTTCAGGTAGAACCAGCAGACAGCAGGATGACATGGCCTCAAGAAGCCGACCGATGCGACACTCCAGCAGGTCTGTGGCAACTTTGGTGATGTGATCCAGTTGTTTCACAGCCAGATGTACACTCCCTATGACTGAGTAGGACGAGAGAGGAGCTGCAGTATCACTGGATGGTTCTTCACTTGAGTATTGTTGACAACACTGCTGCAGATCACATTACATACAAACATACAGTCCTGATTAAAACTTTAAGATACTCATTACTGAGTCCTGTTTTTGCACATTTTATTTCTCTTTTAGGGCATTTTTTTTATGAACAGCCTATTTCAGTTTAATGGTTGTTGTTGTCTTGAACCTTTTTAAAATCCAACAGTGCAAAATGTAAATTCTTGCAGTTTTCAACTGGTCTTAAAATATTGATCAGGAGTGTATTTGTCTGCCATCTGCCAGTCCGTCACGTCCTCCTTACATCCATCAGTGTTGAGGGTAGTCCAGGACAACGTGGTGAGTCCAGGGGAGAGAGCTGCTTCAACCCGACCAATGAACGGCTGCATCAGAGGAAAGAGGAGAGCCGGGATCCTGGCAACCGCAGAGCTGTAGTCCTGGAGCAACGCCAGCAGCCTGGACCAGCAGAGAGCAGAGTCCAGTCAAAGACTATACAAGTATAGCACCAGGCTTAAGGCCTGAGCCAGCTAGTCTGAACAACGTGTTGTGTAAAACCAAAAGTGTTTGTAGCTGTTCCAAATGATGGCAAGAAGCCGTCTGTCACAAATGTCCAGAAAATGATCCGTATAAAATGTTTGTTTCCATCCATTCAACGTGTAAATGTCAGAGATAAGCAGCTGGTGGCATGTGGAAAACATGATGGAAAAATGTAGATTCTGTTGAAAATGTGGATAAAAACAGGCCGATCTAACGTTCACACCTGCACACACCTGGTTAATCGCTGAGTAACACAGGTGTGATTGTCAGATTCGCACTGTCAGACGCTTTAATTCAATATGGTCAAGGCCACCTGTGGTGAACAGGTGTTCTCACCTGCTGTACAGAGCTTTGAGCTGTGCTTCCCTGGAGGTCATCTTTAAGACGACCTTTGGCACCGTCACCCCGAGTTTGTTCATCCAGCGGGCCTCCTGGAGCACTTCCAGAACCACAGGGTCCAGGTTCACAAAAACCTCCTGCAAAACAGTTTTTGTGTCATGAAGTCTTAATATCAATGTGTCTCCAGTAGTTTCATTTAATCAGCTGACTCCTTAATTCATTCCTACACGACACACATACAACAGATTTTCCTCCTTTGATGGAGCTAGGCTAGCAGTTTCCCCCTGCTTCCAGTGTTTGTGCTAAGCTAACCAGGACCTGGACTGTTGCTCATAATAATGGCATCCACCTTTTAAAATGACAAACACCACAGCTGCCGTTTGACAGCTGGTTCATCCTCATTCCCTCGTTTAGCACCTTGTTGTTCTCATGTCGGACCAGCAGGGCGGCGTTCAGGCAGTGTGGTGCTCTCTCTACAGCCTCACTCCATCCTTGCAGGTGCAACATCTCATACTGCAGCAGCACCACGGCCATCTTGTTGTAGCTCCGGATCACCTTGGTCATCTCTGGTCCCTGGCAGCAGAGAGACAGACGGGCGGGGTCACTGAGGTCATACTGATACGACTGATGTGGTAAAATGTGAGGTCGTACCTTGAGGACATCAAGCTTCTTCTTCAGGATCAACATGGGAGCTTCAATCTTCCTGAAAAGCTGACGACACCACAAAATCCGACCTGCGACCTGAGAGACAGGTTCAGTCAGACAGACAGGTGATGCTACCTGTAGGCGGCCTCTTAGCTTCCGGTTATATACACACACACTGTATATACAGTCAGTCAGAGAGACTATACCGGCGGCAGGTTGCGCCCGATGGGCGGTCTGTCTCTCTGTCTCTGGTAGGTCTTCCTCAGCAGCTCCAGCTCTCGGCTGTAACGCTGCAGCAGAAGCAGGAAGTTGTGCCTCAGGTCCAGACGAGCTGTCAGACCGGACTCAAACACCGCCAGCAGCTGCAGCATCCGCTCCGTCTGAAACACAATCACTGGATGTCGCTCTGATCTGCCCTGAATCAATATGTTTCAGTTTAAACAACACGCGTCCATCAGAGGAGGCTGCAGCTAACCTGACCATGTTGAACTCACTGTGAGAGACTGATTGAACCAGAAGTCCAGCAGAGACTGAAGAGACTGAAACAAACCCTGAACCTGGAGCTGGAAGTCAGCATAGTCACTGTCAAACTGACACACACACACACACACACACACACGTACGCCAGTTTTAAAAGGTTGACGTTTAATGCTTATTTGCTTGTTTTACTTCATACAGTGCACCTGTACCTCCAGCTTGCGGTGGTCCAGGATGTCGTAGGTCTTGGACTTGGTGGTGGAGACGATGGTCTGATAGCGAACATAAATCTTCTCGATGCCCTCCACCTAAAACAGACTTCTGTGTAAATGACTGTGTGTATTATATATCATGCGATATGTCTCCAGTCAACAAACCATCCGGTTACATCACAACACATATTACTGACTGGAGCAGGAGAATTTGTTTGTTTAATGACATTTCTGTTCAGCAATTTATCATCAGGAAGCAAATATGAAAATAAAACATAATAAACCATTTTAAAATACCTTCATGTTCTGCAGAGCAGCCAGGCTCTGCAGGGTCGACGCCATGTCAGCGATTTTCTCCAGACGCCTGCAGAACGCGTCAAACTTCCCAAAGATGCAGTTCTCACTGAGAAGAGAAAAGAAAGCATAAAACGTAAACTTCCATCTCAGCAGAGGAAGTTTGTTTGTAAACTGTTTTACATATTTGGAGGTGAAACGTTTACCTGAAGTCAAACTGTCTGTTTTCTGGGTTTTCTCTCAGTCTGTCTCTGACGGTCTGGAAGCTCCTCTGATATTCAACATTCAGACTACAGCAGTCAGAGATCCGCTGCAGCAGCACCGGCCTGCACGCAATCACGGAGACACAACGCCTGAGAGAAATGTTTTCTATTGGTAGTTTCTCCTCCTGCCTTGTGGTGACTAACACTTCACATCATCTAATCTAATCTCGTGTCATCTTCAGTGTTTACCTGCTGTGGTCCCAGATGTGGGCCACGCCCTGCAACAGGTAGCTCCTGCAGGTGCTGATCATCTGGTTGGTGACCTTGAGCAGCAGGGAGGTCATTCTCTCCGAGGTGTTGTAGTGTTGAGAGACCGTGTGGATCATCCTGATGCTGGTCATCAGACCGGGAACGTGCTGCAGCATTGTGGTCTGAACACGTTATGAATAATAGTTAAATAATAAGTCAATGGGAACTTTAAAGTCTACAGAAGGTTGTTAGTTTGAATCCAAAGACTTGTAGAAGTGTTTTTACCGGCGTGCATTTCCCCAGCAGTCCGAAGAACCTGTCCAGCGTGTAGAGGAACTTCACGTTGTCCTTGGCCTCATTGGCCACGACGGTGATGTCCCCATCCTGAGAGAATCAATCAATCAATCAATCAATCAATCAATCAATCAATCAGTCATGATGTTAGTCACGTAATCCCAACAGCTGTCAGGTCAGTTTGAACTCAGTTGCACTAAACATGAATTTGAACTGCTGCCTTTCAGAAGCTCACCAGCTCTCTCCAGGTTCGAAGCGCTCGGGACTTGGCGACCTGCAGAACTCCCAGAGTCCTTTTCACCTGAGGACGCTTCACCTCCTCCATTAGACTGACACACGACACACACACACACACACACGCACACGAGAGATTGAGATTAGATGAGATTGATTAGATTATGATAAACTGTAATGATCTCTGAAGGTTAATCTGATGAGAAGCAGTTACGTGTATATATATATATATATATACACCTGTTAAAGGTGACCATGCGCCTCTTCCAGTGCTCCAGCTCAGCTGATGGTCCGACGTCATCCGCTTCCTTCCTCATCTGCTCGCTCTCCGTCAGGACCTGCTTGATCTGATTGGCCCACACTGAGACCACGCCCTCCAGACACTCCACCAGCTTGCTGTTATTGGCTGAGACCAGAAGCACGAGCTGTTATTAAAACTATGGATGAGACTTCATCTATATAAGAAGGATAGACGCAGTTTTTATCCTATGAGGATCTTAGCAGGAGATAATAATTGAATATAAATAAGGCACAGCTGTTGTTGACCTTCTTACCTGCAGAGGTGTAGTCTGCAGGGCTGCTCAGGTGGCCGATGACATCAGGAAGGTCGACCTGCTGCAGCTGGAACTTTCTCTCCATGTTGACTCTGACCGAGCTCAGATTACTGATGAACTGATCCACTGAAGACAGAAAGGACTGGACGTCGGGGCAGGACAGGCCGTCCTGCACACTGCCCCACGCCTGCCCAGAGGAAGGAAGGTAAAAATGAACTGAAGCACAAACAGGACACGTCACGAGACAAACCTGTCTGACTGAGAGTTTACTGAACCTCTGTGTTCTGACCCAGAAGTAAGAAAAGCTCATTTAAAGCACCTTTTGGAAATAACGCTGTATGTTTGGTGTAAAACAGAACAAATCTGCAATGACTCGAAGCTCAACGTGTTTATGAATATTTACGTTAAACCATCTGATGTAGAAATGTTGCATTCAACAAATAATAAAGGTTCTCTTCGGGTTCATTCTGGTTATGTAATGGCACTTTATGTGATGCTGGCGTGTACCTGCTGTGACCTGAGCGCAGGTAACATGATGTGAGTCAGCAGCGTCTCCAGGCTGACCAGGATGCTGCCGTCTCTGCAGTCCAACACGCTGAAGTTCACCTCCTGTAAACACAGCAGGTGTGACAGTGTGACGGCTCACAGGTGAAGAAGACAGGAGTGAGATTATAGCAGCGTCTGGATTTACTCACCTGCTGCACGTTAGCGACGGTTATCGCCTTGTCAGTGGTCCTCAGGAAGAACAGACACTTCCCCAGTAAAGGCTGCAAAAAACAGGAAGAGTTTTACTCAGATCAGAGATGAGCAGCAAGAAATGATGCAACCAGTTTCAGCTCATGTTTCATGTTCTGCAGGTTCTGGGTCCTCAGTTTGAGATTTACACTAATCAATAATCGTCTGTAGTAACTTTCCAAAAAATGTGGATCAATGTTTGTCAAAGGCCAAAGTGACAAAAGTTATTCAGTTTACTGTCACAGAGTCAGAAAATATTCACATTTAAGAAGCTGAATTCAGAGAATTTGGAAATGCTTTCTTAAAATGATTAAAAACATCGAATCAATCATCAATATAGCTGATTAATGTTCTGGTAATCAGGATGTAACGTAAGACGTCGGCTCTGCTCCGTGTTTCTCAGAGACAGAAACTGTGCCGTGTTTGACTTTTCTATCACCTTGTTAACCACCAAACAAAGCAGCCTTCCATAGAAACACAACACAGACTCGGTCAGGACAATGGGGAACATTAGCAGGCAGCGTTGGCTCAGACTGAGACTGATACATGCATCACAGTCGCTGGAGCTAATACTTAGTGAAGACTCGCTATAGTGTGCAACTGAATTTTAATTTATTTGTACTTTAGTTGTGTATTTGCATGTTAAACTGAACCACTAGTTCACTGCCTTTTTGTCTTGTGAGTTCTTGTATAGAATCAGTGTGTAGTTGTGTCTTCTGTCAAACATCAAACATCTTCACAGGAAGTCAAGCAGGACACACAAAAGCCAGTTTTGGTTCCTGATTTAGCTCCTGTGGATTAATTGGTGGAGAAGACGGTTTATCTCTCTGGAGAACTCTGAGCTTTTCTTTGTGTATTTCAGTTTTACTTTTGTCTTTGATCATGTGTACTTAAGCGGTTCAAGTCTACCTCGGAGCTGCCTGTAGTGAGGAAGAGCTTCCTGTGAGCCGCAGCGGAGGTCGCCACATCCGCAAAGGACGACATCTTCTGGGGAATAAGACGTACAGGAGAGAGAAATATCAACTTATTGCCACTGTTGGCGTTCATTATCTGACATAAAAAATGAGCAGAAATAGAATGAACATAATGTACACTATATTGACAAAAGTATTTGGCCACTCATCCAAATGATCAGAATCAGGTGTCCTAATCTCTTGGCCCGGCCGCAGGTGTATAAAATCAAGCACTTAGGCATGGAGACTGTTTCTACAATCATTTGTGAGAGAATGGGCCGGTCTCAGGAGCTCAGTGATTTCCAGCGAGGAGCTGTCATAGGATGCCACCTGTGCAACAAATCCAGTCGTGAAATTTCCCAACTGACGGCTTTATTATAAGAAAATGGAAGAGTTTGGGAACAACAGCAACTAAGCCATGAAGTGGTAGGCCACAGAAACTGACAGAAACTTCATGTGACCTTCAGATTAGCCCACGTACAGTACGCAGAGAGCTTCATGGAACGGGTTTCCATGGCGAGCAGCTGCATCTAAGACATACATCACCAAGTCCAATGCAAAGCGTCGGATGCAGTGGTGTAAAACACGTCACCACTGGACTCTAGAGCAGTGGAGACGCATTCTCTGGAGTGATGAATCACACTTTTCCATCTGGCAATCTGATGGATGAGTCTGGGTTTGGAGGTTGCCAGGACAACGGTACATTTCAGACTGCATTGTGCCGAGTGTGAAATTTGGAGGAGGAATTATGGTGTGTGGTTGTTTTCCAGGAGTTGGGCTTGGACCCTTAGTTCCAGTGAAAGAACTTTCTTCGGTTGGGAATGGGATGGCACAAGCTCATATGTGAGTCAAGGCAGGTGGCCAAATACTTTTGGCAATATAGTGTACATAAAAGTTACCTGCTTCATGTTCTGATAGAAGAAAATCAGCTTCTTGGATCCGTTTGCAGCAAAGAAATCATCAGTGAGACTGAACTGGAAGAAGCAGACATGATGGCAGCAGGTGAGAACGGCTCATTTCAGACTGTGATGATGATGATGATGATGATGATGCCACCTTATCATCAGAGATGAGGGCGTCCTCCACCTCCGGCTCCCCCAGGGTCCCTGCGTCCACCAGCCTGCTGATTAGGTATTTGTGTCGGGCGTCCAGCATCGCTCGTCTCTCCTCTTTCATGGCTCTCACCTGCTTCGCCATCTCTCTCCTCGCCTCATTGGACAGCAGCACTGTCCTTTTACCAGACACCTGAGGGATTACATGCTGAATATATTATCACCACTGGAGCCAGACGTCAAGGTGATTTATCGGTGAACAGGTATGATTAAAGCTGTTCCATAGTTATATGTTATGAATCTAAAGGTGTTTAAAGACACAGATTCATCATAAGACCTGCTGCCTACATTACCCACAATGCATCTGGACAGTTCAGGTGTGTTATGCTAACGTAGCCTGAGCTGCTCCACATCCACAGATGTCTACTTCCTACTATCAGACGTTAGATGACGTCATCACTGCTCAGTCTGCAGCGTGCATGTAAACTCTGACGTATTCACTAAAACCAGCACTTCCGCATCACAGCCATGTGTTGAACACACCGCGGGATCGATGCCCGTCATCACCGTTCACTCACTGCGGCTCCGGTGGGCGGGGTCACAGCGGCTGCTGGAGACATGTGATTGGCTCTCAGGTTCTGGCCTCCTATTCGCCGGTGGCCTCTGCCAGTCGCGTCTGGTTCAGATATGAAAAAATGAAAAACCAAATTCAACACAATAAATACCTGAAAAAGAGCCCAATCACGTGGTCACACCTCACCTGTTTTTATTGTTGTTGTTGTTGTTGTTGTTGTTACAGAACAGGAAATACAATAAATCACTATGATAAGAAAATGTGTTACTCGCAGTATAAAGATCAATAAATAAGTAGAAGTTAATTAATAATATTACTGCTACTCTTAGCTAGTATTACTAGTATCCTGGCGTATTACCAACTACTGCTGCTAATAGATTTCTTAAATAATTTTTGATGTCTTTGATTCATATCTGACCAACCGGCTTCTTTCACCACCGTTATCATCTTCAGACACTGAGACACGGCTACCTGAGTCCTGGATCATTGAACAACCGCCCTGATGTTAAAATCCTCCTCACCTATGAGGCTTTAAATGTACCAGTGTCTTCATACATCTTCAGCCTTATCACTCAGTAAGTTTCCTTTACATTTAACAGAAACTCTTCTTCTCTGGAGCAAACAGAGCTCGAGGCTTCGAACCCCGGATGAAGTTATATGATCTCTGTTTTTAAATTCCTAACCTCAACATTTACCTGTGTGTGTGTGTGTGTGTACTTTTACTTGCTTTTTTTCAAGGTAAAGTTTCTTTAATAAATGTGTATAGAACTGAAAGTAACTGTACTAGGAAGTATTGTTGTAGCTGATATTTTTCAGTTCATGCATCTGTACCTGTGCGGAGGTGAAGTACAGGAGCTCTGGGTTTGGCCTCCTCCTCGTCCTCCTCTGCCCCAGGATGGGGGCTCTGTTCTGGGGCAGACTGGACCTCCTGCTCCTCAGTCTGCAGCTCCGTGTTCGAGGGAGGAGCACAGCTGTTCACCCCAGGATCAGAGCTGCCAGCTGGGGGAACAGCAGCCGTGTGTTCCCTCAGTGAAACCTCCAGATCTGCCATCTGAGAGTCAAGACATCCTTAAAAGCTTCATCATGTCTCAGCACCACATGATTCATAATGAGTCACATCTACCTGATTAAGAGGACAGAAGTATTTAAAGCTGTAACACACGTCCATCATTACAAAGAGGCTGACTTGAAACAGGAAGTTCAAAATTCAGAGATTTTAATCTAAGAACAGGCTCATAGAAACTAACCTTCCCTGAGTCATACAAATTGTTGTTATCGTTCTTCGTCCCGTTAAGAAGACAAAAGGACCTTTTAAACCGCCAGCAGTGAGTTTAAATCCTCATATTATCAGACTGAACTACCCAGGTGCCGTTGAGCCACAGACTGAAGCCTCACAGGCTGTAAAAGAGGAAAGGTGTGACTGACCTGCGTACGAGCACTGAAGTAAACCGGTGGGTCCGAGGCAGAGTGAGGCACAGTGAGAGAGAGCGAGAGCTGCAATGAAATCGGGAAGTAAACCAAAGTTGGCTGCAAAGGCAAGTTTGACTGTTGCCATGGTAACCCCTGCATTAGTGACTCAGCAACTAAACTCACAACAAAGCTGCGTCCTTTGTGGAAAAGACAATAATGAGCTATGATGATATTTAACGTTTCCATTGGGTCACGTTCATAACTCAGACTCACTTTCACCAACCTCGGAGCCTCTGGCTGCAGACGACAGCACATCTGCAGCCGTTGGGTTTATTATACTGGACATGTGGTCTTTCTATATGAAGCTGCAGTTCTCTCCATCACAGCAACCAAACAGCTTTAATAGCAGAAGGACTCATATCTGCTTTTAAAAACCTTTCACGTTTGTTGAAGTGATGTCTCTTTATCCAGCTTGGACTTCTATGACAGTGATGCTCGAACGAGGAAAGAAAAAGACAAAAACATTGACAGCGTTTGATTCACACACCTTTCCTTAATATAATCTTTATTGCTTTTTCTTATTGGGTTGAATACAGAACAGGTTTACATCTCTTGACTTTGTGAAACACTGTCATGTTTCTCTAACAGAGGGAGGAGATGACAGACGAGGGGATGGAAGGAAGGAGACACAACCACCGATGATTGTGTTAATGCTTTCTGATTGAGGTCCAGTATCTGTGTGTGTGTGTGTGTGTTTGTGTTAGCGGAGTCTTAAGCTCCTCTATGTTCCCTTTGACCTCTGACCTCTGACCTGGACAGGAAGTTCCACATGAACCAAAGCAGAAAACAAAAGAGACAATTTAAACCAAATGTCTGAGTGAGAGGGGAGAACAGAGCCAAATGTCAAAAATAATTGGGCCATAAAACACCGAAATTCAAAGACATCTTTCTGTTAGGTGATGACGAGTTCACAGTCAAGTGCTAAATGTAGTGATTGACAGTTCTGAATCATTATTATTAAAAAGACAAAATAATCAGGACTTGGAAAGAACAAGATGCAACT
This sequence comes from Pampus argenteus, assembly GCA_036937835.1. Classification (NCBI taxonomy): domain Eukaryota; kingdom Metazoa; phylum Chordata; class Actinopteri; order Scombriformes; family Stromateidae; genus Pampus; species Pampus argenteus. The sequence continues at coordinate 895,067 of CM072880.1, forward strand.
CAGGAAATAAAAACATGAAGTATGTTGAATAATGGATTTCTGAAAGACCCTGAGAGCGAGATTATATGTGTGTGTGTGTGTGTGTGTGTGTATCGCAAGAAGAGATGGAGAAAGGAGAAATCATCCATAATTGAACAAATTAGATTAACATGCAAAAGAAAAAACCTAGCCTAAAACTCACCCTTAAACTGAACAAAATGGATTTTCACAGTTTTATACGCATTTATATGTCATGAAGAAAAAAAACACAACAAAAATCATTTCTCAGCCAAACTAAAAATAAACAATAATCAATAGACCCACACAGTCTGTTCTCTCGTATACAGGAGATCTACATAAAGCTTTTGGATTCAGAGGGTTTCTTATTGCTAGTCTGATTCACACCCCGGCCTACGGCAAGCCGGTTAGTCCACAACACAAACCATCAGTTCCTCAAAACAGTTCTGCAGCATAAATGTGATATTTTTAATACATGGCTTCTTCTCAAGTAGAAACTAACTCGCACCAACACACACACACACACACACACACACACACACACACACACACACACACACACACACACCTGGGATCCAAATAAATACATTAAAAACAGTCCATGTGCATTCGAATGGAAGTCCAGTATTCATATGGCCTTGCACACACACACACACACACACACACACACACACACACACACACACAGTCTGTCAGGCATATGTGAACATATATTCCCGAGGGGGGGGCGTGCAGATCTAAAGCTAACAGAACATGAAACAGTTCAGAGAGACAAAGAGAGAGAATCCCGTCAAAACTCAAAGGTCATCAGCAAACGTTTATAGTAATTATGATCTCATGATTTTCACACGTCAAAATGAAACAGAAATATTAACTGATTGTCTTTGATACCAACTGGTATCACTCAGGATTTACGTGGTACCAAAGAGCATAACGGCTCACTCACACCAGCATTTAAACGGTGACACGTCATTTTAATCATCGCCGTCGGTGACAGTTCATGCAGGTTCAACGTTGACCGACGGTGCTGAGCTTCCAAACTGGAGGAAGTTATCGATTATTAGCCGTTATTAACTGACTGTTATAACTTGGACAGCTAACGTGTTAGCCCGTTAGCTCAGTTAGCTTTTAGCCCGCATATTTCCTGAGGATGACCTTTTCTGGTGTGACTGGGCCTTAATAAGAGAGACTACAACTGCTAAAATATTTACTGAGTTTTAGTGACTGTTTTTATTTAAAAAGATCTATTTCTATGCTTCCTTCAGACCTTAAATGTCTTTTGATTTGGTATTAGGAGTATAAATGCTGTTTAGAAACAGGTTAAGTTAAGTTTGAGCGTGACGTACTAATGTTCAGGGATAACTCACTTTCTCTTTTGATTGTGTTGTGATATTCCACTGTAGTAGTACTAGTAGTAGAAGTAGTAGTAGTTTTGGAAGTTGTTAGTGCCAGTTCACAGCAGCGTCCAGTCAGCCAGTCAGACCACCTGACCGCCGCTGCTTTACAGTTCTGTTATGAGCCGCTGAGGTTCGACTTGTTTGCTTATGAGGTTGTTTGATATTAAAAAAAACAATAAAGAGACGAAAATGTACGAGAAGAAAAATTAGCTATATTCATCTTCACACGAAAAAGAAAATACACATACACACTACCCGTCCCTCTGGTTGTGGTTACAGGATCAAGGAAAGGTCCGGCTAGGCTGGTGTGAGGGGAGGATTTAGCCCTTTTACCTGTGTTTGTGTGCAGCAGGGAAATACAGTTCACAAGCACAAAATAGTGTTGCACACTCAACCCCCCAACCTACCAATTCATCCATCTCTCCTCGTCTGTCCTTCCATCCATCCATCCATCCATCCATCCCTTTCACCCTGTCATCTAGCTCCTTCTGGAAAGCACACTGAGATTCAACTGAGGGCTTTAGTTTATCCGGTTAGCCTGACGTTCACTCCATCATTAGAAAAATACATCTGATTGTCTCTAACGCTAATTCATGACCACATCTTCAGGTTTGACTGCTCAGTTTAGCCGTTTCTAGAAACAACTGAAGGAATTAAAGTTACAGTTCTGTTTGTCTGGATAGAAATGAACAGGAAACAGGAACAAACGGTACTGAAGCGGTCCAGGGGCCAACTCAAGATTCAGCTATAATACTGGAAAGAGACAAGCTAAACCTGCTGCTAGCTAGAGATGACTAGACAGGTTCACTAAGCTAACAATGTGTTAACGTGGATAACTTGTCTCATCTGTTAGCTGTGTGGTTGATATCCGTTTAGCCACACCAGAACACCAATAACTACAGCTAGCTGTAATATTAGCTTAGTCTTCATCACAACTTAAGCTAATAAATAAGTGCTGTTTTTCTGGTGTGTTTTAAGGCTCATTGTGTAAAGCAGGGTATCAACAGCCCTTCTGGTTTTATTCTAGGCTGTTGTTAGCCTTAGTTTGTCTGTTTGGGCTGTTGTGCAAGCTAACCCTAAATGACTTAGACATGCTAATGAGTTAGCTCTTGGTAGCTCTGACTTCACCCACAGTGGAAACTAGACTAGCAAAGAATTAGCCCTGCTAGCCCTGCTAAGGAAGACATAGGATTTAAAAGGTTGCCTACAGAGCTGCACTTCTGTTGTTTTAATGGTTGCAGTTAAAAGCAGAGGTTGAGGTAAACTGAACCTGGGTCAGCTGTTAGCGGCAATGTGTTAGCACGCCAGAGGCCCTGTAATAAACCCTACATGAACAAAAGGGGGTGAGGATGACAGACAGGTGGGAGTCGCACACATTCGGACAAATGCTCAACAAAAATTTTGATTTGTTCAGTTATAAAAAAAAAAAAAATCCACAAAAAACAAGAAATCCCGTCCCTACACCTAAATGTCACTGATAATCGCACACGCGCAAATTAACAGAAAATACTCTAGCATCACGTGCCACATGTTCAAATCTGTACACACATGGAATCAACTGAGAATGATTATGAATGACAAATTATTAACACACAAACCAACTCACAGGGTGTCTTTGAGGGATAAAGGGATCAATAGTGTGAGGGGTTTAAAAAAACAGAAAAACAGAAAACAAACACTGTATCTGCCCGTTCTGACAGAAATCTGAGTTTGTGAGTGTTTTTGTGTGTTTTCTGAACCAGCTGAGCGACGGGGATTGGCAGCAGCGCAATAAAGGCGCCAAGACAAGATGTCGGCCTTGCTGTTCATCCGCCTGCCATGTTTTCCAGTTACAAAAGTCACATAGTGGGAGATGAGCAGCTGATGACACCAGCAGCCACGTTGGCGGCCTCCCAGCCATCACCTGCAGGTACGTTTAAATCCAAAATATCTGAACTGCTGCTCAAACAGGGAAGGTGGCTGGTGAATTTTGGAAAGCTGCGGTGGCTGGCAGGACGTCGAGCTCCCCCCCGGCTGGTTTTTGCTCTTAAATCCAGAGTTGGTTCAAATTTTTGCAATTGGATTAGTCTCTGTTTTGTAGCTAGAGCCCACTTGTGATTTAAATACAGAAGAATAAATGCAGATGCTGACAGTCCATCTCAGTCACTGCCTCCCTCTGCGTCTCCTAAGTTGATCATCAATTGTCAAACAGAATCTCGAACAATAATAAATTGTAACTTTATTCTTTTTATTGCTGTAATATAGATTCCCCGCACAAAAAAAATAGTAATGCAAATCATTGTCATCATAAAAAGCTATAAAAATTAGATCCATCCTCCGTAATAATGCAGATAAAGATATAGCAAAAACATCTCTTAGAAGTAGGACTAGTAGTAAGGCACTTCAAGAAAACGAGGTTCATCTTTCTTTCTATTGAAAAGTTTTCCGGGCTGGTTTTTGCATCATCATTAATGGTCTTTCCATCGTATGGCACTGTGGTGATGTTGGTTTACAGCCTGGGGGGGTTCTCCTCAGTCAACCCCCACCAGAGGAGGCTCTCCGTTGGGCAGGATGTGCTCCAGGGGAGGCTTGGCGTGGATCTCCAAAAGCCCCTGGATAAAACCCTCTGCAGGGGTGGCTGCCACAGGCTCCTCAGGTGGAGAGATGGAGGAAGAGGAAGAGGAGGAGGAAGAGGAAGTGGGTTCTTTGGAGACGTTTGAGTCAGGCGGGTCGCTGGTTGAGGAGTCGCCACCTGCTGCGTCTGTAGTCTTTGTGTCAGTAGCTTGTTGGCTGGGAGTCTTTTCAGTGGGGGCTTGCGTCGCAGAAAGTTCATATTTGTCCTCGACATCTTGGTCAGAGGCTGGTTGTGGTTCTGCTGAGGTCTGGCTCACAGGTTCTATGGCTGAATCCGACTCAGACTCCGCTAGTTTTGTAGGGCTTTGTTCCTCCAACGAGGCCAAATTTGATTCGTCACCATCACCCTCCTCCCCTCCTTCCTCAGCCTCCTCCAGGTCTTTCCCCCCCGCGGTGCCGCTGCCGCACTCACTCTCGTTCTCCGAAGGCGGGCAGGTGGAGGTCGGGGTCGGGGTGCAGGAGTCTCCGTCCTCGCTGGCGGCATCATCGTTGGCGGTGGAAGTGCCGTCGGGAGTGCCGTCAGCGCCACGTGGTTTCTGATGGATCCTTTGGTGGCGAACTAGGCTATGCTTGAGCGTGAACGTCCTCTCGCAGGTTTGACACTGGTAGGGCCGCTCACCTGGAGAGACCAGAGTGGGATTAGAAAAAAACTACAATAAATAACACTAAATACTGATTTATAATATATATATCTATTATATATACTAACGTAATACTAAAGTAAATACAAACATAAAATCAGTTTTGGTACCTGTGTGTGTGTATGTGTGTGTACCTGCGCGTGTGTGCGCATGTACCTCTGTGCATGTGTGTACCTGTGTGTGACCTCATGTGTCTCGTCAGGTCCTGCAGGGACCAGAATCGTTTGCCGCAGACGTTGCAGATCTTCTTTCTCTTGTCCACTCGTCCTCCTCCTGACGCGTCTCCTCCCTCTAAACTCTTTGGTTCCGATGCCTCCTCGTCACTGCGCTCCTCCTTCTCCTTCTCATCCTCCTCTGACTCACCGCTGTCTTCGCTCTCACCTCCCTTCACGCCTCCTTCATCCACTTCCATCTCCATCTCCTTCTTGTGCTCATCCTCTTTCTCCTCCTCTGTTGGTTTGGAGGAATTACTCTCTGTCTCCTCCTCTTTCACTGGGCAGCTCTCCTCCACCGGCGTTGTTGTTGACGTATCCTCAAGGTGCGCCCTCTCGTGGCGAGCGAGGGTGGTGGCGTAACGGAAACTCTTCTTACAGACTCGACACACATGCTTGTACTCCGGCTGCTGCTTCACAACGGGGCTGGTGGAAGTGGAGGAACAGGAGGAGGAGGAGGAGGTTGTAGCGTGTTTCTCCTTCTGCTCCTCTAGGCTGTCTATCACTGTTTGGGGAGCAGAGGGGGAGGAGGAAGAGGAGGCAGGTTGGGAGGGTTGTTCTTCCTGAGCGGCCGCAGAGGAGGATGTGGAGAGCTTGAAGTCGATGAGCTTTTTGCCGAAGTTGAGATCTAGACTCTTGTTGCTGTGACAGTCGTCATCGTCTGTGCTCTCCACCTGCAAGAGGAGATCAAGTTAAAGATTAAATAATTAATAATGAGATTCAATCAATACTAGATGGACAAACAACATTTGGTTCCAGCTGAGAACCTGTTGACTCTAACCATGAATCTATTGATTGACTCCAGACTGCACGGAAAGCAGCTGCGATCACATCACGCCTGTTCTAGTTTTATGTTACTGATTCTGACCTGTCAGCAACATATGAACGAATACATGATAAATCTGCTTAAAAACATGCTTTATTAGAGCTCACTGTGTTTGGTGGCTGGTTTACTGTCTGCTGTAAACTAGTGACGGGAACAGAAGGTGGAGTTACCTTTGTGCTGCTGCTCTGTGGAGGCTGTTTTTCCGGCGCTGGCCTGCTCTCTGGCGCCTCCTGCTGCTCTGGCAGCTCTGTGGTTTCTGTCTCCAGCTGCTCTGCATCGTCAGCAGATGGACTGCAACCTACAGCACAAACCAGCATCTGTCAGCATCACACATGGTGGAAACATTTCCCCTCAACACATCAACGTACTTTAATCACTATACATTCCCTCCAAAAAATAATTAACGCAAATTCAAGAATAACCTGCAATGTTGTTATATTACCGTCACTTTTATCACATGAAATGGTCTCGTTTCTGGTGACTAACCTTGACTTGTATTGTAGGTGGGGCTTTGTGATATTGACTCCGCCCCTAGCTGCTCTGAGGTGGCATGTCTCTGGTCTGTGATGGGGGCGGAGCCTGAATCTGAGGGGCTGGTAGCGCCGCTGAGATCTTGTGCTTCTGGTGCAACCTGCTCCGTCTCTGACTGACTCTCTGTAGGAGAAACACGATCAATATAATCAATACAAGGATCAATCAACACATGGTTCAGTCAGGAAATGATTTACAAAAAAAATGTATTCTGCGTCGCATATTTCTGCTTATTTTGTTTTACTTTTGAACTTGTCTTGTGAGCTGTGACCCTTCATATTTACGGCTGTATTTAATTTAACCAGTTTTCGATCAGTTGTCGATGCTCGGACAATGTTTCGTCAACCTCTGACAGAAGGCTGAACCTCCGATCTGCTCCTGTAAACATCTGTTTTTTTGTTGCTGTTTGATTCAGACCTGCACTCTCGTGCGAGCCTTCGTCGCCGTCTTTCTTCACGAGGGCGCCATTGCGTCGCAGTGTTCTGTTGGCCACGCCGTGCTTCCTCAGCAAGTGGCGCTCACAGTTGGATTTGGTGGAGAAAACAGCATCGCACTGAGGACAGGGGAAGGGCTTTTGGCCTGGAGAGAGATTCAGACGAGGAGAGGAACATTGGACCTGGAAATAATCACTGCTGTGTTGTTTCTGCAGGATTCATCAACTGTGTGTAACTGTGTGTAACTGTGTGTGTGTATGTAGCTGTGTGTGTGTGTATGTAACTGTGTGTGTGTGTATGTAGCTGTGTGTGTGTGTATGTAACTGTGTGTGTGTGTGTGTATGTAGCTGTGTGTGTGTTACCGGTGTGTGTGTGTGTGTGTATGTAGCTGTGTGTATGTGTATGTAGCTGTGTGTGTGTGTGTATGTAGCTGTGTGTGTGTGTGTATGTAGCTGTGTGTGTGTGTGTATGTAGCTGTGTGTGTATGTAGCTGTGTGTGTATGTAGCTGTGTGTGTGTATGTAGCTGTGTGTGTGTGTGTATGTAGCTGTGTGTGTGTTACCGGTGTGTGTCAGCATGTGTCTCTGCAGCGAGCTGGCCCAGGGGAACACTCGGGGGCAGTAGGGGCAGGTCATCTTCTGGACAGAGTTGGAGTAGGCATTCTTCTTCCCTTTGGACTGAGGACCCAGCGATGGCTTCCCCTCCTCCCTCACTACTCCCTCCTTCTCCTCCCCTCCTCCTGCTCTGTCATCTGTTCACAAGAGAGGCAGTCTACAATGAATTCAATCTATTCCCTTAATCAAACCATCTTCTATTTGTCCCTTGTATTACCTCTCTTTGCTCCCAGGTCTGCAGCTCCAGTCTGCAGATAGGTGCTGAACTTGTTGGTGTCGGTGGTGGCTAACATCTTCTCCACGCTGGCAAACTCCCCGCTGGACTCCAGGTCGATGCTGCCGCCGCTCACAGCAGCCTTCTCCTTCACTGCCAGAGCAGCGGTTTTCTTTCTGGTCCGTTTTCTGTTGGACACAGAAGAGGAGAGAAGCACGATAACGTTTAATGACCTACAGTCAGAGTGAAACATGATCATTTAGGTTTCTGATGAAGCTCACATACCTGGAGGATCCCTCAGACGTGTCGTCGTTCTCCAGACCGGCGGAGGGTCCGGGAGCGTCTGCAGCATCCTGAGAGGAGGCACCTGGGGGTTTGCTGTCCAGCGAGGCAGCGTCCCTCTTCAGCAGGTCTGGAGCTCCAGAGACGGAGTGGATGATTTGAGCAATGGAGGCCAGAGGAGGAAGCTCCTTCAGGGAGGTGGAGGGTGAGGAGGAGTTGGCCGGTTTGGGGAGCAGGGGTTTGAGGCGCTGAGGTCGCGCAGAGTTGTTGAGGTTGGGGAGGCAGACGGGGGGAGGGGTGGATCCAGAGGGGAGCTGGTAGCATCCAAGCTGGGGGTGATGATGCAGAGGAGGCAGGGCACTGGTAGACTTCTCCTCCTTGGACAGAGCCAAAGTGTGCTGCTGATCGATGCTGCTGCCGCTCTGCTCCGTCTTGATCTCCCTCTTCTCCGCAGTGCTCACTACCTCCCTCCTCTGCCTCTTGCTGGGGATGGACAGATCGATGGGCTGGTCCATAACAGAGCACTCGAAGCTGGGGGAGACGCTCTCCAGTTTGACCCCAGGTGACCCCGCCTGGCTGCCGCCTCCTCGACTCTTGGAGGAAAAGTCCAGCGGCTGGTCCAGTTCTGCAGGATAAACCACGTTAGCCAGATCCTCCACCTTCACAGCCTGCAGGGGAGGCTGACCGATCCCGTTCACCGCCGTCTGATTCACCGGAGCAGTGCATGTTGAGGCCACAGTAGCAACGGCGGCAGCAGCTGGCAGGAAAGTGGCAATATGGTCCTCGATCTCCCTCTCCTGCACCTCGGGGTGCTGCTTCAGCAGGTGGTGGATGCAGTTGCGTTTGGCCAGGAAGGCAGCGCCACAGCGCCGGCACTCGAACGGCTTCTTCTGGCAGCCGTTGTGCGTGCGCAGATGGATCTGCAGGGCCCGGTAGGTCTTCAAGTCCTCACTGCAGAACCGGCATGTGGTCTCAGCTCCGGTGCAGCCTGTCTCTGTGTCCTGGGTGGTTGCTGTGGCAGCACTGATGGCCGCAGTGATGTTCGCCATGGAGGTAGAGGTGACATACTTGATGTTTTTCTCGATGTCCTTCCTCGAGGTCTTGGCATGTTTCTTCCTGAGGTGGCGCTCGCAGTTGGCCTTGACGGTGAAGGGGTAGTGGCAGACGCGGCAGACGTACGGCCGCTCACCGCTGTGTGTTCGCAGGTGTCGGATCAGCGTGGCCTTGTCTGGGGCCACGTATTCGCAGATGTTGCACTGGTGCGGCACGATGCCGAGGTGAAAGCGCATGTGAGCCTGCAGGACACTCGAGAGTGTAAACACCTGGTCGCAGAAACGGCACGGGAACGAGCCTTTAGCATTGTTTCCCCCTTTGGTTCCTGGTTTTCTCCCGCTAAGCCCCGCCTCATCATGTACAGCTGTGGTGGCTGCCGGCGGCGAATCAGACAAAGGTGTGTGAGCCATACACTCAGCATCCATCTGCCCTCCGTTCCCGGATGATGAGGAGGATGAGGAGGGTGTTTTGAAGAGTGTGGGGGTGGGAGGTGGCAGGCTGGGGCTGATGCAGCCCAGTGAGGCCTGCTGGGAGCTGGGAGGAGTCGTCGCTGTCAGCCTGGAGCGAGGGGTGATGGGAGGTTTGGGCTTCAATGGAGGCATCGCCTTCTGGCTCTGGACTTGACCTAGAGGAGGAACAAACACAGAGTCATTGATGCTTTCAGCCACAGTAACCGTTCAGTGTTCAGACTGTCTGCAGCTCGAGCTGACACCCACCTTGACCTACAGTGAATCCTGGAGCTTTGGCCAGAGGGGGGAGGGTCAGTCCCATCTGATTGGGCGCTGCAGTCGCCACTTTGAGGATTTGCTGGATGTCTGCCAGCTCCATGATCCCGCCTCCACCTGCCTCACTGGGTTTGACGCCTGATGAGGCAGGGCTGGCCGTTGCGGCGCCCCCATCGGGCTGCACGAGAAAGCCGGCCTGGAAGGGCTGCAGGGTGAGCAGGCTGAGGGCGTCTCTCTGAGAGAGACCCTGCAGGGCGGAGGCTGAGCCTGAGCCCTCCAGCAGCGGGATGCTGAGGGCGGCCAGGCCCCCAACACCCAGCCCCAGAGTCAGCCCCAGACCCCCGGACAGGTAGGCGGATGCTGGCTCCTGGGGCAGGCTGGAGCACGGCGGCTCCACGTGTATCACCTTGATGCTGTCCAGATGGGCCTGGTGGATCTCATCTTCTGTGGGACCAGACTTCACCTGAGAAGGTTAAAAAAACAAAAACAACTTAATTAACAGTAATGTAATAGTCTGAGTAAGAACCATCATCTCCCTGAAATTGGTGAATTTGGGACTTTTCTGTACCAGTTTTGTTTCCATACCTTAGTGATGTGCTGCAGGCCCAGCCCCTCCAGGAAGCTGTCCTGCTCAGAAGGCAGCACGTCCTCTGCTGCAGCCTGACCGTCATTCTCAACAACATTTTCTGCGGCTCCATCCTCTGCTGCCTTCTCTGGTTCGTCTGTGTCGGTGGCGGCGGATTTGTCGTGGTGGGCGATGGTTTTATGGAGGTCCAGGGCAGAGCGAAGCGGGAACGCCTTGTCGCAGCACTCGCAGACGAAGCGATGGAACTTACTGATGCAGCGACGAAGGTTTGTTTCACACCAGACCTGCACAAAGACAAACAAAGGTGAGTTTAAAAATGCATATGTAGGTGATGTATGATGTAAAAGGTGAAGTAAGGATGATTTCTGAGGTTCACATCTTGCCGGTGGTGGATACCTGTGCAATGTGAGCGAACTTCTTGCAGGAGAAGTCGATGAAGGCCAGGTCGTTGAAGCCGGTGGGGATGGAGGGGTTGTTTTGGATGAAGGGCCGGCCGCTGGGGTCCTGGGGGAGGATTTTATGAACTGCTGCGTTGTGACGCAACAAGCCACGGTGGGTTCGGAAAGAAAGGCAGCAGAAATCACACCTGAAAAAACACACAAAGAAGAAATATTAATAGTTTAACATTTTAATACCTAAATAGTAGTGACTGAAACACATCCGCTGTTACAATTTACTGCTGATTCAAACACGTGCATGAAAAAACTACAAACTAATGTAGTCTCATCAATACCATGTTAATAATAAAGGCCACTAGGTGGTGATGTTTCTGTGTGTGTGTGTGTGGGTGTGTGTGTGTGTGTGATAACCCCTGGTGGCAGTGCTGGTCCTGCACTTGTTAGGTGCTGAGAGGACAGCTGCTCAGTGTCTGTCACAGTCACACAGTCTTATCACATCCTGTGTGTGTGTGTGTCTCTCTCTCTCTCTCTCTCTCTCTCACACACTCTCACACACACACACACACACACACACACACGGCCATATGTGGGACTCTGGGATTCTGCAGCATTCACCACATTTAGTTTAAAGGACCAATCTGGTGATTTTTCTTTATGTTTGAACAGCTTTTTCTTACATCTTCAACGTTCTGCACTTCCTGTGTGTGTGTGTGTGTGTGTTTAGGGTTTCTTAATGTATTGTTTCCTTTAGCTCAGTGATCATCAAGTGTATAAAATATATGTATATACTGTATAAAAAAGTGAGAAAGCGTTTTGAAGTGTTATTAAATGTTACAGTCATATCTTTATCTCTACCAGAAACTAAAACTGATGCAGCTGAAGCAAACCAACGTTTTTATTGCTAAAAACATTGAGTACATTTTGCTGATAATATGCACTTTATTTTTAACATTGTCATTACATTACATTTGGTACTTTTACTTAAGTAAAGGATCTGAGTACTTGTTGTCTTCACATCTGTCCTGAAGTCTGTTGTGTGGAGTTTATTTTAACACTACTGAGTGATGTTTATTTCACTGCTGAGCCTGAAACAGACTGAAGAACTAAAACTAAAACTGCAGAATCAGCCATCAACTGTGAAACTGTGTATGTAGCTGATGGACTGTAGGCCCGTCCCTCCTCTCCTCTCCTCGCTCTTTTCCTCTTCTCCTCTCTCTTCACCTCCTTTCCTCCCTGTTCTCCTCTTGTCCTTCTCTCCTCCTCTCCCTCCCTCTTCTCCTCCTCTCCTCTCCTCCCTATGGTTCAGTCGATCCTCTTACAGGCTGATTAACGAGGATTTACAGCTAAATATTCCTGCCTTCCTCCATAACGAGCTCAGTGCAGCTTGCTGCCTTCTTTCTCTCTTGTTCTTTCCTTCCGTCTTTCTTTCCTCCTTCCTCTTTCCTTCCTTCTTTGTTTCCTTCTTCCTCTTTCCTTCCTTCTTTGTTTCCTTCCTCCTCTTTCCTTCATTGTTCCAGCTTCACACAACCTCTGGGGAAAACACTCTGAACTCTGTGTGTGTGTGTTCGTAAGGAGTTGTGTTGCTATGGCGACAGACTGTCTTTCCTTTTTTAAAGTGGTGGTGGGGGTGTCGTCATGGCGACGGGGCCTGGCCGAGCGCGTCCTGAATCCTCCTCCCTGAGTTACTGAGTTGTTCTCTCTCTCCCACTGGTGACTTATTAGCCTCTCCTCTCTCCTCTCCTCTCCAACCATCCATCCCTTACTCCGCCTCCGCCTCCTCCCTCGTTCTGTTTGCCTGTTGCCTAATTATTTCTGGATGGTCGAGGTTTTTCTAAACTTTAATACATCAACCGGTCTGAATTCTCTCATTCAGCTTCTTAAAGTGAATATTTTCTTTAGTCCTCATGACAGTAAACTGAAGATCTGAGTTAACGTTCACCTCACGTTCCTGTTTTATTACATTTTATTTGTTTTAGTTTTTTAGTTTTCGCTCCTTCTGTGTGGATTGCAGTTTAAACAGAACCTTGTACAACACTGCAGGGGGAAGCAGGGCATTCTGGGAGTCTGAGTCTTGTGTGTGTACCTCAGTGCGGTGTCGGGGTGTGTGTCCATGTGTGCGTCCAGCTCCAGTCTGGAGCTGCAGGTCTTGAAGCAGATCGGACACGGCAGAAGCTCCTCCTCCGCTCCACGGCCTGCCGCTGCCGACTCCTCCAGCGCTGCGTCCTCCACCACCTACACACACACACACACACACACACACACACACACACACACACAAATGTAAATATCCCAACCAAAATGTACTAAAATTTGGGTTCTGGTTATTTTGGGCTTTTAGAAACACTGATCGACATTTTTCATAATTTTCTGACATTTTATAGACAACTAATTGATCAATTGAAAAAATAATCAACAGATTATATTGACAATAATTATATGTTGACCTTCTTGCTGGGTGGCTCCTCCCCATTCTCCTCCTCCAGGCCTTGCCTCCTCTTGACTGATGGACGGCGGCGTTTGGTGGGGGAGGGCGGGCTGACGGGGAGCAGGCCGCTGGCCGGGTCCTTCTCGTGGATCTTCATGTGTCTGAGAGACACAAACGAAAGGTCAAAGGTTAGTTTGGGTCTTCTGTGATTTGAAGCTTCATGGAAAAGTGTTTTGAACTTCACACGGCAGATTCTACGATCCCAGTCAGTCAGCTGGGAGTACACACACACACACACACACACACACACACACACACACACACACACACACACACACACACACACACACACACACACACACACACACACACACACACACACACACACACACACACACACACACACACACACACACACACACACACACACACACACACACACACACACACACACACACACACACACGGCCTGTAATGACCTGTAAGTATGTGTAATTATCACATAATTACACATACAGCAGTCGGGCGGCCTTATATGGCTGCTGGACAGAGGAGGAAGGCCGGAGGTCACAACAGGAAGTCTGATAAACTAACTGTTGCTTTTTAAAGTTGTTTTTGTTTTCTTCCCTCCTGGTTTATGCTTTTTATTTATCATATTTAATGTAACGTCTTTATGTAGCAGCTGTTTTACAGCTTAAACAGAGGAGACTTTGTTTCTGTACATGGGTCTGATGAAGAGGACAAGTTTCTCCTCCTGCAGCAGGTCAGTTCCTCCTCCTGCTGCCTCCTCCCAAAGGTCAGACGGTGTTGCTCGGTTTAAAGTGTGTGTGTGATACTTGTAAATGTGACGAACAAGTGTTTGTGAGAGTGTGTGTTACAGTTTAGGTGCTACTAGACGCGTGAGAAAGTGTGCAGGCTGTTAGCATGTTTCACTATTTCAGAGTGTGTGTGTGTGTGTGTGTGTGTGTGTGTATAAAGGTCATCCAGCTAGCTAGCATGTGGCAGCAACGATGGTGTCAGTTTACAGAAGTTCAAAGAGGAGAGGAGAAGACAGAGCAGGAGAGGCAGAAAACAAAAGGAAAGGAAGTAAGAAAAGAGGAGAAGTGAGGACACATTAAAGGCGGGGAAGAAAAAAAAGAAGAAAGGAAACAAGGAGAGAAAAGGAGAGGAGACAAGGAAAGGAAATCAGAGAGGAAAAGAGGAATGGAAAGAAGGAGAGGAAATAAGAAAGAGGGGACGCAGAGGAGGAGAGAGATGATCTGGAAAAGGGAGGCAAAGGAGATGAGAAAAAAAGGCAAGAAGTTAAAGGAAAGGAGGAAAGGAAAGATGATAAGAGAAGAGGGGAGAGACAAAGGAGAAGAGAAAGGAAAGAGGAGGAGATGAAACAAGATGAGAGGAAAGGAGAGGAGATGAGGAAGGAAAGAGGAAAGGCGACATGTGATGGGTGTGAGGTAACAGGAGAGGTGCTGCTTAGATGTGAACTTCTAATAATAGGACCCGACAGGCAGCCGGCTGGACGGCCATAAGAGGTCCTGACAGTGTGACGAGTCAGCAGATCTGGGACCAGCTGACAGGAAGTTGTTTATTAACCAATCAGGTGAGTGAAAGGCAACTGAGGAGGAGGCGGCTAACAAGAGAGCAAAGTCTCCTCGGTCCAAACTGTACTGTGACCCCAACACCGGCCAATCAGAGAGCAGGAAACACGCCAAGTCAGCGGCCACACAATCCTGCTGTGTGTGTGTGTGTGCCAACAGCTGCTCGACCCCTCACACACACACACACACACACACACACACACACACACACACACACACACACACACACACACACACACACACACACACACACACACACACACACACACACACACACACACACACACACACACACACACATTTCATCATGTTTTTATGTTTAAAGTACTAGTTGAGAGTTCCTCAGCAGTATCAGTTGTAGTAGTAACAGTACCAACAGCAGTATTTGACAGTAACAGTACTCTCTGCATCGCCACAGGGGGCGCTGTTGAGTAAGTCAATTTATTTCTCTGAAGAGCAGATGATGGGAGGAGGAAGAGGAGGGTTCAGGGTGCTGCTGCCAGCCCATAATAGGCCAAATGGATGCCTCACCATGGCAACCAGAGCAGACAGAGGACGTGCTTAATTTTTTTTCTACTTCTTTGTATTTGTATGTTTAGTTTTAGTCAGTAACAAATACTCTGATCAGCTGTTTAAACCAAAGTAAATGTTAATGTATGTTAATTTTATTATATTAATGAGTTATTAATGAAAAGTCTCTATTGTCTTTATAATTAGCACCAAATTAAAATGAAATGATTACAGACCCAGAAAACACTATATTATATAATATTTTACTTTATGCTTGTACTTTTAAATAATTATTTGCATATTACCACCATTTAAAATAATTTTCTTTCTATAAAAGTGAAAAAAATAAGTTTAAGCTTCAACTTTTTGACTAAGTTACTTTTTAAAGGCTGAGCTACATCGTCTTTCTGCCTTCAGGCCTGTACAGCAAGAAGCTTGAAAAACTAGTTTCATCTTTCCTCCTTCATCCTCTGATCTTTTATAATTTGTCTTCTTCACTGGCAACAAAACATTTTGCCAAACCAGGATGAGAACTCATCACACGCAATGACATACGATGGTTCACATCTTTCCCTTTTTTTCTTTCTCGTTTTTCTTTTGAAGACAGTCGAGTAGGAAAATCTCACGTTTCACATTTCAAAGGATGCTCGGCTGCAAAATGGATTCCTGCTCTCTGTCCCTCCTCCCTCCCTGCGTCCCTTTTCCACTCTCCATCCAAACAGGCCTCGTCTTTATTTTCCTACAGCAGCTCACACACACACACACACACACACACACACGCAGCATGTGCAGCTCAAGTTAAGACGTTTCTTTCTGCCTTTCCTGTTTTCCTTCCTCCCTGCTCTCTGCTACAGTTTGCATTGTAAATGAGCACGTTAAAAAAGCTGCAGGGCTTCACTCGTTTCTCTTCTGCTTTTTAATACTCGATTCTGAGAATATGATGCAACCGTTTCCAGGGTGTGTTGATGGAAATCAGCATCCAGATCCTCTGCAGCCCGCAGGAGGCCAAGTGTTTTTCCCCTCAGTGTGAGTTCACTTTGTCTTTCAGCAGTTAGAAAAGAGACTCGCCAAACCAGACCGACAACTTTCTGCTGGAGTTAAAGCTGCAGCAGGTTGGAGCTCGTCAGGGTAAGTGATGCTGCAGCATGAAACACGCCACACGTATCAGGAGTGATCACATGATTCATCACATGTGTGCTCTGAGTAAGGATACCTTTTACATGTTACATGTTTCCTATTCATTTAGGTCCCGACTACCAAACTAATTCAACAGTCTTTGAAGCATGAGGAGAGAGATGTCATTGCCAAAGCCTGAAACTAAACACATAAGAGGAGCAGATAATTGAGAAAATTGCCGTGGCATTAACAGATCTCTGTCCGTGTGTCTCTCAGCCTACAGTCATTCCTTCCTGCCCACACCTGAATACCATCACCATGACTGAGAAGAGTCTGAGGAACAAAACATCTGTCTTTTTGTCTCAAGTCAACACTAACAAGCTGCACATCAGACATTTACTAAATGTTTTGTTTCCTTTACTTTACTGTAGAAACTCGCTTCATCATCACAGAAAACAACAATTAGAAAGAAACTCACTTTTTGCTTTTCTTATTGTTTTGATTTTGATTGAGAGAAACTACATTTAATTTAATGAGCTCCTTCTGTTCTGATTGAACAGCAGCAGGATTTCACTTTTATTTGTCCTCATTTAACTTCTCAC
Organism: Pampus argenteus; assembly: GCA_036937835.1. NCBI lineage: Eukaryota > Metazoa > Chordata > Actinopteri > Scombriformes > Stromateidae > Pampus > Pampus argenteus. Next base: position 911,837 of record CM072880.1, read on the forward strand.
ATCCATTCGTATATATATCACATCTGAAATATGAACAATGTGACAACACACTTTGTTTAACATCAGGATATAAAGAACACAGAACCACAGAACATGTTCTATGTTCTCCTGTAGAACAAACATCTCCAACAACACCCTCTGAACTCGGCTTTTTAAAAGCTGCAGATACGCTGCTGCTGTTGAATGTGAGGCATTAATTATAAACACACACACACACACACACAGCAGGACCGTTGGATCTCATGTTTGAGGCTGGACTTCACTGATAAATGACTGGGCGTTGTTCTGTGTGTATGATGGGGGTGGATGGTTCAAAGCCTCCCTCCCACTTCCTGTGTAGCCCCCCCCCTCCAACACACACACTCTCAGGACCAGTTGGGGTTTGTGCTCCCATCATGGTCGACTGGGAACCGGGATAAACGCTAACTTCCTCTCCCCCTGAGGTGACATGGTGTGTGTGTGTGTGTGTGAGCACTATTTGCTTTCTAATTTATTTCACTTTATTTTCTCTTATTTCTCATCTCCAGAAGATCAGAGGTTTGAAAGTCAGGGCGTGTTTATGAAAACATGGCATGTAACGTGTGTGTGTGTGTGTGTGTGTGTGTGTGTGTATACCTGTGCATGTTGCCGTTGGTGGTGAAGGTCTGTCCACAGATGTTACACT
>CM072880.1:917500-930000 GCA_036937835.1 Pampus argenteus
GAGGAGGTCTCCAGGAAATGAATGTGAGTCAATGTGATGGAAACACCACTGTGTGTGTGTGTGTGTGTGTGTGTCAGATAGCTGATGTTACTACATCTGTTCCCAGCCATCATTCACACACTGGATTTGACACTCCCTCCTGACTCACACACACACACACACACACACACACACACACACACACACAGCGCTGACATCCTGACATTTTTGCACATCCATGCTAAAGCAGAAAAAAAGGTCACCATGTGGGAGGCTGGGAGTAACTGGGTGTGTGTGTGTGTGTGTGTGTGTGCGTGCGTGTGTGTGTGTGATGGAAAACTCTGCTCTTTGTGCCCAAGTGCTGCAAACTAATCACGCTGCTCCATTTATCCATCCTGCCACCTCCTCCTCTTCCTCCTCTTCTTCTGTCTGTAGCTTCATCACTCCATCCCTTCCTCATCCTCATGATAACTTTCTGTCTTTAAACTCACAACAACGGGACCTGAACCAAGATGAAGAGACTCGGTGAATGACAGGATGTCATCTTAACAGAAGAAAAACCCTGAAACGCTTTCACGGAGTTTGACAGCAGGATTAAAGCGCTTGAATCAACTTAATTGCCACAAATTGTGATAACTTGTTCTGGGACTTTGGGCATTTTGGCCCACCTGCCCTCAACCTCAGCTGAACACACAAACACTGGGCTGGGAAACGCTCACCACCAGCACCAGACAAATGCTGCGAAATGAGTCGAACCTACCACACGGTTTGGTTGGTAACCAGACATTTTGGCAGCCATTACCTGGATTTAGCTGTAGTTTCCATCTGAGTCACATGGAGGTCACTGATTTCTCAACGTGAACCTCCTGCTGTGTGAGACACCTGTGTGAGGATGTAACCTGCTGACAGACCACCATTACAGAAGAGGAAGGACGGCTGAAGAGACGGATGGAGAAGCTGGACATTTCCTGCCACCAAAAACCTATAAATCCTCCGTCTTCATCTGACACGACAGCTGTGACATGAAATCCGTACGACGGTCACAGCAGGGATCCGCTTCAAGCTCCTACAGCTTATATACGAGACAAACAGCAGCCTACATAAGCTAGTTAGCATTATGGTTATTTATTCTAGTTTCTAAAATACTGATTCATCATCACAAAGCTGTTAGCAGCAGTTAAAACTAAATCAGAATAAATTCACTTGTTCTCTTTAAAACAACTAACTGTTCCTGTGCTAATTTAATAGCATTCTGTTTGATGTTAGCAGCCTTTAAGGCTAACAAACCTGCACCGCGTGGCACTGAAGCTAGCAAGAAGCTCAGAAGTAGTTAGAAGCATTAGCTTCGTACTCAGCCAGTGAGATATCCTTTAAGAGCCTAGCATTAGCAGTTAGCATTGCTGGATAGAGTATAGATGCTATCCTCAGAAGCTAGCAGTCAGTACAGGATGTAGCGTGTATTTGTTTTTGCTAAACACTCCCTGTGGCTATTGTTAACTGCTACTGCTAACACACTTTAAATAAGGTCTACGTTTAAACACGTGTGGAGGATAAATTATAAAGTGAGAGTTAAATCGAAAAATGCTCCTTCATTGTTATGATCATAACTGTCTCAAAAACAAATAACAAAACTGTCTGAATTTCTTGTTTTCGTGGCGTTTCACACCTAGCAGTAACCTAAAGAGCGTTAGCAACTGGAGCAGCCGGCTAGCATCACTTACAGCCAGTCATGTGTCAGGCAGAGAGCCAGAAGCAAACTGACAAATCTGACACCTGCTGTAGAAAGCAAACAGCCTGCAGGACGCATCCACAACTCCCTGTCTGCTTATAACTCTTCCTCTACTTTTATTTTTATATCACTCTGATTTTGTGAGATATATATATATATATATATATATATGAGTCAGATAACAGTCAGCATTTAGCAGTGGAGACGTGAGGTGAGGGATGGAGGGATGTATAGAGAGACAGAGGGGTGGGGGAGGACTGGATCCAGTGACCATATGTTGGCTATTTATTGCCCCCTCCTTTAACTGTCATTTTCTCTCTTCATCTCATTCAAAATGGCGTCACACACATGCAGTACAAAACCCCAAAGACAGAAAACCAGACTCCCGTTAGCATCCCTATAAACGTACATAAGGTTTTCATTGTACATGATGGGGATGTTGAATCTGATGGAAGTTATGCTAACTTTACGTTAAACGTCCTACTGACAATGAACCAAGAAGGCTAACTGTGTATCTGTGTAATCACAGATAAGTATTGGTACTAGCATCTGAAGCTACAAAGTTATTTTTGCTTTACTGATGCAAGCAGCTGAAGCTAATTAGCTTAAGTCAGCTGGATCAACTTTTCAGCTGCAGCATTTTCATCCAATTACTTTTCATGCTAAAGTCCAACTGTAGAGCAAAATGATTTTTCAGAAATAGCATTGAAGTGGAGTACAAAAAAAATGCATAATGGACGAGTTCACACTTCAAAGAAAGAACGGTGAACTCGTCCTTTACCATTACAGTACAGGGCTGTGCTCAACAGGTGCTTGGTAACTTCCAACAGCAGCTCCCACGCCTACAACTACTGACACAACATGCTAAAATAGCTGCATGTGATAGATGCTCCTTTCCTGCCAGTGAACGGTTAAACATCTCATTTTAAAACCATGCGAAGACCTTCAGTCCTGCTGAGAAATGGCAGTAATGCTGGTATTTCAGCGAGTTATCAAACTCTCTGTGAGCCTGCAGAAACTCTTGATCTCTTTCTGTTTCTGTGTATCGACCACAACAGGAAGCTCACGCTGACGGGAGTCACAGGAGAGTACTTTGCTGCTTCCCCATGTGCGAGTCGGTTCACAGCGAGAGAGACTGATGGTCATTCTCTGGCTCCCCCCTCCCACACCACCATGTAACACTCAGCTGCCATCACCCATCCTCCACTCCTGACGTCTCTCCTTCCTCCACTCCTTCACAGCAGAACTTTGCCCTAACTTGTTAACACGCCTATGAAACTACACACACAGTAACCCGACTTTACACTGACATCACCTGGTTGACTGCAACAGAAACGTATACATCTTTTTGATGTGATGTAGCATCTTTATCAGATGAACTCATGACTCTACTCATCATGGTCCAAATGTTTTAATTCACTTTCCAGTGGATGTTAAGGAGCATTAGAAAAAGTGGATACTGTTACAGAGACTTTTTTCATATAATTGAATTGTCCGTTGATGTTCAGTCTGGTCAGGTTTACCTTTCAGGTAGCAGTATGTCACCCACCACCTGGATCATTTAGTGGTGAACGGTCCGAATCCTCCTCCAGTTAGAGAGGAAGCAGACAACTAGCTGTCGGATCTGTCTGGTATCAGACAAGCACTCGTTTCAACTGTGTATGTACTGCTGTTAGCTAATTACTGCAGCTGGTAATCCATTCATTTTAAATATCGGTTTATCCAACACTATAAAGTCCAACTGGAATGAGATTAAATGATCCCTCTTTGCAGTCAAAAATAATGTCAACGTGTTTTAATAGTTTCAACAAACAAATCAGCATCTAAAAAGTCTGAAGTGACATCTGCAGGTATGTTTACATGCTGATTAATGTGCTGCGGCTGAGCAGGTAATCAGCTATCTAGCTGCTAATTAATGGCGCACTTTTCCCCGGTGAATGTTTAGTGGCTCGAGTTAGATAAGAAGCAGACTTTAGCAGTAAAGCTAATGTGAGTTGTTGTTCAGAGTCTGTGGCTCTTGTGTTGTGTAGCAGGATGCTGTCAGGCTCAGTGTGACCGTCTGCTCTGCTGATAATTCAATGCTGACGTTATCAATTTATGCAAAGATTTGATCTTGCTTTATCAAAATAAGGACTTTGGCCATGTAAGCAGGGAATTAATGGTATTCAGTTAAAGTAATGTTAAACTAGATGGTGTCATCATAAAATATAAATGTCTTCCTCTTGGTTTCAAAGAATAACCAGGACATGTGTTACTGTAGTCAGCTAAAAAACACAGTTTGATTTGAGTTGGACTTTTAATGATGAGTTTTGCTTCAGATTCCAACGTTTGCTGCAGGAAGACGGGAACCCAGGCTCTCCCTCTGCTCATCTTCTCTCTCCTCCCTCTCCTCCCTCCCTCCTCTCTCTTGCATCATTTTGTCTTTCAGGCTCTTTCTTGCTGTGTGACTGTGTGTGTGTGAGTGTGTGTGTGTGTGGGGGTTTTCTATCCTCCAGCTTGGTTACAGATTGACTGGTGTGTGTGTTTGCGGTGCAGTCGACACACACACAGAGTGGAGTTTAGACCCGATGTGATAAAGTGTTGAGATAGCATCGACGGTGTGTCAGCTCTACTGTACCACATACCAGAGCCTGGAGGCAGAGGGGGAGGGGGAGTCTCAGCCAACCACTGAACGGTCTGACTGGAAAATGTCTGCCAGCTCTCATCCAATCAGGACACAGATTCCTCTACTCTCTCACATGAACGAACACACACACATTCATCCTGTGTGTGTGTACCATCCCACCTCTACTAGTGTAAACTAAACAACACGCAAGTAAATAATCTGTTTGGTTTTTACTTTAAAATAATCTGCGTATAAATCAACTTATTTCCTCCATTTTTGCAGAACATTGTTAATTTGTTTACGTCACATTAATACTTGTCCCAGATGTCCCGTCTATAAACCATAAAAACCCTTTAAGTACATCTGTAACTGAATTTATGATCAGCTTTAACACCAACAAAGCTTGTGGGAACCCACAGAAACCAGATTCTTTCTCTGTCAATACATTTTTAATTACTGACTAGTTTAGTGTCATTATATTTATGACCATATAACCACGTATGAATGTCTAACACACACGCTGTGTGTGTATGTGTGTGTGTGTGTGTGTGCATGTATATGTATTTTTCCCCTCATGGTGTAAATGTCTGTGCCCATTTAGCAGCCAGTATTTCCTGAGTGAGTGAAATGGTGACCACCAATGTTGAGACTGATGTACATCTGGGAGTATCTGGGTCGGTACAGTCGCAACAAAAACACACCAAAAACACACTAAAAACACATATGTTTGAATATTTCAGTCACATAACTTCAGTGACATGTTGAAACAAGTAGATGGACAAGATATCTGTGATAGAGGAAAACCAGGAGCTGAAATTGGCTGATTTAAATGATAAAACTGTCAAAATGAGGAAAGTCTGTCGCTTGATTCATCTAACAGCAAACAAATTAAGATGTTTATGAACCTTTTTAAGTAACTATGTTTTATAACTACCACCAAACAAAAGTATAACTGTTTAAACTCGTCTGTGTGAAGAGACAACTTCATTTAAACATATTTTTTTGTGAAAACATACAAAATCCAACGTTCACCGCTCAGTCATGCGACTACAAAACCGCAGAGCCGTAGTGATGAATCGTTCAAGTCTAACATATAAAACTGTGACTGAACATTAAGTTGCTGCAAACAACACATTCACTATGAGAGGAAAAGCACTAAGAAACCACAAAACATCCTACACAAGTCTGATTCAGGAAATAGACGGCGCCCACTAACACTGATCAGGAGTCTTTTTTGCACATCACATACAGAGGAAGCAAAAACTGAACATATGTGCTTTTTCACATCAACAAAACCTTCATTTTCTACAACAAGCTGAAGAAAACGAGTGATGTGAAGCTGCCAGGTCAAGAGGCGGAGCGAGGGAGCGGCAGGTGACACAGCGGTTACAGGTGTGTGTTTCTTTTTAAACGTTGAGATGCTCAAGAATGAAGAGGGGGAAAAGAGAAGAACGGTGATGGAGGGTTAACAGCCATGCTGCTGCACGATGGGGAAGAAGATGAGAAAGAACGAAGAAGGGATGGGGTGGCGCGATATGTCGAAAGCGAGGGATGAAAGACAGAAAAAGACAGATACAGCGCGGCAGGCAGAGCGATGGCTGTGGGATGGATGGATGGATGGATGGATGGATGGAGGGATGGAGGAGGGAGGAGTATATTTACCCGTCCTTTTCGTAAAGCAACGTTCACTCGCTCGTGTCTCAGGGGCGGGGCGGGCGTGCGGGAGGGGGCGGGGTTTGTTGTGTGTGTGTCTGCAACCTCTGCTCACACTGCAGGGGGAGAGCACAGAGAGACAGTCAGTGACACACACACACACACACATAGGTAACAACAGGTATCAATACACACCTGGACATACAATGTGACAAGAAAAAAAAAGACACAGGTAAAAACACAAACACATGGGTCTTTTCATTTGAACAAATCAATTGTAAATAAATCAATTGTAAATAAAACCATTGTTGACACTGATGGAAGTAAATGTAGTTTACCTCCAGAGTACATCATGAATACATGTGTGCAAAAAGATCAATAATAATATTATATATTGCTGTTAATTACAGAGTACATTGCAGTAGTCAGATCCTTTACTGCAGTAAAAGTACCAATACAGCAATGCAACAATTACAAGTAAATGTCCTGCATGAAAAACTCTACTACAGTAAAAGTATTGTGATCTTGATGTAGTTAGTTAGTTAGTTTCAACTACTTTATATACAGTTAGCTAGTTTAGTCCAGTGGTTCCCAACCTAGGGGTCGGGGCCCTCCAAAGGGTCACCAGATAAATCTGAGGGGTCGTGAGATGATTAATGGGAGAGGAAAGAAGAAGAAACAAAGTTCTGATACACAAATCTGTTTTCAGCTTTTGGACTTTTTCTCTAATCTTTGATTTTTGCTGAAATATTGGATCATTTGAACATTTATTGAAATGAAACCATGTGAGAAGTTTAGAGGTAAAAATCACTATTTGGTGGAGCTGTTAACAACTCATAGACATCTGAAATGTGACCCGACTACACACTGCTTTTAGTAAGACGTCAACAGACTAAAAGGTTGAAACCACTGGTTTCATCTTTAACAATGTGTTGGATGTTAAAAGCTTCTTATATTATCCATTGAGTCAAATCTGCATCTGAACAGTAACTAAAGCTGTCAGATAAATGTAGTGGAGTAGAAAGTACTAGATTTACCTCTGACATGTAGAAAGTACTAGATTTACCTCTGACATGTAGAAAGTACTAGATTTACCTCTGACATGTAGAAAGTACTAGATGTACCTCTGACATGTAGAAAGTACTAGATTTACCTCTGACATGTAGAAAGTACTAGATGTACCTCTGACATGTAGAAAGTACTAGATTTACCTCTGACATGTAGAAAGTACTAGATTTACCTCTGACATGCAGTAGTATGTAGTAAAATGAAGACAAACAGAGCTTAACTTGCGGTATCACACACATACTGAGGTCAAAGTGCAGTTTGTGTGAGCCGTACTGTTCTCGTGCTGATACAATCGTCACTGTCAGATTACAGAAAAACACAAGTTTAACTGTGACAACGCTGCGCCAAGAAAGAAAAAAGGTTTGTGTGGTTTTAAAACGAGGTAAATTAATACAACTAAAAAGACAAGAAAGAAAAGAAAGAGAAGCTTAGCCGAGCTAAACGGCATGAAGCTCCTGATGCAGACACGACACGAGGCGGGAGGGAGGGACCGAGCATCGGGCTGCACAAAGACGATAATCTGCTGCTGCTACTGTTAGACAGAGCAAACTGAGGTAGGGGAGGCAGGGAAAGACTTAAGAGCAAGGATGGATGGAGGGATGGAGGGATGGATAAGGGGATGCAACAGGCTGCAAACCTCATGGATGAGGAGTTGATGTATTTATGGAGGGATGGAGGGGGATGAGAGAAAAAACAGAGGGGGAAGGAGACAGAAAGAAAGATTAAGAGCTTAGAGGGTTGGTAAGACTAATTAGAAGGCAACTGAGGATGGACAGAGAGGAGAGGAGAGGAGGAAGAGGTGATGGACAGAAAACATTTTTAACAATTTAATAAATAAATACAGATAAAAATGTATTCATAGATTACTTTATTAACCCCAAGAGGAAACAGCAGCCACTTGACATGAAGTGAAATATAAAATCAGTTAAGTAGGTAAAAAAAACAATAACTTACAATATATAAAAACTAGAGATATAAACTAATTTAACTCCTGTAATCAACCAGTTATCACCATTAATTAATAATACATTAAATCAACTACTCTGCTCTGTTGGAGTTTGAGCTTTAACAAGAAACAACAGTGTTGTAGCTGCTGGTGTAATTGCTAATGGGTATTGTTGGAGATGGAGGAGGTGTAAGCTGATACAGGGAGGTGCCACGGCTCCCACCTAAACCAGGGTTTATCACCATGTCCTCCTCCACCACACAAAGCCCCCGCTAAGCCAGCAGCTAATGAGCTACCCCGCTAACTCACTTTAGCTTCGCTGTGCTACAGACAACCTGCTGCGTTGTTCATTTAAGATAAAACTACTAATTAAAACTAATTAAAACTGCGCTGTGACTGACAGAAAGAGCTGCAAATGTTACAACCAGTTTATATATAAAACAGAAGTATTTCAATAAAACTATCATGGAGCGCTTAACTTTGAGGCTATATTTGGTGAGTTATGCTAGCATGTTCAAAGTTTCAATGATAAAAAAAATTATATCAACAAAGCAGAGTTTAGATTTTATATGAATTATTAATTATTATCATTATTATTATTATTATTATTATTATTATTATGAACCTTTTGCCAGCAAGAAATCAACTTTGAGGCCATTTTGTGTATTTTGCTGACTCATGCTAACATGTTCAATTTTAGCTTCTTAGCATCACAAGCTGAAGCAGCCGGTGTAATATTACTTTAAAAAATACAAACTGATAATAAAGCTGATATTAGCTGGTAATAAAAAAACACCAAAAGAAAAGTAGATAGTTTAAAATAGCAGAATTTTACTGGTTAGCATTTAACATTAGCATGTAGCCAGTTTTCATGTTTCAGTGATAAAATACACATCTATATTTGAGCAGGGTTAGGGTTAGTTGAAGTATTAGCTTGTTTTAGCTTGTTATTGTTGGATAAAGCTAACCTGAAAACACAAAGGTGACTTCTGCTTCACAGCATCATCTCAAACAATCACACCGATATCAAAGCTTTATGGTTAAATATGCACCTATTAACATGTACAGCACCGCCGTATGAAACCTCCGAGATGTCTGCTGGGTTTAACACAATGTACAACCAACTGAATCCATGAAACATTAACCAGCCGTGGTGTCGGTGTGTGCTGGTTAGTGTCTGTTACACTCTAACTGGGTTGACTGGAAATGAGCAGCAGAATGACGGCGCAAAACCTGAGAGCAGTTTGTGGATAAAAAGATGCTTCCAACTGTGAAAGCAGGCCAGCGGCCTTCAGCGGGCCTGTAACACACACGCCGGCGGTAAAAATAACCCGCCGAGCAGGATGAGGAATGTGTGTGTGTTTAAGAATGCTGCTCTGCTTTTGGTTGACAGGCACAGACAAGTGCAGAGAGCCTGAAGGAGTAGAGGAGAGGAAAGAGGAGAGGAGAGGAGGAAAAACAGCACGGGAGAAGCCAGGGAAAAATAATGTCAGCGAGATGCAAAGGAGATGCAAGGCATGCGTGATCCTGCTGCATGCAAGCACCGGATTGGTTGATATTAGAGAATAATATCTTATTTATTTAACACTTAAGTTAAGTACAAAGTGCTTCACATGGAATCACATTAACAATAAACAGCAGTAAAACATAAAACAGCTTCCTGACGATAATTAAAAGTCATAAAAGTGAATGAAAATAGCATCAAGTAAAACCAGGAAGGGCAGTGTGATAAAGGTCAAGTTAAAAGGAGCCAGTGACTCAGCCGTTTTATTTCCTTCAACATCTAATTCAAACATAATCACAGCATCCAAGTGGAGTTTAGTTTATTATCACGGCAAGACAACAGAGCCACACAGCAAGTAGATGATGTATACGGCCTAAATTAAAAGACAGGGGGCATCATTAAGACTCAGCATTTCACAATCTGCACCGATACAGCGCGGACCGAGCAGGTCGAGAAAGGTGCAGCAGAGGAGAGGGAGTGGGCATGATGTGGTGTGCAGAGAAAAAAGAGAGAAGAAGAAGAAGAAGAAGAAGAAGAAGAAGAAGGAGGCCGACAGGAAAACAAAGAAAGAACAACATCTTGAGAGAGAATCCAGTCAGACCAGACGAGCCGCTTCACTGTTGATCCTGCACACGCTCACTAAACTCTGCCCTGATTGGACGGCCGCCTGCCACCTAACCATGTAACCTCACAGTGATTGGCTGTTGAGGCTGCTGCCCTGGCAACCTGCCCGACTTCTGCCTCAAGGACATCAACACTACCCCCATCCAATCCCCCCCCCACCTCTCTCCCTTTCTCTTTCTGTTGTTTTATTGCTCGCTCGCCCCGTCTCTCCGGTGTGTGAGCATCCTTATCAACTGTTCAAACTACTGGCACACACAGATGAGTCAGTACACGCAGATTATTGGTTAACTTTCAGCTCAAGTCTGATCATGTGTTAAACGTCTCTCAGATTTTATGAACATACAGGAGTCGATCGACTTCAGACTGAATGAAACGATTAAGGAGAAAAAAGTCGACACAGATTCTAAACATGTTGTTTAAGTCATCCGTGACAGCTTCAGACGTCGGTACCGTTCCTGTGATGATACCCAGACTGACCTGAACGCTTCACTGAAGTCTGCTTGAGTTTAAAGTGTTTTATGCTGCATTATAGAGCTGCTGAGTGTCTGAAATTATAACCACATCAGTATTCAAACAGAAACTGCTTTGCTTCTGCCCATCATGACGCTGCACTTTTACTTCCTGTATTTAAAAACGGGCCAATTCCTCATATCAACATGAGAAAGCTGAGAAAATGAAAAGGCAGCAGAAAGTCAGCTGACTGTGTGGAGCTCTCCATCCTCTAGCTTTCTTCTGTAATTACACTGGAGGGGGGGGGGGCAATAAGTCAGAGCGGGGGTCCCTGTCAACGTGCTGAGCAGCTGTCACACACACACACACACACACAAACAGGTGTCGGAGACAGCCAACGACCTCTGCTCTCTTCTGTGAGACCTCCATTCATTCACATCACGCTAACAGATGCTAACCTGGCTGTGCTACGCCGAGACGCTGCAACTGTGTGTGTGTGTGTGTGTGTGTGTGTGTGTGAGAGATCCAGACACTTGTGTTTCTCCTCTCACACACACACACATTTTTTCGTCTTATTCACTTCACCAGATGCTAACCTAGCAGAACAACACAAATATTACAGCTTTTAAACCTTAAACAGAATCTACTTTGACACATTTAAAGTCTCATTCCACTCAAACATTTGTGTTTTTCATGGACATCATTTGTGACATCACAGTTACACGAGCCTCCAACACACAAACACACAAACACACAAACACAAGTGAGGTTTAGTCCAGTAGAAACAACACAGTCAACAGATAAACAGGAGTTGATTCAGAGACTCTTCAGGCGGTTTGTGAAATACAAACACTGAGGACAAATATGATGCTGCAGAGAAGTGCATGATGGGAAAGTATCAGTGAAAACCAGCCTGCACCTAATTATTTTCATTACTGATTAATCAATTATTGGTTTAGAAACCATCAGACGACAGATTTGATGTGTTTTTTTATAAAATGTCAAGACATTCAATTTACTTTAAGTTAAGAAAAGCATTTTACATCCTGAAGCTGTTGAATTTAAAAACAGAGCTGCTGATTTTAGAGTTTTTATTCTGTTTTCTGCTTCTTGGACATGTTTCATCCCTCCATCATCCTCCAGCAGTTGTCTCTCTGCTCAACAAGCGAAACATTCACCCTCTGCATAAATCCACACACACACACACACACACACACACACAACAGCTGGCACACACCGCCGGCATATCGGCTAACACAATTGTGAGTGTGTGTATTTGCCTTTCTTGCACAGCTACACACACACTCCACATACTTGCAGGCTGACAGATACTGGTGTGTGTGTGTGTGTGTGTGTGTCAGAGAAGAAGTGGGAGGAAAAGGCCAGTTTAAACACACACACACACACACACACACACACACACACACACACACACACACACACACACAGCTGGTAACATCTATAACAGGCTGCTGTTCATCAGTCTAATAGACACTGTGTGTTTTCAGCAGAGATGCTCAACGCCAACTGACTACAACTGCTGCTGGGTGTGTGTGTGTGTGTGTGTGTGTACTGAAGCTTTACTGTTGCGTCAGTGAGTTTTCATCCACCTGTTTTTATTTGCATTTGCAGATTTAAAAGTCTGAGTGGAGGCTGCTGTAAAAGTCTTAAATACATGAAGACAAACAGTGTTTAGTAATTAAAGGACAAGTTCATAATTTATTCAAGTCTTAAAACACACAGAACTCGTCCTTTAATCTGTCAATAATAAAAATGAGCAGAGAGGAGACAAAGAACCTCCTCCTGCTGCAGCTGGAGTTACAACAACAATGAAACTGGGTGTGACTCCTCTTGTCCCTCCTCCTCCTCCTCCTCCTCCTCCTCTTTTCTCTCCATCTCTCTGTATGCAAAGTAAACCTCACTGCTCTTTCATCACCTGAAA
>CM072880.1:932500-955000 GCA_036937835.1 Pampus argenteus
GAGGACCAGGTTTCAGTTCAATGAAAAGACTTAGAGTCTCTTTGTGTCTCTGCCTCCAGGGCAACACACACACACACACACACACACACTCTTTCTCTCTCTTCAGGTGCACAGGTGTGTGTCCCATCACTCCCATGGGAGGCTTTATTGTATGTTCAGTAAAAGCTCTAAGGAGTCTGGTGGGCACACCTACTGCAAACCCCCCAATACACACCTGAGGCCACACCCACACAACACACACACACACACACACACCTCAACAGTTTCTTCTGTTTAGACTGATGATTCTTAGATATTTGAATAAATCCACAGACTTGTTCACCACTGAGGACATTACAGTAGAGGAAGCAAATAAAGAGACAAACAAACAAACAAACAAGACGAAGTGACAGAAGAAGAAAAAGAAAGAAAAGAATAAATATGACGGAGACAAACATGCAGGCGCCGTGTATCTCTGAACTTTCACACACTGACACACACACGTCATTTTAAGGAGAATCAGAGCTCACAATCATCTGTTGTCCTGGTACAAAAACACGTCCTGCAGCGCAGTGAAGGACACGCGTCTCCGTCTCCAGGACAATCAGCACTTCACTTCTATTCACCTTTAACTGTATTTCTGCAGTAGAGTACAGATCAATACGTATCAATACAACCAGAAGCATGTACCTGGACCTGTACCTGTAATATACAAATTCATGTTTCTATTTTAACTGGCGCAGCTTTTCTTGACTTTACGGTAGTGCTTTAACAGCCACAAGAAAAGTCACGTGATGCTTCTCAGCCAATCAAATCTCTGCATTCTGATACGCGTCGCCGCTCAAGTTCGTGAGTAAGAAACACAGGTTTAATTCACTCCAAAACGTGTCATCATGGCCACTGCACGGTGATGCTAACGTATATGTGTGTGTGTGTGTGAAACCAGCAGAGTCAGAACCACACACACACACATTCACGAGTGTAATCCCTCAAATCCTACAGTGTGTGACCATCTTGTGTGTATTTCTGCTCACAGACATATATTGTTAACTAATCATCAGTCTCATTGTATTTAGTGATGACACACACACACACACACACACACAAGAAGAAAAATAAAAATAAAGAAATACTCAAAAGACTTAAATAAAGTCTGGGGGCATGTTGGTGCTGTGGTTGCCACGGCAACAAGGTGTGTCCTGTGTTTGCAGAACAAACAATGGTACCTTTTCAGAGGGGTGTGTGTGTGTGTGTGTGTGTGTTAAATTGCATGCATGCATTCCTGCCCACTTGCATGTGGTGTGTGTGAGCTCTCATTACTGTGTTAATCTGTGTTCATGGCTGCTCTGATGTCGTCCGTGTGTGTGTGTGTGTGTGTGTGTGTGTGTCAGATTACAGCCTTGCTAACAGTCAGATTAATGGGGATTATGCAGGCCGGGTCTGTTTGCTCCATTCACATGCTGCTGCTCCGTCATGCTGCTCTTATCCACTGAACTATAACACGCTCAAATTAACGCTTCAACACCTAAAACTGTAACTTCAACAAAATTAGAAGAATTTATAATAACAAATATTTAAACTGTAAACAGAGAAATGTCTGTTTACAGTTTAAAATCATTTAAAAGCAAAAAAAGACGGAAAATGTGTCTTTTTGTATCCAGAACACAATTTATTCCTTCAGATTAGCATGTTAGCTGTGAGGCTAACGGCTATTAAAGGCAGCCAACCAATCAGCATCACAGACGCACAAACTGACGAAACCTAAAAAACGTAAAATATAAATCTGTCCAGCGGTCGAGACAAAAACAGATAAAACGATAATGAAAATAATGATTGTCGGCAGATCAATATTCTATGATATTGATATTAAATTAAAGTGATAGATCACACAGAAGATGTTATATTATGATATGTTAAGTTTTCCACAACACACTGAACTCCATTGAGAAAAAGCTCAGTTTCAGCCTGGTTGACACACACACGCGCACACACACACACACACCAGAGTTGTGATTGCGGTTAAAACTCAATCTACTTGTGTTGATTTAACCGCCGTAAAGTACACTGTTATTTGCATTCCCCACCTCTCTCCCCCACTGCCTCCCCCCCCCCCCCCTCCCTCCCCTCCACCCCCCCACCCCCACCCACTTCAGAGCAGCAGCCAGCTGACAAAACTGTTTAGTCAGCAAGAAAGGCAAAAGGGGGAGGAGGGCGAGTGAGCAAGAGGCAGACAGAGAGAGAGAGACTGAAGCCGCCTCCATCATGCTTAAAGTGTGTTTTAACTCTTTCCTGGCTGCAGTCAGGTGGGATGAACCACTGCTAACAGCTAACAGCTAACACCATGACACCTACAGTTTTACATGACACACTGATAAGACTTCTCAAAGTGACGAAGACGGATGAAGGAGGAGGAGGAGCAGGAGGAGGAGCAGGAGGAATGAAGTACAAGTCATATGTAGACCAGACCTGTTGTATGAGATGCCAGTAGCTCCAAGTGTGTGTGTGTGTATGTGGGTGTGGTGAGACTGTCTTGCTGATAAGCAGCTTGGAGTGAACTACCAGTACGTACGTGTGTGTGTGTGTGTGAGGGCTGATACACACACACACTCAGGGCCACCTTCACCCAGCCAGCAGCAAATAAAGCCTGTTTACTGCTGGGGCAAAGTCCGAGCGGCTCGGCTGTGAAAGAATGTCCCAACGGATGGAGGAGGAAGAGGAGGAGGAGGAGGAGGAAGAGGAGGAGCATGAGGAGGAGCAGGAGCAGGATGAGGAGCAGGAGGATGCTGCTCACAGAAACTTATCTATAAGCTCATTTCTGATTTTATGATTACATTTAAAGGAATAGTCCGGCATTCTGCCTGATGGTCGGCCGTTTGTTTAAACCAAGCAGATCACGTGTTACTCAGTGAGCTTTGGAGGTGCTGCTAAGTAGACTTGTTATCTTTGCAAAGCACCAGGCTAGCAGTTTCTACCTGTTTCCAGTCTTTATGCTAAGATAAGCTATGCTAGCCTAAGTGGCTGCTGGCGGTAGCTTCATATTTACTGTTCAGGTTTGAGTTCCAGCTTCTCAAATCACGTGGTTCCTGATTTTGGCCGTCATACATCATAAAACAAGACGTTTAAAGACGCCTCTGGGACTACAAGGCCCTGATGGGAAGTGTTTTAAATGATTAATGCTTTATCAAACTGAAGATGTAAGGAGGAGGAGGAGGACGAGGAGGAGGAGGAGGAAACAGGAAGTGAGTCTCATCAGGACAGCAGAGGACGACGTGGATGAACAATAGCTTCATGTGAAGACAGACATGTTGCTGCTAACTGACACCACAACACAAAACACCCATCAACGTGGGTCAAGTTTTATCTTCACACCTTCTCAAATCTAAAGTTTAGAAGATTTAATATCAAACCAACGAATGAGCCGAGTTTCACATATGAAACAAAAACCCTTCACACATCGTTTGATCACTTTTGTTCCTTACAGAGGACGAATCCTGCACATGTCCAGCTCTGTATTTCTATTCTGTCTCTACTGAACATCTCTGCATGGTTTCCAGGTAAAACCTCCTTATTGATCTTATCCTGGTCCTTTCTGCAGCCCCTCAGTTCAGCCTCTGTCTCAAACAGGACGTTTTAGCTCCTGTCTCTTTAAGGCCCGCCTCCTGATAAGCACACTCTGTTCTGATTGGTCAGCTTCAGGAAGCTAGGTACATTTTAGGGCCTTAAATAAGCCTGTGAATGTTCTCATTCATCCAGGTCGTCACGGTTATCTCAAAGAAATCAAATCGAACACAACTGGACTTGATTATTAAAAACCAAATAAAAAATAACTTAATCAACAGATATGTTGCAGAAGATGCTGAATGGCGTCAGTGTGAAATCTGTGTGAGCTCGTAGAACGTAACACAGGTGTGTTACGTTCTCAGGTGAAAACGAGCGAATAAAGAAGGTTAGAAAACAGGAACGAGCTTATCTGCTGCGTTACGTAACTGTACCTCTGTAACAAACTCAGGTCAAGGCCGCACAACACACTGAACCGCAGCGCCCAAAACTTTATACTCATCATTCAAGATACAAGTGACATTTATACAGAAAATAAGACACATATTGATTAATATATATATGTTGATTATTTTCTTAATTAATGGATTAGTTGTTTGGTCTATAAAATGTTGATCAGTGTTTCCCGAAGTCCCAGATGGCGTCCTCAGAGGACTGAATGTACCCAGAAAATATTCACAAACCTGGACTCCAAACCAATAATCCATTTATGAAATAATTGCTGATTGAGTCAATTGATTGATACTAAGTGATCGTGAATGATTAATCATTGCAGCACAACAAACAGTCTTCTTCATGTAAACCAGCTGACAACAGCTGATGTGAAGCTTCAAGCCAAACACACAGGATTGTAATATTTACTCACACCAACTATAGCGTAGCCACTGCTATATAAAGACTGTGTGTGTGTGTGTGTGTGTGTGTGTCTGTGTCTGTGTGTGTGTGTGTGTGAGCCGTTTCTCTCCTATATTTAAACCCAGCAGAGAAACCACAAGGCAGTCCTGGTGAGCTCACTGTGTGTGTGAGATACCACTAACACACTCTCTCACACACACACACACACACACACACACACACACACACACACACACACTGGGACACCCATGTGTGTGTGTGTGTGTGTGTGTGTGTCCTACTTTAGCACTATTCATCCCACGTCTCAGATTACATCCTCTCCTCGTCTCGCTGCATCTCTGTTAAAACTCGGCCTTCAGTTTTGTGTTTTTTCTAAACTATTGATCAGTTTATTGATCGATTTTAAACGTGCAGAACGTGAACAGCTCAAGCTTCTCAAGTCAACTTTCACACGTCAAACCTGGTGTGTGTGTGTGTGTGTGTGTGTGTAGACGGGGGAAGGTGGAGCCATTTGGTCCATCTGAAGGTGTAACAGTTGGACTCCCGCCCCTCCCCCACCCTCCACACACACCTCTCCGTCCACACACACACACACCTCTCCGTCCACACACACACACACATCCCCCGTCTCAGGAACAACAGGTCGTATCTGGGCCTGATGGAGCAGCTCTTAAAGCACCTTAACACCAGCCGATAATCTCAGAGGACGTTTGTTTCATCTGCAGCGTCGCGCTCGCCAACAATAAAACCAACACGGCTGCATCCGTGTCGTTTACAATGAAAATTATGGTTTTGTGTCACATTAAATTAAATGTAAATACTGATGCATCATGGGAGATGTAGTGTCTTTCTGTTTATTCAACCATGACCACCAGGAAGTGGTGAAAAGTAACTCAACTGCTGTTTTGAGGTACTTGTATTTTACTCAAGTATTTCCATTTGATACTACTTTATACTTCATGCAGGACTTTTACTTGTAGTATTTTTACTCGGACCCGAGTACTTAACCCTCCTCCTTCTGGAACATAATCTTATCTGAAAGAGGCGGGTTTCTAAATAGAGGCCAAGCACAGAGTCTGTAGAGCCGATGGTGTCGAGTTTTGACGTGGCCTCAAACCTCTGCAGCTCGCGCTTTGATTGGCTCTGACCCATGGCGTTGGGGGCGGAGCAACAATATGCTTTCTGGGGCTTCTTCAGTGGCGGGAAAATTCACGCGATGGATCATTTGGTCAAAAAAAATGTTGGAAAATATTGAAAAAAAATCACTATTTTATTTCCAAATGTCTTGTTGTGTCCGAGCAACAGTCGACAACCAAAAGACATTCATTCATTCATCCATTCATCATTCATTCATTCATCCATTCACTTTACTGCCATGTATGACACAGAAAATCAATCAGGAATCACCAAAAGTTATCAATTATCAAAACAGTGTTGTGTTGATTGATCAATAATGACAATGATCATGTTGCAGGAACAGAAGCGCAGCGTAATTATCAAATTCATTTAACGTCATGTCAAACATGTCTGCAGAGCCTCTTTTAAAACTTCTTTCTGTATTTGGTCTAAAGTCAGACTTCAGTAATCTTCAGTTTAAACTCGGTTTCATTAACAATCAAAGAGCTTTAATTAAAAGAACAGCTCGCATCACAAAAGAGAAAGAAGAGAAAGAAGAGAAAGAAGAGACGAGGTCGTCAGGTCTGAACTAACTACTCGACTATTAGAGCTCGTCATGTGTTTGAAACTGTGGGAGTCAACAGAGGGGTGTGTGTGTGTGTGTGTGTGTGTGTGTGTGATAAATGGAGGTTAATGTGGTGACAACAACAGTCTCAGAGCGAAGACGAGAGCTTTTAATTAGCTCCTTCACTTCTGTCCCCACAGACACAAACGTCCCACTGAAACTCCCCATTAACACTCATTCATTCATCCTGTTTACACACACACACACACACACACACACACACACACACACACACTGACATTAATTACATCAAGTCAGTCAATATGAAAGAAGATAAGTAGAATATAAACCATAAATCACTGATGTGTTTTGTTGTATTTATTATATTTAATAGAAAACTGAATAATAAAACTACACTAAATTCTATATAGATTTTATTTATAGTAATAATAAATAAATAAGTTAATTTAAATTTTCCCTTAGAGAATGGCAGACTTACTGTAGTTTTAAATCATTATTACATATAATTAATATAAATGTTATTATATGAAATATTTTTTATAATTCTTAAATGTTAAATATCTTAGTTAATATTTCAATTTTATTTTATTTATTTTAATTTTAAAATATAGCTTTTAGAATTTGTAATATTTAACTTTTCATTATTTCATTCATCATTTGAATAAAAGAAAAAACAAACCAAATATAGTTTATTCCTAAAATGAGCCGTGCTCAACTCATATTTTCACTGAAAGTTTTAAAATGTACAAAAGTAAGAATAAACAAATATATATAAAACAGATCATAAAGGACTCATCCGTAAAACTAAGAGACAGCAGTGACTCCTGCAGCTCCTGCAGACGAGGACAAACCAGCATCATGCTGCATCATGTCTTTACAGGACAAACTACAGCCTGTGTGTGTGTCTGTTCTCACAATGGAGGATGCCGCATCTCTCTCTCTCTCACACACACACACACACACACACACACACACACACAGACACTCTTTGTGTGCAAGCAGAGCGGGACACATCATCGACTACATCATCAGTCATCAGCATTTTAAAATGTCCATCGCCACCACAGAAGAAGAGGAAGAGCTTTGACACAAACACACACACACAGAGCATCCTTTCCTGTTGCCACGGCGGCAAAGAGGAAACACTTTTTAAAAGACTTGTTAGCACCTATGCTCACCCGAGGAATTCACACAGCATCCACTTTGATGTTTTGATTAAGCCCCTCCCCCCTCCCCCCTCCCACACACACACACGCTGCTGCTCGTCAAGCGTGGATGGCCGAGTTAAAACTTCCCCCTCAGCAAGAAGCGCCTGTCTGTCCGAGAGAGAGAGAGATCTGCGCCTGTCGCCGAGGGCCCAGCTCGGCCTCAGTGTTGAATTTCGTAATGGAATGCTAACTGCTCATCTCTCCTCCTCCTCCTCCTCCTCCTCCTCCCAACAGAGGAGGAGGAGGAGGAGGAGGAGGAGGAGAGGAGGACCAAAGACAGCAGGAATATTTGGTGCTTCATCCTAGAAACACCTCCAACAGGTTGCTGGAGTTGCACCATAAACAGAAGCAAATGTTTGATTTTAGGAAATAAATACTAATAAATCAATAAAACTACTTATTAAGTAATTAAATTCACCTTTTTATATCCCAAACAAACACTGAAAACTCATCAGAGTCACAGATATCACAAGTATGACTGAGTCATAAGAAATGAACCAGGATGTAAATACTTCAAACCCCTTTAAAAGTATTACAGGAAGAATACAAAATACCTCAAAGTGAAGTAAACTTCAGCATTAAACGAGCATAAATCCACTTTAAACAGCAACATGTGACACTGTGGTTTAAAGATGACCAGCTAACGGTGACATAAATCCACTCTGATGACCATAAAGTCATAAAGTGTAAACTATGGCGGACTTTAGGTGTGTTTAACTGGAGTTAAAGTCCCTCAGCAGGGAGGCAGAGAGAGGTCGGGCTAACATGGAGAGAGAGAGAGAGGTCCCAACCATTATCTAACCAGTTCAACCTGAGACAGAAGGAGGAAAAAGTCATCAGTTCATCTCAAACCGACCATCAATCATTGACCCGCAGCTCAGATAACAAACTGACGGCGTGAAGCGACGTTACTGCGTTTAGCATCCTCCACCGACGGCGGAGCTAACGGCTAATTATCCGCCGAAAAGTTCACCAAGTCGACGGTTCGAGGTCGACGGCGGTTTAAAGTGTCACAATGAGTCGCCAGTTAACGTTTAAAATGGAAGTTAAAGCGGTGGATGATGTCGAAAGAGAGAAAAGAGGGGCTGAGGAGGGGGAAGGAGGAGGAGGAGGAGGAGGAGGAGGATGCAACAGGCGTCACGTCGATGCTGCTGCTGGCTGTTCGTAACCGGAGACGGAGGAAAAGTCTCCGAAACGCGGCGAAAAGTCGCCAAAACAGCCACAACACCGACACACACCGACAAACGAGCCGCCATCTAACGGCTCGCTGACGTGTTGGCGCACTTTGTAAATGAACTGCGGTCAGTTTGTTGCTAAAAGTGTCTGGACAAGGTCACGACAGCGGCGTCAAGTAGCGGCAGTTAGCGAGAGCGCACCCGGAAGCGAGACGAGGGTCTCCAAAATAAAACTTCGACACAAACTGAAAATGTAAAAATAACTTTACCAACTAACACATTGACTTTACTGATCTAACATGAACCATTATGGTTTGGATACATGTGTATTACTGTGCACTGATGTCGTAATGATGATAAAAACAGCAAAACGCATCATCAATCATACACACAACTCACCTAAACCTTCTGTACCAGGTGGCAGTACTTTATATAGTGTGTTTAACCTGCATTCACTGACGAGATTCACTTCTACGTCTTATTTCAGACCAAATAATGCGTTCAAAATGTCACCCGGAAGCTAACCGTGTAGAGAAACCCCTCCCTGGAAGTAACGCTGGACGGCTCCGCGGAGAAATGGATGCTTCTAACCTTTCCTCCCAGTGTCAAGCAACAGGTGGTTTTACTCTGAAAGCCCCGACAGGAAGCGGACCCGCTGGTTTGCTGCGAGCTTGACGGTGGTGTCTAGCTTTACACATGGCCACTAGCAGCGAGGCTCCGACCAAAGTGCACCCGCGATATGGATGCTCGACTCCGGCGGCGAGCAGACTTTGAACCCCTGCTGACACCCCCCCCTCCCCGCGAGCCAAAACCACCAAACGACAGCGCGAGGTGTGCACGCGGGTGATAAAGTTGCACCAAAAGTCTAAAAAACAAGTTGTTGGTGGTGATTAGCTGCAGTGAGCTGAATGAGGAAGAGCTCAGGGTTGAATTCCACCGCTTGGATGCGCATCAAACTAGGAAGCAACACGGAGAGGAGAGAAAAGTGAGCGTCCCCACATCTCCGCTCAAACTTCACTCAAACTGCCGCAACTAGTCCAAACTTTACCCGCAAAGCCCCGAACATGTCGCACAGAGAGCCGAGCGGCTCCGCAGCGGCACTAAAGCACCGAAATCAAACGATGGAGAGCTGAAAAGGCAGACTTACGCTTGACTTTGTTGGGGTTGGGTTGCTTGCGCCGAGACATCGTGGCGAGGATGATGATGATGATGATGGTGGTGGTGGGGGCGATGATGATGATGATGAACGGCGGTGATGGTGGATGATAAAAAAGGGATGAAGGGAAAAAAGAAAGGAAGAGAGAGGCTGCAAAGTTGCTCCGGAGAGGAGAGGAATCAAAATGGCGTTTCCGAAGGGATGTGCAAACTTGGACAAACTTTACTCCGGCTTCTCCTCCCTCCTCCCTCCTCCTCCTCCTCCTCCTCCGCTGCTCTTCCTCCCTTCTCTCTCCTCTCCCGGAGGAAAAAAACACCTCGAGGAACCGAGTCGTCGAGAGGAAAACGTTTCTTTTCACTTGTTTGTCTTTTAATTCCTCCCAACTCTGAGCTGTGTGTCTCTCGGCGTGTCTCGGTGTCTCTCTGCCTCTAAACCTGATAAGTAAAGCTCATCACGTGTTGTCTCTGCAGTCTCCAAGGGGACGTGGCCACCAAGCATCTCTGTCTTTACACACACACACACACACACACACACACGGGATTACTTCTTTCCTCTCGGTAACGAGCCGTTAACACATCAGCAGCAGTGATGCGGGGACAAATAATCCCGCAACTCTTTACGAGCTTTTGTCTTTAATTACCTTTGAACACTTTGAGTCTCGGATTTCACCATTCAGGACCACAAAATAACATTTGTAGGACTGAAAGTTGCATATGATGAGTTTAAAGTTGACTTCTCCACCTCTAGCCCTCCTCCATTACTGTTCCTGACCCGCCTTTCTTCCTCCTTCTTCTCCTGTTTTACAGAAACACGCTATCAACGCTGTTTAGATCAACTGCGTTGAGTTTAAGGTACTAAAGATAAGAAACTGTCCGCACCATTCGTGCTTCCCTTCTCTTGCAAGAGGCTGCGTTACCTATCGCGAGATTTGAAGGGAAGAAACAGGTCAGTGTGGGAGATATCGCGAGAGTTGCAGTGAAGAGAGGATGTCAACCGCCAGTGTTGAGGTGGGTGAAGGAACTGTTGCTGTTTCTGCTAAAGTCATGAGCTACTTTCATGTTTTTTTGTACTTTTGAGCTTTTCAGGATGAAGGAGAAACTTCAGAAAACTTCCAGTATAACACAGAGTCATCCTCAGTTACTGTTAAAGTCAAGTATTTCTGCCCAAAAGCATCTAAAACTGTTTAATGTCACCTGTAAATGCTTAAAAAGTATATATATATATATATATAAAAACATTAATTAAACTCCTAAACAGGAAGTATAAATTACTTTAATAATAATAATAAAAATTTAGATTAATTAAATTTTAAAGTAAATTCTTCAAATGTAAAGTAATTCCTTTCACATTTAGTATTTCCATGTTACATGTACAATGTAAATATAATGTTGTTTATGTAGTTACATGTATGAATGTGAAACGTTTAGCAGTTTAATATGTATAAAATTCTGTGACGTATAAAACTATAAAATCGTAAAGTACATCTGTCATCACATCTTAAAATTGATAAGGAATGAAGTAGTTAATTACAGTCATACTTAAAACATGCTAACATGATGCAGCGATCTTCAGTTGCATTTTGGGTAATGTTGTCACAAGGAGGACGCTCTCTGGCTCTGCTGCATGGACAAGATGTCCTCCACCATCTCCTCCTTCATATAAAAACCTAGAACAAACTAAATATTGACCGTTTCTAAATGAGTTGTCATGAATCATGCTGGCAGTAATATGTTATTCTGAAGCACCAAGAAGCAAAACTCATTTCTGAGTGACTTTAAAATCACTTTTACACAATGTAAATAATGTATATCCGTCGTATGTTGTGAACAGTCTGGTACAAAGTGAGGAGGCTTGAAAACTTCTCAATATTTGTATCTGAGATACGCAGCCTCCATCTGAACAACTTGATCAGCAGCTTTCCTCCATTAACTGCCAGGCAGCAATGATGAGGATGTGGTGTGTGTGATATAAATAACTCCAGCGGCGGCGGCAGCAGCTCCATGTCTCATGCTCTCTGCTCAGGTTGACTAAACTAAAGGCTGCAAAGTTTAAATTTAAACTGCTTGGAGTTTCATTGTTAAATTTAGTGTGAGCGACTCGACTCCCTGCTCCTCGCTGCATGTCGTGTTCCTCTCCCACATTCCTGCCAGTCCTCCATCTCCAGATCCAGACCCCTCCTCCTCTTCCTCCCCTCCTCCCATCATCCCCTGCTGGAGAGTGCAGCTCACAGGCATCTCTCCACCCATCACACCCCTCCTCCCCTCCAGGCGGCTGCAGCGGAGCAGGAAGAGCCTCTCTGTCTGTCTCGGGCTGGTTCTGCCTGTTGCTGATGAAGGAGAAAGGGGGAGGAGGGGCTGATGGGAGGTTTGGGTGTTACCAACAGTTTGGTTAGTGGGTAAATAACTTGAAATAGTGCATTCAGTTTTATTTAGGAGGATCTTTACTTATGCAACCTCATTTTGCCATTAAAGGGCAGATCCACACTTTTTCAAGTGTTCTTAAAACAGGAACCAAACAAACAGTGAACATGTGTTTGTTGCTGTAATCATCATCATTTAAAGTTTATGTGAAGCTAATCTGAAGCTTCAAATCCAGCAGATATGTTTCAACGTTACAGTGTTTTTAGAGCCAAAGTCCCTCTTTTTGTTCCTATACTTCCACCACAGCTCAACAGGGAAACTTTTAACATCCAGTATGAACGATTACAGCGAGGAAAACCTCTTTCCCTGCAGCTGAAGCCCTCAGTATGCTCTTCAGATGAAATGCTTGTTGGATCTAAACTCGCTTTTCTAGGTAGAAACACTTTAACAACACATCATATGACCCAGTTAGTTTGAAGCATACTGAGACCTTGAGGCTGCCAAAGTACAGCTGATGACCTCTTCTCTGGCGCCACCCTCAGGCCAAAGTTTTGCAATTAGAGCCTCGCTGGTGGTAAAGACTTAAGAATAGCAACCGCTAGCTTAGCGAACTTCTCACAGAGCTCCACGTTGAAAACCTCCTGGTGCGATGAGAAGAGTCTGATACAGATGTAGAGCAGAAACAGATCTGTGTGTGCTGTTGACAGATGAAATGAAGGCAAGAGAGCTCAGCTGACACACACACACACACACACACAGAGCCAGCAAAGCAGCTAACAGCATTACATCACTAATCCAATCACTGCTTTTCACTTCACGGCTACTTTTCAATTCAAATTAAACCAGTGAGATACAACGAGCCCGTCTGCTTTCAAGCATCTAAACTCAGTTATACGTTCATCATATGTGCATCTGCTTTCAGGAATCTCAAGAAAATAAACTCTTTTCAATTCAGAGTGAAGTTTATCCGGCAGGTTTTAAGTGGTGTGACTCTAGAGACAGCAGATGAATATTCATGTTCCCCAGAGGATGAACCCTCCTGACTGTGGAGATCCATTGACACGACGTCTACATGGCTAAATCCTAAAACATCCGCAGCTCTTTTCTACAATAAGTAACTCTCCTCTTACTGAGCATGTGCAGAAGACAGATGACCAAGTCAGCCACAGAAAACCAGTGAAGAAGAAACAGCTTCCTGACAGTTTGAGCAGACGTCCCTCCAACCACCATGAGGTTCAAAGCTAACATTACTATCAGCCTCAGCTGTCCGCGTAGTGCTAATCAGCTAATTTAGCTAAATGCTAAAGATAGTGAACAATGCAATTTTTACCAGATAAACATCAGTGTTAGCATTGTTGTTGTGAGCATTACTGATGTTAGCATTTAGCCTCACAGAGGCTAATGTTACCGAGCTGCTAGCATGGCGGAGGCTTCAAGGGTCGCATGTTGCATCATCTGTTTTCTTTTTCTTTCTAATGTGTAAATATGATATAATCAATAATAAAATAAGTGATAACTCAGGTTGTTGCTTATAAACTGATTAGATAGATAGATAGATAGATAGATACTGCAGTCTCAGCGGGTTCAATAACCTACTGTGTGCTTGTTTCCATCTGCACAGATGAAGTTGTGTTATTTTAGTACATTTAAAACCATGTATCTCTGTGGGAACTGTGATGCACACAAAAAGAAAAAAAACTGAAAAGAGAAGTTGCCTCCCGTCCTGCATCCCAGCCTGAAAACCAGAGACGCAGAAGAGAGTGTGATGTTATTTATTGGACTGTAACCATGGAGCTGTTACCAAGGAACAAACCATCGCTAACAAAAGGGTGGATTCATCCATTCATCCAGCGGAGAGCAGGAGGAGGAGGAGAAGCATCCCCAAACTCAGCCGGCGTGAGTCTCCACCAGATGGAGAAAGCAGATCTGAGCTGGAGGGTTTCCCAACACTGAGCAACTACGAGTTGACACAGTTGTTGTTGATGAAACTTTACACACTCCTCCTCCTCTTCCTCCTCCTCTTTCTTCATTGGAGCGTTGTCTGGACAGGCAGGCAGGCAGGCAGTCACATGAAGCCAACACCTGTCGGCAGTGTGGGGGATGACAAGCACATGCTGCTCTCACTGTTTCCCAACCAACTTCAAAAACACACAGAGCCTGTCGTGTGCTTCTCTTCATCGTGTCTTCACGTTGTCTTTTCTCACAGCACAAAACATTTCTGGTTTTACAAACTGTAAAAAGGCCGAGATGCAGCTGGGACATGTGCTCTGAAGTCAGAGCTGCATGCAGAAGCCGAGGAGGGAGGATGGTGGCGTGGGGGAGGAGAGAGGGAGGAGGAGGGGGTGAAAAACCGGTTTCCAATAGTGACGGATGATTTGTAGGTAACAGTTGTTTGCCTTGCAGCCCGAGGCCTGCCCCGCTCAGCCAGACAGCCTGGTCTGCAGCACAGGCCGAGGACAAACTCAAACTAACAGTTAGTTTGTTGTCTCAGCAGTTTAAACATCCATGAAGTCTGTGACTGTTTTATGTTGAAGCCGCGTCACATTTCTGAACCGCTGTCTCCAGAACAGTTTACCATCAGATTATCCAGCACATCAGAGACTCACTTACTAACATTCAGATTGTCCTTTTTTAATCACATCCTGCTTCCTAGAGAGAGGACACTTTATATTTTAATCACCCTGTAACAGAGCCTCTAGCGCCACCCTCAGGATAAACTGAACTACTGGTAAACATCTTGCACTCCTCCAGTCGTCTAACAGCACCTGAAACCCCCTTTTAGACTGTGTGTAATGACAGGCTTGGCACACAGGGGGCGCCATGTGCCATGTGCTTTGTGTTTTTAACTGTGATCCTGACTAAGTTGCAGTCTGTACATTTACCAAACATTGTTATTGATTTGAAACACACAGACAGATTACTGCTGATGGATTAGAAAACGCTGTTATGTGTCGTTCTGGAGTCACATGATCAAACCGTGTGTCTGGAGGTTAATATGGAGGACCGCTTAAAGCTTTGATGTCTGCTGTGTGAGTACTGATTGACAGATGTGATTGACAGTTGGCTTCAGGACTCACTGAGTCACTGTTGTCACAATATTTCACTACCTTTAAATTTCTAAGTGATTATAATACCTGCTGAAGTGGTGTGTGTGTGTGTGTGTGTGTGTGTGTGTGTGTGTGTGTAGACTGATGTGGTATCTGGACAGACCAGTTTTGTGATGCTGATACGTTAGATACAGTTGTCATGACAGCAACTCACCTTGCTGTTATGGGGTTGGGTGTGTTGACAGACACAAAGTAATTATTCAAGTACTGTACTCAAACACAATTTTGAGGTACTTTTCTTGAGTATTTCCATGTGATACTACTTGATGCTATACTTCCACTCTACTCCATGTCAGAGGTAAATCTAGTACTTTCTACATCTCAGCAGTAAATCTAGTACTTTCTACATCTCAGCAGTAAATCTAGTACTTTCTACATCTCAGCAGTAAATCTAGTACTTTATACTTCCACTACTACATGTCAGAGGTACATCTAGTACTTTCTACTGCACTACATTTATCTGACAGCTTTAGTTACTGTTCAGATGCAGATTTGACTCAATGGATAATATAAGAAGCTTTTAAAATCCAACACATTGTTAAAGATGAAACCAGTGGTTTCAACCTTTTAGTCTGTTGACGTCTTACTAAAAGCAGTGTGTAGTCGGGTCACATTTCAGATGTCTATGAGTTGTTAACAGCTCCACCAAATAGTGATTTTTACCTCTAAACTTCTCACATGGTTTCATTTCAATAAATGTTCAAATGATCCAATATTTCAGCAGTACTTTAACTACATCAAGATCACAATACTTATGTTCTGTTACTTTTACTTATATGTAGTATTTCTACATTGTTGTATTGGTACTAATACTGCAGTAAAGGATCTTAGAAACGTCATAATAACCTGAGATGATCCTCCATCCATCAATCAGCTCAATATGTTACTTTTGAGTCTACCTCAGAATTATACTAGTACTACTACAGTACTACTACACTAAATATACTCACCAAACCCTTCAGTGTTGAAGGAGCTGTTGGCTCCCTCTAGTGGTGAGACTGTTGCTCTGCACCAGCAGCTCCACTCACTGTATATATACTGTATACATATCTTTATTTCTACTCTTTATACACACAATATTTTTTCTGCTGTTTTGTCATCAGTGATTGTAATGAATCAGTTGTTTTTGAAAATGCTTTTATTAATAATTGAAGTTTTAAAGGCACAAAACAAAGAAAAAAGTTACAATCACATTTGATTTGATCCAAAATCAGACAGAAATGACGTTTGTGTTCAGACTGGGTGTCCACATACTTTTGTCCACAAAGTTCATCATCAGGTTCATTTTGATGCACTAAAAACCAGATGTGAGTCAGATTCCTTTAAACTGAACGTGAATCTAAAAGTCACTCAGAGTAACTGAAACCAAATGTTTGATTATTGATCTTTAAAATATTTTCTTATGTTTGCTTTTTGATATAAACGTGTTTTCATGATTTTATGAATCTAAAATATGACGTGTTTTTTTCCCTGATTTGATCTTAATTCTTCTATATACTTGTTCCAGTTTCAGATACTGCGGTGACCTTTGACCCTTGAACCTCCTCAATGTCTGTGCTAATTTTAAACTATTAAAAAGATTCTAGTTAAAAATCATATTTTCAAACAATAAACAAGCAAACAAAATCATCAAGAAGTCTCATTGGTGCTGATTACTGGCTCCGCCCACTCTGTCTGAAGCTGCTTGATTGGTGGAGGCATGGGTGGGCGGGGTCATAACAAACCAATCATCTCAGGCAGTGATTTCGACATCAGCAAGTCCAAACACCTGAAACGAACACACCTGAGCATCAGCGGATGAAGTCATACCAGTAAATCAACAACAACAATAACAATAACAACAGGTTTAGCTGCTAAACTTAGCATTACATGTTATATTACACATGTATGGAACATGAAGCGTGTTAGGACCTAAATGTGCGTTATAGATAGTTATAGATACTTATTGACTGATGTTGTCTGTGTCATTAGATTCAGCAGCAGGTGGACGTTACCTGGTGCAGGTTGCTGGATTCCAGCACCGCAAACAGGCGTTTGGTTCCCGTCACACGAGGATAGAACGACTCTTTCCAGGTGATCGTAGCCTGAGGAGCAATGGTACTGAAACACACAGACAGACAGGTACAGTTACACAACACACACACACACACACTTAGAAAAACATCACATCAGTGTGTAATCAGAGGTGTGCATACCTGTAGTAATGTGTCCTGTAGTTCATGAGTCCAGGTCCCTCCATGGCCATGTAGATGCTGTACAGAGGATAGTTGAAGGGGTTGGTGAAGGTGACGTTCACAAACATCTCCTGATATATCTGTGGCAGGCCGCTCACCTGAAAACACAAGAAGCAGAAGAAGAAGTGACATCACTCCAAAGCAAGCAGGGAAGATTTATAAAAGTTAATTTAACGTGAAATGTCCAGTTTTTATTTTAATACTATTTCAAAACTCAGGAGTTCTTCTGACTTGAAGTCTTTTGACTTAAAATGTTGAAAGTCGAATTAGTTTAAACATATTTTATACGTGTGTGTGTGTGTGTGTGTGTGTGTGTGTGTGTGTGTGAGTGTGTGTGAGTGTGAGTGTGTGTGTGTTACCATGAGGTTGAGGGTCGGTGCATGCAGTTCCACCACCTTGATGGCGCACAATGATTGGTCCTCATCCTGCCCAGTCAGAACGAAGTACAGGCAGTGCTGAGAGCCCAGGTGAGGCAGGTACTCCTGAACTGTGGTCTTCAACGTCACACGCTCCGCTGCAACACACACACACACACACACACACATTATTTATAATTTAACCACGATCACAAGCGTTTACTCCAGACAGCCTGCAGCCTTACTCTGCTGGGCTGGGATGGTGACGGTGAAGTCCTTGTTTCCAAGCTGATTGGCTGCGACTCCAGTGTAGAAGATGACCGTCGTGGCCAGGTGAGCGCTGACCGTTTTGGGAAGATCCCCGTAGTTCTGGAAGCTCACTATCAGGTTCACGTCCTGACCCAGCATGACCTGGAGGAATGTAGAGTAATCATGTTTGAAACTAGCAGTAGCTTAGCAGCTTAGCTTTGGTTCAGCCTCAACATCACCCACTGGCTGTGTGGCAGCGTTACCTGTTCAGTGTTGATGGTGACTGTCACCTTGTCTTCGGGCAGCTCAGAGTGATCCCTCTCAAGGCCGTATTCCTCAGCCCGGGACATAGTCATGTTGTCTTGTGGACTACCTGCATACACAGACCAGTTCACTAGAGACGGACCGTGACTTCATTCACTTTGTCTTTTCTATAAAGGTGAAGTATTCTGCTTGTTGTGGTTTTCTGTTATTCTGATGTTGCATGTTAAACATGGTCAAAGATCCAAAATGTTTGTAGAAATGCTGCCTGCAAGTCAGACGTCAGGGCTTACACCTGCCCCGATCGCTTTGTACATCCACTCTTGTTATTGTGGTTGACCAGGATAAGATCAATAAGGAGGTTTTACCTGGAAACCATGCAGAGATATTCCAGTAGAGCCAGAATAGAAATACAGAGCTGGCATGTGCAGGATACTCTTGTGTCCTTTGCATGTGTTACCTTCAGGGTACTTGTAGGTGTGTGTGATGTCATGGGTTCCGTCGCTGCCTATAGCCTTGGTGCAAACAGCCTGTCCAATGAGAGCCTTTTCCACTCTGTATGGAGTTAGAGTCCCGTAGCGATCCCGCTTGTGGAAAACCACGTCACTGTTCACCTGGAGGGAAATTTAAAGTCGGTCCTAACTTATAGTTTTTATCTATGTTAAAGAGGGAGTAAAAATATCACTACAAGAAGAAGACATTTATGCATTTATTGTTGAAACTGACCTCAGCAAAGACAAAGCCAGAATCAAACGGGTGGCAGAGCAGACCTTCCTTAATGGCCATGACCGAGGCCGGACCACAGCGATAATGTCCTGCAAAGAAAACACGTTTATGATCCGTCTGTCCACACATCCATTGAACAGTCCACCTGTGTCTGTGTCCTACCGTCACTGGTCTCCTGAGGCGTGGCGTCCACCACCTGCCATCCTCCGAGACCAGGTGGCAGGTCGGGACGCGTCATGTACACCTCGTTCCAGCAGTGGTAGTTCCTGCAGACAGAGAGACATCTGCTCATAATGTTGTACTGCACTCACAGTCTTTACCTGCATTCAAGTTCACACAATAAGTACACATCAAGGCACAAGTTTAAAAAGTAAAAGCTTTCAGCTCCTTGAAAACGCAGTAAGGATAAATAATATCATTGGGTTTAGCTAAAGCCTTGTGTATGTAGTATAGCTGATTGATTAATAGAAAGCATTATTACTTATTATTATTATTCCTTTACATCATATTTATTTTGTGTGATATATTAAATGTAGAGAAGTCTGTTCCTGTTAAATAAACAAAAATAAATAAAATAAAAGATCAAATGGAGCATGTGATGATGTCTCCTAGCAACACTTGGTTGGGGTTAAGATGATGGTTTAGGTTAAAATGCAGTAAAACTGTCCCGTTGAACGGTGGTCTCGAACCAATGTCTCCTGCTGCTTTTGGAGCTGACGTCTCCATGTTTGTTTTTGTCAAGCGTTTCCATCTTAGCAACAGTAACTAAGCATTTGTTAGAAGAAGAGATAAAAGAGATGGAGGCATCTGAGCTCCCACATTACACTAACACGGCCTACATGTGATGTGCTTGTTACAAGCACATCTAGCAACACACATGACTGACAGGTATCTGGACCAACCAGATGGAGTCCCGGGTGTGGCGTCTGTCCGGCGTGCCGTCAGTCTTGAAGATGAGGTCGGTCTTCAGGTTACCCGTGTTGTCGTGAGCTGAGCTGAAGTTGGTGATGACCCTCGCTGGGATGCCGAGGCAACGCAGGACTGCAGGGAGATGAATTATTAAAGTAGTTTTACCTCTAACTAAACATCTTTTATACTCTATTAACATATATATTATTCACAGAGGAGTATCACATTATGGCCGTCCAATACGCTGCCCCATTTAAAATAAATGTAATTATAATAAAGTTTAGTTTAGTCTCTAGTACTGTATTTAAGTACTTTTAATGTACTTTATTCAATTTCCATAACATGATACTTACATATATATATATATATATATATATGTATATATAGTACAATTCATATGAAACCTATCTAACAGTATATGAAGCATTTTAAATGAACATTTAGCATTTATAATCAGTATCTATATATTATATGACGCCTATAAGATCTAAATGAACCCTTGTTTTCACCACAGAGTTGAGCCTGGACATGATGCCAGCATCCAGGCCGTTGCCGTGGTAACAGCGTGTGCTCTTACAGGTGTTAAAGACTCCAGCGAACACCCAGCACTGGGCGAAGCAGATGGGGACTCCGGTGTTGGCGTACTGCAGCAGGATCTTCACGCTGCCCGTCCACATCGTCGGGGAGACACCCATCGAGTAGTCGTCGCTCCAGTTCCCCACCAGGACGCCGTTATCGTCCTGAGAGTTGATCTGAGCGGGAGCGAAGGGGACACGTCAGTTATTACACAGAACAGTGAACATGTGTTTGTTGCTGTAATCATCCTCCTGTTCATACTGACCATTAGATCCCTTCATAATACACTTACAATGGAAGTGATGGAGACTAAACCCACAAACATGGATTTAAAGTTTATATGAAGCTAATATGAAGCTTCAAATCCAGCAGATATGTTTCAACGTTACAGTGTTTTTAGAGCCAAAGTCCCTCTTTTTGTTGCTATACTTCCACCACAGCTCAACAGGAGGTTGAGTTCTCACCATAGAAGATCCCTTCCTGACCACTTTGATAATGTTGCCACGGTTGTAGATGGGCATCTGGGATGAATCCAGGATGTAAATACAGGCATCCAAAACACCTTGTTCAAACTGCAGAGAGACAGAGAGCTGCTTTTTTAGTATGTTAATATTCATACTGTTCATGATGTGTTTGTGATTTGTGTTTGTGCGTACATGTCCAAACATCCAGCCTCTGGATGTCATAGATCCAACTGAACCCTGGAAGATCACTCCGTAGTCATTGAGGACGTACTCCCTCCGTCCTGCTTCATCAGGATAAAACACAGCGTCTTCTGCAAAGAGAGAGGCAGACAGGCAGGGTGAGCATGTTAATACATTATCCAGAGCAAAGGTGTTTGTTTCAGAGACACATCCAACATTTCACCTCAAACACACAAACTTAAATTAAACTAATTATTACGATATTTACAGCACAGTAAAATCAAAAAAACTAAATGTGACATATAATCGTTTTCAGACAACGATCACTTCAGGTCATTAAATGTAAAACAGGTATACGTTCTGTTCTCTGAACATCAGGAGGCAGAGCATCTTCAGACCTGGACACCAGGCGTTGAACAGCATGTACATGTCACTCCTGGCATCCCTTGCGGTGCGCTGCATCCCGCTAGCCGTCGCTATGGCAACGTAGGTACGAAACTTCCCCACAATGGCATCAGGTGTCGATGTGATGCCCAATGTCACCGCTGCACCCTGCGAATCCACAATCCTCCCCGCCCATCGAGAGCCAGAACGGGAGCCAAACGTCACCACCACCATGGAGCCCTTACTGACTGAAGGGTTGGAGCCTGGAGGAGGAGGAGGAGGAGGAGGAGGAGAATGAGGTAAGGAGGAGGAGGAGGAGAATGAGGTAAGGAGGAGGAGAATGAGGTAAGGAGGAGGAGGTAAGGAGGAGGAGAATGAGGTAAGGAGGAGGAGGAGGAGGAGAATGAGGTAAGGAGGAGGAGGTAAGGAGGAGGAGAATGAGGTAAGGAGGTGGGGAAGGAAGGAGGAGAATGAGGTAAGGAGGAGGAGAATGAGGTAAGGAGGTGGGGAAAAAGGAGGAGAAGGAGGAGGAGGAGGTAAGGGGTCGGGGGAAGAGGAGGAGGTAAGGAGGTTGGGGAGGAGGCGGTGGGGGAGGAGGTAAGGAGGAGGAGGAGGAGAATGAGGTAAGGAGGTGGGGGAGAAGGAGGAGGAGGAGGAGGTAAGGAGGAGGAGAATGAGGTAAGGAGGTTGGGGAGGAGGAGGAGGAGGTAAGAAGAAAGGGATTAAATGAAAGATGTACAAGAAGGAGAAGGTGAAGAAGGAGGCAAATAAGAGACGATGAATTGAAACATCACTTCTTCACTGAAGCTTAACAAGCTGTTAATTAACAACACGACTGTATTAAAGTTATTAATTAGTTATTAATTATCTGCTCTTCATACATTTCAAATCATCTCAAGCAACTTGCATTTATAAATATAAATCATTAACTTCTGATTAAAGTCGTGTTAATAAAAGGTATAATTAGAGCTGCAATCATTAGTGAATCAATAGATTTGTTGATTGACAGAAAATCAATTGAAAACTATTTCAAACATCAAATAATTGTTTTATCATTTCTT
>CM072880.1:960000-970000 GCA_036937835.1 Pampus argenteus
TTTAGTGACCTCTCAGTCTGGAAAACATGAAAATGATTCAATCGTAAAGGTTCAAATAAAGCAGAAGGTCGTGAGCAGAGGTGGAAGATTAGAGTGAAGCAGTGAACGTTCAACAAAAACACACACTGGTATTTCTGCAGGAGTTTTATTAAAACTAAAGTTGTCCATTCACTGACTATTACTGCGAGAAAAAGAAGACATTTCCCATAATGCAACTCTTTTATCCCCAAACGAAGAGTTTGATGGAACAAGGTGGAGGAGCTGAAGGTGTCGCCTCGGCCTCCAGGTGTCAGTCTGATGGAGCTTCGAGTCGTGACTGCGTTGAGATGTTTTAATGTTGATGAACCTTCAAATCTGAAGATGACGAGTTTGAATGACAAAAGACAAAAATAAAAGAACAGAATGAGGTGAGGCCAAACAAGGTCACACACACACACACACACATACATACACATACACACACATATACACACACACACACACATATACACACACTCACACACACTTTGAACACAGTCAGATGCTTTTCAGTTTCTCTCTTCTGTTTTATATCTTTTATTATCTGACAGGTGATCATTTTTTTGCAGTAACTCAAATCTGAAAACATTTAACTCGACACAAAATACTAAACTGTGTGTGTGTGTGTGTGTGTGTGTGTGTCTGTGTGTGTGTGTGTGTGTGTGTGTGTGTTGTCCTGCAGCAGCACTGCATCGACTCGGTCAGGAAACATCTGTGTTAATATGCAGGAGAGATTCAGCTGACGTCAGCAGAAGATGAGATCCCCCATTTTTACACACACACACACACACACACACACACACAGAGAGGACTCACAACACAATATGATTGACTGTGTGTGTGTGATCCTCTGCATCTTCGATGTGAAGCTTCCCTTTTACAATTTCCCTCAATGAAGAATAATCAATAATTGATATTCACAGTGTTTTTAGAGCCAAAGTCCCTCTTTTTGTTCCTATACTTCCACCACAGCTCAACAGGGAAACACAAAGAGGGAATTTGATGCTAAACAGACTGTAAATGTGTCAGATATCCACTTGATATGACTAACTCACACTGATGAAGCCTCAGAGAAGCTTCACATCTACTTTAAATGATTTTAACCTCCATCACTGACACTGAATGTAAATCTTTAGGTTAAAACATATTCAAGCAGCTTCAGTTCAAACAATAATCACATTCATTTTCGTATAATATTCCTGCTCTATAATATCAATATTACACGTACAGAATCAACATGATACTCATTTCCATATCTTTATAACATTTATACGTCTTGAGCTGTGTGTGTTTCTCTGGTAAAGGTCAGAGGTCAGTCACACGTTCATCTGATTTTAACCCTTCAGGCAGGTTAACTGTCCAAACTTCTGGCCTGCAGCTACAGACGGTGAAGACACGTCTCCCTCCGTAGCTGTAAAAACTAGAAATGTGATGACAACAAACAGTAATGTTGGTGTTTCTGTTTTATTCCTGTTAGATGATGAAGAGCATTAAAAACATATTTCTGATTCATTGGTCAGTTTCCTCTAATCATCTTTTCCTGTGAATTACTCCAAAAAATACTTTGGACTTTTTCTCTAATCTTTGCTGAAATATTGGATCATTTGAACATTTATTGAAATGAAACCATGTGAGAAGTTTAGAGGTAAAAATCACTATTTGGTGGAGCTGTTAACAACTCATAGACATCTGAAATGTGACCCGACTACACACTGCTTTTAGTAAGACGTCAACAGACTAAAAGGTTGAAACCACTGGTTTCATCTTTAACAATGTGTTGGATTTTAATGATGCATTTATCTGTATAAACTCATGTGAAACTACAACATGTGGCTGAAATCACAACCATCACAGGCCTGATAAAGGATGAGAGAGGGAGGAGGAGCTTTCTCTCTCTCTCTCTCTTGCTTCTTTTTCTCTCCGGACGCTAAAATCCAGCAGAGAGAACAGAGCGAGCGACAGAGAGGAAGAGCAGCAGAGCAGAGATACACAAGAAGAAGAAGAAGAAGAAGAAGAAGAAGAAGAAGAAGAAGAAGAAGAAGAAGGAGAAGAAGGAGAAGGAGAAGGAGAAGGACCCGGGCTGTTGGATGTAGC
Organism: Pampus argenteus; assembly: GCA_036937835.1. NCBI lineage: Eukaryota > Metazoa > Chordata > Actinopteri > Scombriformes > Stromateidae > Pampus > Pampus argenteus. The sequence continues at coordinate 962,113 of CM072880.1, forward strand.
AGGTTGCGGGTGTTTTGCAGGGAATGTGCAGCTCCTCCTCAGCTGCTCTCCAACTTTGTGCATCTCTGCTCTCATGCTGAGAGGAGGACGCAGAGGATGGGAGTAACCTGGTCCTCCAAATGCCTCGCGCTCCTCCTGGCTCTACACATAGGTGAGTCTGCATTCACGCCTTCACTAAGAAAATAAAGAAGCTTTTAATGTGTTTCACTTATATTTAAAATCAGCTCAGTTTTATTATTCATTGTATTTATTATCAGGTTATTTTATTAAAAACTTTCATCGGATTTAAATGATCCAGACATGTTTTATTGATACTTATTGATACTATTGTGTCACTGCAGTCAGTTGATTTGTGGTTCATAATGAAGCTGTGTGTGTGTGTGTGTGTGTGTGTGTGTGTGTGTGTGTGTGTGTGTGTGTGTGTGTTAACAAGGGGAATGCCCCCCTCTCCTCCTCCTCCTCCTCCTCCTCTCTGTCCCAAACCGGAGTCGTTTGCTGCATTTTCACCTTTAAATTAAATCATTGTTGTAGTTTTAATATTAAAACCTTCCGCCTGTTTCCGGTTTAAAAAGGCCCGTTTGAATGTGTCCGTTAAATCTGAACCGAACCACCGTGAATCCGCGTTGAAGTGCGTGTTTGAGGCTCCTGCGGGACGCGGTGATCCCGCCGCAGTGTGCGGGGCTGCAGCACCGGTGAGACCGGATCACCGGTCAGACCGGATCACCGGATCCTTCCGCTGTTTGTTTCTTTGCTGCTTTGATTTAAAAAAAACGAACGAAAAGACAAAAATAAATTAAAATAAAAATAAAAAACGAAAAAGCTCATTTCTAGCGTAATTTCCGGTGTGTGCACGTGGAAGATGAAACATGCACTGTGAGTGTTTCTAATAAAAGCATTACGAGGGATCCGTCTAATACCTGGAAACGACAAATGAAAAAGGACTGAAGCAGAGAGAAATGAAGATGGAGGCTGCTGGCTGCGTGTTGTTTCTGCTGTTGCATAACGACGCTGTGGAGGAGGTGTGTGTGTGTGTGTGTGTGTGTGTGTGTGTGTGTGTAGCTCACAGAGATGCTGAATTATTCAGGACCAGAATCCTCCTCGATGCTATTGTTAGAGAGCTTTGATATTCAGCAGGACGAGAGACAAACCACCTGAAAACACCTGAAAACACCTGAAAAACACCTAAAAAACACCTGAAAACACCTAAAAAACACTTAAAAAACACCTGAAAACACAACAAACGTTCATGTTTCCTTTTTAAACTGAAGCTGAATAATTTCACACCTCTTCATCTTCATCTTCATCTGCAGCTCGGCGCGTTTTTCTTGCTTCAAATGGTTTTTGTTTTAATATTTTTATGAATTATGATCGTTTTTTGCTGCTGATTTATTTTAAAATGTCTCCACATCGCTGATATTAATCAATAATATATTAAATATATTTTAAATCTGATTATTGGTGTAATTTATGTTTTTTGGAATATTTTTTACGCGCGAAAAATCGCCTCGTGTGTTGGAGGTGGGTGTGTCTGCTGTGGAAGCGACGACACGCACTGCGGTGTGTGTGTGTGTGTGTGTGTGTGGAGGTGGGGTGAATGAGTGCGTGCGTGATGTGTGCGTGTGAAAGGACTGTCCTGGTTTCACAGAAATAAACTCCGGAACGATGAATCCATCAATACAATAAGAACAAACACACTCAATCAATAATAATAATAAATATAATAATAATAATAATAAAACAGCAGAATCAGCAGCGCGTCTGGGATCGAAAGAAATAAAAAAGATAAAAAAAGATAAAAAAAAACAAAAAAAAAAACAAAAAAACCAAACCGGATCGAGTTTTTCCTTTTTTTTAATTTTATTTATTTATTTTTTTTACAAAAAACGGAGCCCGGTCTGCAGCTCAGAACAGCTGATTATTATTGCTGATTATTACACAACAACATCAAATAAAATCGACAAACATCATAAATACATTTTATTGTTGCTTTCAGATAAAAAACAAAAAGGTAAAATATGTAGAAAATAAATCCTGCTGAAATGATCTTAAATGGAAATAATATTTAACCACAGTTAAATATTAGAGATGTTAATATATTGTATCTGTAATATTAATATATTACAGATATTACTAATAACACATCATAATCAATAATAAATCCACATAGTTAAGAATTAAATCAGGCATGTTTCTATCAATAAGATCAGATCAATTAGTGGAGTTTAGACACAGACAGGTCGGTTCATTCATGACCTCGTTAAGAAAATCCCCCCAAACTGCTGCAGCACGTTAGATGATGTAATGCAAAAAACATACGGTGGTAGAGAGACACCGGGAGTAACGGGGAGAGAGAGAGAGAGAGAGGGGGGGGTTCCTCTCATTCATCCAAACAGACATTAAATATTAAATCAGCAGAAGGTTAAAACAGCAGATTTTAGACGTAAAACAACCGAATTTCTAACATTTATATATTAAGTAATACATTTAATATTGATTAATAATTAATATTCTACAGGAAATATTGATATGAATGTTTAAAAAATCTATTAATCACAACAGGGTCATAAAACAGTGTGAGAGGCTGCAGGCAGTGAAACATTTAAACATTTCACCTTTTTACATTTATCTGACAGCTTTATATTTATAGTTAATGCCAAATATATATAATATAATCAGATAATCAATTCTCATGTATTTTGATTGATTAACCCAGCAGCATATAAAGTAATTAATCCAGTAATATAATGTAATAATATAATGACTTCTATAATCTGATGCTGACTGTAGTATTTCTACACATCAGTAGTAGTTGTACTTAATAAAATACTCCTTCCACCACTGCCTGGAGGAGAAGTATAAGAAAGATACAAAAATATATATTTAGGTTCAAACAAAGAAATATAACATGTTCTTCCTCCTGCCTACATTACCCATAATGCAACTCTACTCACTGTTATTACAGACATGAACTAACCACAGACAACATGAGGTTTGTTCTCTTGTTTCTGGAAATGTGACACACACACACACACACACACACCACACACACACACACACACACACACACACACACACACACTCTAACAGCCGTGTCTCGTCCGACGCTGTTAGTTCACAGTTTGATGGGGTGGAACTGGACAGCAAGCGTGTTATTATCCAAACCAATCAATCAGCCCGATCCCCTGCTTAATGAACCATGCACACACACACACACACATACACACACACACACACACACACACACTGAATTAACAGAGGTCATGTAAAGGGGTGTGTGTGTCATGTTGACATGACTGGAAGAGGCGTGTCAGAGCTGGCAAACCATGGAGTGTTTTATAGTTTTATAGTTGAGACACACACACAGACAGACACACACACACACACACACACACACACACACACACAATGTAAATTCTTCTGCTTTAAATGTCACATGTGACAGTATCATATGACACAGTCGGTGAGATGTGAAGCTTTGTAGTAACGTGATGTCGTACATGTGTTTTACATGTCATACTACATGTGTCGCTGTTGTTTTTCACATGTATGTGTCCGGGTCACATGTTCAAAGGTTTAAGAACGATCAGCTGATGCTCAAAATGCAGTGAAACAGTACAAACACACCTTCAATAAAACAACTGAATTCATTCATTCATAAAAAGGTAAAATATATTAAAATATAAAGTTCATGTTAAATTGATGTATATCATTTTCTACATTAAAGTTGTTTTGTAGTTGTGTTCATCTTATAGACTTTATATAGTTCATAACTTATAACTGGTTTCTGTCCATGTTTACTTACACTGTTGTCCATTTCAAAAAATGAAAATGTCTCCTCTTTCCTTCTCTTCATCCTCCTCCTCCTCTTTCCTCCTTCTTCTCCTCCTCCTCCTCATTCCTCCTCCTCCTCCTCTTTCCTCCTCCTCCTCTTTCCTCCTTCTTCTCCTCCTCCTCCTCATTCCTCCTCCTCCTCCTCTTTCCTCCTCCTCCTCCTCCTCCTCTTTCCTCCTCCTCCTCTTTCCTCCTGCTTCTCCTCCTCCTCCTCCTCCTCTTTCCTCCTCCTCCTCCTCCTCCTCCTCCTCATTCCTCCTCCTCCTCCTCTTTCCTCCTCCTCCTCCTCCTCATTCCTCCTCCTCCTCCTCCTCCTTCTCCTCCTCCTCCTCCTCCTCCTCCTCCTCCTCCTCCTCCTCCTCCTCCTCATCTTTCCTCCTTCTTCTCCTCCTCCTCTTTCCTACTCCTCCTCCTCCTCCTCCTCCCTGCAGTCTCTGTGTTGCAGACGGTGCTGGTCAGTGCTGGTCAATGTGACTCAGTGTTTAAAGGTTTCTCAGACTGTCTGCTTCAGTTGGGGGAGAACATGGCGAACTATCCCCAGGACCTGGACGACAGGGAGAACCTGCACAAGATCTGCTTGTAGGTGTCTCACACTCACACACTCACACACTCACACACTCACACACACACACACACACACACACACACAGAAACACCTCACAGTTCAACATCGTGTCAGAGAAGGTCTCAACACACCTGCTCTTACAGCTTGTCTCATCTCATCAGAGCTGAGGAAGTTCAACCAGTCACTTAGTGACTTCCTTAAAGTTGTTTCTAAAACTAGAAAGTTTCTCTATATTAATCTATATTAATCTATATTAATCTGTATTAATCTATATTAATCTACATTAATCTACATTAATCTCACCTTTGTGTTGCTTGTCTGTTAGTCGTTTCCCTCCAACGGCCACAAGGGGCAACAATGAGCAAAGTTCACACTTGTTCAGGAAACAAAGGTGCGACACAAAGGAGAAATTTAATCATAGTTTTAGTTTTTAGAAAAGACTTTAAGGCCAGTTTGAGGAACATTAAACATATTTTGGTTTTTAACACTTTTTTTTGGCTTGATTTCATATGTGTGTTATATTTATTATATTTTATTAGATATTATTAATTTATATATTTTGCTGTTTTCAGTTCTGTTGTGTCCAGACCTTTGAGTTAATATATACTGTACTGTATGTACACACATATACATAAACATATATAATGATGGATGATAGATGGAGGCTGTTCTCTTCACTAATTTAATGAAATATAATCTGTGGTTTAACTACAGACCCTGAGGGGGAAACTGAGCTTTTAGGGGACTGTGTGTATGTGTGTGTTATCCAGCTGACCCCCACCTCCATATCCTCCACCCCCCTCCACCCTCACCACACCACCAGAGGACCGGGTGGGCAGCAGATGGCACACTGCAGCAAGAAGCCCCCACTTCCACACACACATGATTTTTTAATTCAGTGACAGCTCCATCACAGCAGTGTTGAGGCGTGGCAGGTGGGGCACGTTAATACGCCTCCACACACACACACACACACACACACACACACACACACACACTCACACACATTAATTGCTCAGAGATGTAGCGTCGACACGGCTCGGTTCAGGAGGTCAACATCAATAAGAGCAGATTGGAAGATTGGATTAGATACGCTGTGTGTGTGTGTGTGTGTGTGTGTGTGTGTGTGTTGCAGCACGCTTCAATGAGCAGGCTGGTGTCATCTTTACATTAACTGGGAGGACGGGAGGAAAAGATGAACAGATGAGAGCAGAAGATTAAAAAAGAATAAAACACAAAAATATAATATAAAGTAGGATGAAGAGGAGTCAGAGGATAATGAGGAAGAAGAAGAGGATGATGCTGCTTCAGTATGAATAAAACATCAAATGAGCAAAAGAAGCGAGAAAGAGGAGAAGAGGATAAAGACAAGAAGAAAAAGGGAAAGAAAACGGAGGTATAGGAAGGGGAGAAAACACTAAACCAAAGGAAAGATAGAAGTAGAGTCAGTTAGTCCGACTCAAAACCTGTAAAAATGATTAAATATATTGAATACATTTACATTAAATATCTGTTAGTCGTTTGTTTTATAAAAACTGTGTGAATCATTGGTCTCATTTTTTATCATAATGATTTTCACTAACTTAAATTGTATTTGGTTTCCTACATTTATAAAACGATATGTATGGAAAGGAAGAGGTGATATATGCTGAGTAGCTGCTGGAAGATGAGCTAGTCCAAGAAGAACCACCGGCTGTGTCTTCATAAGCTTTTCAGATTCTGGGATGACTTCCACTCTTGGCTTTGCCTCCTGAATAGATGATGCATTCAGTTTAAGATCAGCCTCCCACTGCAGTCATGAGCGTGTGGTGTTAACCCTTGCTGTGTTTTCTCCTGCCAGTTACTGGGATAACTTCCACTCCTGTGCCATGACGGCGCTGGCGGACTGTCAGGAGGGAGCGACGGATCTCTGGGAGAAACTGAAAAAGGAGTCCCGCAACCTGGATTTTCGTGGGAGTTTGTTTGAACTGTGTGGCGGCGGCAACGGAGCCCCCCGATCAGCCGGCGCCAGGGGCCTCGCTGTGTTCCTAACCACACTGCCCACCATACTGACTTGGCTGGCGTTTTAACAGAAACAAGGAAAAAAAACACAAAGTGAAAAGAAGAAAAAAAGGAAAAACACAAATTAAAAAAAAAGAAAATAGAAAAAGAGCAAAAACTACTGAAAATACACCAGAAAACTACTAAAGTACACCCCAAATGGATTTTTACTACGTCACTGTACGGCCGGGTTCATGGACATCTGTAGGCTGTCCTCCTGGAGCGCTCATCCAATCACACGCTGACCTGACCTGGAGGTCGATGACATGAAATATTAAACACGCCGCTGAGCTGAAATGATGACAATGATGAAAATTTGATGGATCTTTGGCCACTTACAATCGTGGAATTACACCGTATTAAAGTCAACCATGAATTATTGATGTTTAGGAGGACAGGCCCAGCCAGCACTGCTGACGCTGTATCAGGCTATACGTTAGAGATCCATATAGCCTAAGGTCCATATCCACGTGTAACAAGAGGCCGAGCTTAAAGCCACTAAATCAATAAGACGGCCGAGTTGACTCATTTCCATCGTGGACAGTTTTTCCTTTTTTATTGCACTACGTTGACTCTGCTGAGCCTCGTATGTTTGACAGACTGAATATTGATGGTGATGTAATATTTGTGTTTTATTGGCTGTTTATTGTGTTCAGGCGACGGTCACACCAGCTTTAATTTAACTTCATCCTGTACAGGTTTGGTGAACTTTAACATTTGTATTACTGACAGAAAGCAACCTGACCTCTGACCCCATGCTTCATGGTGGAAGGTGTGTCCTAAATTTATATTTTACTTTTGGTTGTTTTAGCTAGCTAGCTTGTTAACCTGCTAGCTACCATTTCTACTAGTTTGTAGAGTTTCTGGTGTGACCGTAGCTTCTTTCCCCACCGAGACTATAACGTCTGCTCTTCATTACAAACAGTGTAGACTGAAGTTAACCTGCATGATCTCAGTTCAGACAGTCTCAGGACGTTTCAGGAAATGAGCGCATGCTAACTATAACGCGACCTACTGTAGACGAATACGAATACGTGAATATCAGGAATTGTTAGCTAACAGCACGTAGCAACAATGACGCATTTGGAAGACATAAAATTGGATCCAGATTCAAAATCAATGAGTCTGCCTAAATACTGATCATATTCTAGCTAGCTAGCCTAGCGGCTGCTAACGAACTTATTCTCACCCCAGAAGCTACTATAAAACAGTTTAGTATATAAGCTAACCGTTTAGCTAACAGTTCACTTAGTAACTATAACAAATTGAGTCAGTTTGGCTAACAGTTAGCAACTTAAACAGATTGAGCCAGGTTAGCAACCAGCTAAAACAGACGTTTAGGTTAGCGGCTAAATGGGCTTGTGCTAGGTTAGCTGGAAGCTAAATTAAAAGGCTAAAACAGATGCTAGCAGTCTGGATTATTACTGAAGCAGGTAAAATATTGTATCAGGC
>CM072880.1:972500-977500 GCA_036937835.1 Pampus argenteus
AAACTAAAACACATTTATGAAATAAAACCTTGTTTTTCGATTCTTCTTAAATTCTTCAAACGTCTTTATTTCATTTTACTTCTCAAATAAATAAATAAAAAAACAAATCAACGAACAACCTGCAAATAAGAAGAGAAACATGGTTTTATATATTTAAACACATTTTATCACAAAGCTGCAACAACGAGGAGACGGAATAATTCCTGGAAAAACAAAAACATATAAATAAATAGAAAGATTTGAGGCAATTATCGCCTGAAGGCAGAAACAGGAGCAGGCGAGATTCAGGCAAGCTGCTCATTAACAATGTATGGAGGGAAGCCCGCGAGACGGAGGAAGTCCCGCGGGATTTCAGCGAGTAACACCTAAAAAAAATCATTTAGTCATTTTTCAGCATCTAAAATAAAGTGAACAGGAAAGATTTGGTGAGGTTCAAGCTGAGGTCCTGGGACCAGCAGGGGTCCTGGAGGTCACATGGGAAATCTGTCAACACCCCAGAGAAGTGTCACCCATATTTTTCCCATTCACACATGTGATGAGGCTGCAGCCGCGTCTTCGTCTGTCTGAGAAAACCAAAATAACTGAAGTTCTTTGTTCTGGCCTACAAAGAAGGATCAGTAAACATTTTAATCATTTAAGAACCTCAACTTACATTTATATAAAATATATATATATATATATATATATATTAAAAGAAACGTGGTCACTTATTAGAGTTAGTTGGATCCAACGTCTAGTTGCTGGTTCGACACATTCATTTCCAATTAAAGGATCTTCATCATAGTTAAAATAATAACCACATGGTTAAAGTTAAGTCATTATAAGTTTCATTCATGTGGAGAAAAACACCACCAAGTCCAGCAGCCGTGATGTGTTCAGGGACACATTTCATTTCTGAGATTTAAAACAGGCTGACAGCTAAAATAACATCCTCTGTCTTCTTTGGGATTTCAGCTCCTGGTGTAAATGGGGCGGATAACTGCTGGCGTTCCCTCCCGAGGAACAAACCGGCTCTAAAACAGTATAATATGAGCGTCAGCGGGGACTGGAATTGAGGTTGAGAGCCACGGCTGTCGGGCGAAAAGGCCAGCCGCCATAAATGTGCCGTCACTTTCTTGCAGCAGAGAAAGCTTAAACTTAGTTTGCTGATGTGTAAATGGGTCACAAGTTCTTACTTTGAGGTAACAGCCTACATTTCATCTGGAGGCCGTTCGCAGCAGCAGATTAGTGGGTTTTCTGAGAGTTTCTGACAGCAGCTATGCAGCGTTTCTGCTCTCAGGTGACCACAGACACACAACTGTACAAGGTGGAGTATTTTCTGAAGCTGATGGTCTTCCTGCCATAGATGCTAGATTTACATTGTTGTGTTGTATTTTTGATTTGAAGTGTTTTTGGACAAACTATGACCTACGGCACAGAGGAATAACATATATCAGCCTTTGGATACACACACTACACTAGATCCAAACATGACATCTGTTGACAACAACACTGAAAAGGTCCAGACGTATATTTACTGGTTCTGCAGGATCTCTCGGACAGGTTGACACATCTTGACGTTTGTGAGGATCCACTGCAGTAAAAATCATCCACCTGAGCATCTGGCTTTGATCTCGTTTCAGCTCTCACCCCTGCCAGCGCCCTTTAGAAGTGGGTCATTACTAAATATATGTTCCCAACGTATGCAGTGGAATAAACAGCCTCCTGGTTCACGTCCAGCATCCTCACATGAACCACATGCGCCTGTCATGTGACGGTCTATTGATAGCACTGCAGAGAGGAAAAAATGATCTGCCGAGGAAACAGACACAACGTCCAAAATCAGGCAGAGACTTCATTTGGCTTCACGGAAAACCAGTCGACAAGAAGCTGAGGCTTCCCCAAACGTTAATGGGATCAGTCTATTACCTGTTCCCCAAACGTTCATGGGAATGGGATCAGTCTATTACCTGTTCCCCAAACGTTCATGGGAATGGGATCAGTCTATTACCTGTTCCCTAAACGTTAATGGGAATGGGATCAGTCTATTACCTGTTCCCCAAACGTTAATGGGAATGGGATCAGTCTATTACCTGTTCCCTAAACGTTAATGGGAATGGGATCAGTCTATTACCTGTTCCCCAAACGTTAATGGGAATGGGATCAGTCTATTACCTGTTCCCTAAACGTTAATGGGAATGGGATCAGTCTATTACCTGTTCCCCAAACGTTCATGGGAATGGGATCAGTCTATTACCTGCACACAGTTAGAACCTGGAAAGGTAGATCAGTGGTTGAATAGTAATAACAAAAGACTGGAATGGAAACCTTAATAATTATATCATATCATAATCATATCAAATAAATCCATTCATACTCATTCATTCATCCATTCATTAACTCACTCATTCAATCCATAATTAAATGATCATCTTTATTGATTAATGAATACACTATTTGTAAATTAGTTTCTCAGTTTATTGTGCAATGAAATGTAAAGTTATGAATTACTTTATAATTGCATCCATCAATTAATGATATAATTGCTAATTAATTAAACAATAAACTAATTACTGAACGTTGTATGAATGAAGTTGTAACTGAACAGATATTACATTAAAATATTGATCTAATATATTCATAATATAATACGTAATAATAATAATATATGAGTAATAAAAACTTTACAGATGCATCACGTTAATTAATTGAATTCATTTCTTGGTTTATTATTTTTATTGATAGATTAATACATTTCAATAAATAAATAAAGTGACTTGTAATCATTAGTTATGCTGCAGCTTTCTGTACATTTGGTTTCTCTTCCTGTAGTTTTTAATTCAGACACTTTCAGGTGTTTGAATATCGTCACACATCAAACGTGTAAAAACACGACGCGTGACGACCAGCTGAGTTTATTTAAACGAAGCTGAGCGGCTCAGGAGACAAGAAAGCCTCCATTAATCAGATGTCAGAGAGACGGAGAGACATGCTGGACACACACACACACACACACACACGCACACACACACACACACACACACACGCGCACACGCACGCACGCACACACACACACACACACACACACACACACACACACACACACTCTACCCTGGGAGTGTGCTAATGAGTTTATTACATTCAGCCCTCAGACAATAAATGAAGCAATCAATCACAAGGGGAACATCTGTGGAGCACCTCCTTAATCGCACACCAGCCTCATCAGCACTTTAACAAGAGGAAGACAAGGACGAGGAGGAGGAGGAGTAAGACAAGGACGAGGAGGACAAGGAGGAGGAGGAGGAAGAGGAAGACAAGGAGGTCACAGGTTTGATTCTCGCTGACCTCTGACCTTTGTTGGAACATGTTGTTCCACATCGATCTCATTTGATTTGCACCTGAAGGTAAATATTACATATTTATGGGGTTTAATAAAAAGAAGTGGCTTCTGTGTGTGAAATAACATGGAGGAAGAAGAGGAGGAGAAAGGAGGCGACATCTGCACACCACAAGAGAAGAGGAGTGTCAGAGACTCCTCTGTGGTTGCAGGTTTTTCATAGTTTAAGGAAGGAGGAGTGTAGAAGAAGGAGGCGACATCTGTGGAACATTTTAATCACACAGCAGCTTCATCAGCTCCTGATGAGATGAGGAAGAGGAGGAGTGACATAAGCATCCTATAAAGTTGTACACGTGAGTCATTAGCAGTTTAACACATGAGGAAGAGGAGGAGGCAACATCTGTCCGACACCTCCCTAATCCCTCATCAGGCCTGTCAGGACGGTAACATGTGGAGGAGGAGGAAGAGGAGGAGGAGGAGGAGGAGGAGGAGGAGGAAGAGGAAGAGGAAGAGGGAGATGAAGATGAGGATGAGGAAGAGGAGGAGGAGAGAGGAGGAGGAGGATGAGGAAGAGGAAGAGAGGAGGAGGAGATAAGACATTATGTGAGGAAGAGGAAGAGAAAAGAGAAAAGAGAAAGAGAAAAGAGAGGAGGGAAATATGAAGTGTGTTTATATACGGAGGGCTGTCAGGTGACCTGTGGCGGCCATATTGGTTGTGTTTGTGTCTCTTTTTAAAAACACGCCCACTAGTGATGTCACAGGCCACACCCTCCGACGTCACTGCAGGTCTGGACGATGTCTCACCACAGTGTCTTCTTGTCTTGCTCTCTTACAGCTGTGCTAACTGAGTTAGGGAGCGTCTCCGTCTGAAACGTCCCTCAGGCCGAAGTAAACTGAGTTAGGGAGCGTCTGTGTTTATGCATAAATGATCACAGTGGTAAACAAATTACAGATATGCTGCAGATTCACCTCTTTACACCTTAATGAGGTGTTAAATGACTTTGAATTGATTAGCAGGAGGAGGAGACAAAACTTATAATGTCAGAGCGACGCAGTTTGATTTCCTGAGTGGATTATAATAATTTATTTATAATTATAATTGATCTGTGGTGACCGCTGCATCATCACGAACATTTTGTGATGCAGATTTTATTTTTTATTTAGCGCAATGTGATCAAATTTGTTTATTTTCTATATTTACAAGAAGTGCTTAATGGAGATGTGAAGACATGACACCTGGATCGCCCCCTGGTGGCTATCCAGGTATGACACCTGGATCGCCCCCTGGTGGCTGGCTGCAGTAAGTCCCCCCATGTTAGCAGACGGGACACGAGCCAAAATACAAACAAAGATGCTTTCTGTCATTTTCACGGTTGTTCTTATCACACTGATGTTTGCTCATCTTTATGCGTCTGTTTCTTCACCTTCCTCCTTATTGGGACACCTCATTATGCATCATTACTTACAGTAACTGTCGATGGAGAATCCTGCCTAGTGTTTCTAAATGCTATTCAACCCACCGTCCTCTCTGCTCTTTGCCTCTGCAGGACAGATGTCTGGCAGGTTGAAATGTTGAAGCTTTCTGAAGCCAAAGCAGTTTGTGAAAATGCTCCAGTAACATTTTGAAGCAGCGTCTGTGATTTTACTCAAACACAACTGCATCAGATCGTCTCCACATTTAGAT
>CM072880.1:982500-1110000 GCA_036937835.1 Pampus argenteus
GGCTGCTCTGGGTCACATGTTCCTTCATCATGAACAGTTTGGTCATGTTAGTTTGTTTAGAGGTATCACAGGGCTAAAGCCAGTGTGTGTGTGTGCGTGTGTGTGTGTGTGTGTGTGTGTGTTACAGGGGACCGTTTCTGCAGCAGTGTGACACGTCACGGCTGGGCTAACAGAGACGCTCTCTCTTTCTGCTGCTGTTTATTCAGTGATTCTTTCAACCAGATATTTTCCTGATTCGAGGCAAACAGAATAAATCCAAGTAGCTGAAGCTGGAATTAGTGCAGCTTTAAGTTTTGTGGTTTTTCGCTCACTTTTAATGACACAATCCCACAGACTTGTTTAACATCTGATGTGTTTGAAACGTCCTCACATCCCCCTAAAATGTCTATTAAACACCAACAAACTGCTGAAACAACCCTGAATTTCCCTAAAACATCCTAATATCTCTCGAAACATCCTTGAATCCTCCTTAAATATTCATGAAATTCCCAGAAACATCTGAAACAACTTTAAATCTCCCTCAAGCCGTTTTAAATCCCTCTTATATTTCTATAAATCCTGAAGAAACATCTTTGAATCTGTTACACCTGTTTACACCTTTTAAACCTTTTGACCTTGTTGACCTAGCTCTATTTAACATGTTTTAATCTTCCACAAACGGCCTTAAATTTCACTTCAACAACTTCAACTAAAACACTGGAGACACGCTTGAATCTAACTGAAGCATCAGCGTACTTAAATCACCCTTGAATGTGCCTGATATCGGCTCTGTGGGTCACGATGTCTGATGCAGTCAGGTACACATTGCTCCGTCTGGTGAGAATGAATCTGGACAGTCTCGGTGTATAAAGTCTGTTCAGAGGTCACATTGTGTCTCTGAGCGGGATCCAATCAATTCTGACCAGACACACTGGAGGGTAAACCTCCCAGGACCTCCACCTGAGTGTGTGTGTGCTTCAGTAGGTGTGAAGGTGTCTTTAAAGTAATCTCCACTCTTCTCCTGCGTGACGTCTGGAGGACAGATGAGTCAGTCTGTTGCAGACGGAAAACACGTTCAACCTCATAGACTCTAATCGTTACGTGTTTTATGTTATTCATATCTGATGTTAAACAGGGTCAAAGTTCAGAAACTTGAGGTGAACATTTGTAGAAAAGCTGCCTGCGAGTCAGAAGTCAGGGCTTCAACCTGCCCTGATGCTTCGTTAACGATGGGTTTTCTACCTCGCTGACGAGCTTGTCACACATGCTCATAAACAGCTGTGCATTCTGTAGCTGTGGTTGCTACGGTGGTTGCTAAGGTGTTTCCATGTGTTGTCTACTCTCATATTTCAGATCTGATTCAGATTACATCTATAGATTGGTTTGAGAAGTTGATATTACAGCTGACATACATGTATATGTTTTATTCTAAAAACTTTCAGACTTCAGACTCACGACGGACGTACGAGGTGTGACGCCACCTGCTGGTTTCATTGAGTTGCAGCTTCTGGTCGGCTCCATCTTTTCTGTTTGGAGCTTCCAGGTGAGGAGAGCAGGACGAAGTTAAAACTTTCTGAATGGAGTCTCACACATTTCAATCATGTCATTGATCTGAATGTTAAAACCAGTCACACTGATTAAATATTATTTAAATGTGTATCTACTGTGTGTGTGTGTGTGTGTGTGTGTGTGTCCAAACTCAAGCATGGCCTCAAACTGTCAGAGCTCAGTTTTAACTCGACCAGAGTGACGAGCAGAGCCATCGAAGGCAGACAGCCTCCCACTGCATGATTGGCAGAGTGGCATTTGCCTGTAACTGTGTGTGTGTGTGTGTGTGTGTGTGTGTGTGTGTGTGTGTGTGTGTGAACTTCCTCTGTGCCAGTGTATGATTGCGTCAGTCTAAGCCAGCGTATCGTCTCAGCACACTGACAGAGCGATGTCTGGTTATTCTGCTGTGTGTGTGAGTGTCTTTTCTAATGAGCTGTATTTAAATGACTGTGTGTGTGTGTGCATGTGTGTGTGTGTTTATGTGTAAAAAGTCTCTATGTGAGAACTCCCAGAATTCATTGCATGGCTGACTGGAGTGACAGGCGAAGCCATTTAATGCTTCAACACTGGCACAGAATAACTGACAGGGTGGCATTTGGACACCCGTGTGTGTGTGTGTGTGTGTCCATCGATCAGATTTCAGTGTAAAATCAGAGAAGGTGGACATCATTGACCTGCTGTCCATCTGATTGGTGTCTCGTTGTTTTTGTCCACATTCATGTTTGTTCACCTGACAGATAAAGTTCTGCTATTGGCTGAAAACACAAGCTAAAGTTTAGCAGACGTCATATTAAAAACTATATTATATTAAAAACACCTGTAATGCAGGTTATCATCTCCCAAACATATTCACATTTCTTTATTCATTTTAAGTAGCTTAAATATGCAGTGAGCTCCTTTTTAATGAAAATCTAATATTATAAAAAACTATATTAAAGAATCATGAATGATCAATAAAGTCTCTTCATCTCTTATCCTGTAACGTTACTCCTCGCTGCTGTTTCCAACGGCCTCACCTGCCTCACCTGCCTTCACCTGCCTCACCTGCCTTCACCTGCTTCACCTGCCTCACCTGCTTCACCTGCCTTCATCTGCCTTCATCTGCCTTCACCTGCCTCACCTGCCTCACCTGGCTTCACCTGCCTCACCTGCCTTCATCTGATTGGACGTTGTTTGGAGTAAAACAGGGTAAAAAACAACACAGAGAATCATGTGACAAAACAGTTTTAATGTTTTCATCTGAAGCGTCAGAAACTGCAGGCGTGTTATACTGCAACACAATAATGAGAATATACATACAATATCTGCTCAGTGATCTGAGGTCCGGCTGCCGTCAGGAACGAGGATGACGTACACTGAGTGTGTGTGTGTGTGTGTGTGTGTGTGTGTGTGTGTGTTGAACACCTCTGAGTGTCGCCACTGGCCGAACTGTCTGATCTTATCCACAACATTTATATCAAAGAACATGAGAACATGTGTGTCCTGGTTTCCATCATATTCCACATGTGACGTTTACGGTACAGTACGCAGGTCCGTGGGGGGGGGGGGGGGGGGGGGGTCATCATCGGCACTGCACCCCCAGCTCAGTCTCAGCTATGCGTTCAATCTGCTGGTGGACGACTCGAACCTCGTGCTGCGTGAGAGTTCGCTCCATATGGCGATAGATGATGCGGTAACACTGACTCTGCCTCCCGGTCCTGAGAGAGAGACACAGAGGGACAGAGAGAGAGAGAGAGAGAGACAGAGAGAGAGAGAGAGACACAGAGAGAGAGAGAGAGAGACAGAGAGAGACAGAGAGAGAGAGAGACACAGAGGGAGAGAGAGACACAGAGGGACGGAGAGAGAGAGAGAGAGAGAGAGAGAGACACACACACAGAGAAAGAGAGAGAGAGAGACACAGAGGGAGAGAGAGACACAGAGGGACGGAGAGACAGAGAGAGAGAGAGAGAGAGACACACACACAGAGAGAGAGAGAGAGAGAGACACACACACAGAGAGAGAGAGAGAGAGAGACAGAGAGAGTATTGGTTGGTTAATGCTGTTAGTTTGTGTTTGTCTTGTGAAACAGGAAGCAGCAGCTTCAGGCCTTGAAGAACAGCACCAGGTTTTGCAGCCAATCTGCAATTCCTCTCCTCTTTTCATCTTCCTCTCCAGTAAGTGTCCTCCTCCTCCTGGCCTCCTACTTTCTGTCCTCTTCATCTCCTCATTCTCATCCCCTTCTCTTCATACATTTTCCCCTCCTCTCATCTACTCCTCCTCCCCTTTTTGCTTCCTTGTCATTTCTGTTTCTCAGTTCTTCTTCTCTTTTTCTCCTCTTCCTCTCTGTACTCATCTCCTGTTCCCCTCCTGCTCTCTTCCTCTCCACCTCTTCCTCCTTTTAATATCCTCTCCTCTTTCTCCTCCTCCTGTTCCTCCTGCCTTCCTGGTTGACAACGTGACTTTCAGAACAATAAAACCCACAAAGCTACAATAACTAAATACACCATCGGACCATCTGTAGCAGCTCGTGAATAATTGAACATCAGTACATTTGGTGGAAATGTCAGGGAGCGAGCGAGACGGGGAGAGAGAGAGAGTCAGCCATTGAGTCTTACTGAGGAAACAAACACAATTACACAACACACACACACACACACACACACTCAAAGTGAATGGTTTTTCATGTGATAGACTGTGTTGCTATTGAATAATTGATGTCTCCATTATCCAGCCTGCTGGAAGGGGGGGGGGGGGTCGATACCGTGATACCTGTACACACACACACACACACACACACACACACCAAATGCTGCAGGAACATGTGTGATAAATATGCACACGTAACATTATGCATGAAAAATGATACAGTTCTCTGTCATACATACATAAATACACACACACACGCACACACACACACACACACGCACACACACACACACACACACACACACACACACACACGCACACACACACGTGACAGAATATATACGAGCAGAGGACTGATTGAAGGAAGTGAAGACTGCTGAGAGTGAAAGTAAAAAACTACACGGTGCATTTATAACATGACATGATGCATTTTCATATTGTTTTTTTTTTTTTTTTTTTTTTACCTGTGTACATGTGGACATGAGATCAAGAAGTTTAAACTGTAAATCATAGACAGATATCCCAGT
Source organism: Pampus argenteus (assembly GCA_036937835.1). NCBI lineage: Eukaryota > Metazoa > Chordata > Actinopteri > Scombriformes > Stromateidae > Pampus > Pampus argenteus. The sequence continues at coordinate 987,180 of CM072880.1, forward strand.
ATAGCTCCAGAATATAAATGTAAAGATGGAGCATGATATGTCCTCTTTAACATATTACACGGCATAGCGTAGATGTAGTCAGGATGTTCATGTGTTATAACTGTATGTATGTTCTGTTGCTTTAATCCAGTGATTTATTTCTTACACTGTATTACATTTATTTCAATCAAACTAGAGCATCTTCTGTACTGTGAGGTAGAGGAATGTAAATCATATCCTTCAGATCTGATTGGACCTCACTCAGGAGGAGGAGGAGCTGCAAAGGTGTAATCGCCTCGTGTTGTCTTTTCAAACAGCATCTCAGTCTGAGCTGCATTAATGAAGCTCACACTGTTTAAAACTAAGCAAAACTTTTTAAATGAAACAATTTTAATTTAAGTTTTTCTAAAAGGAAAGAGGATGACTGTGTGTGTGTGAGTGTGAGTGTGTGTGTGTGTGTGAGTGTGTGTGTGAGTGTGTGTGTGAGAGAGTTGTGGATTTTCATCTCAACCAATTAAAGCTCTATTTTTAGCTCGCTGCACCAATTAAAAAAGAAAATGAAACAGAAGCTTGACAAGTTATTTTCTGTTCTGTCTGCACACTTTAACCAACACTGTGTGTGTGTGTGTGTGTGTGTGTGTGTGTGTGTGTGTGTGTGCGTGCGTACATCTATAAATACCAGTTGTGTAGGTTTTCATTTATATAACTGGTTATTAGATGGTCCCCAACCACTGGTCCGTGGATCAATTGGTACCGGGCCACAGAAGAAATAATTAATTATTTCTGGACGATCTTTTATTTTGAAAAACCTTAGGTGATAAAAAGGTTGGTATACGTGGTATACGTTGGTTAAAGTCAGAGATGAATTCTGGTCTCAACATGTTTATGAACATTTAAAGTCAGGTTGAAATGACCCTTCACATCATGATGGGTGTTTACGTCATCCAATAATATCACAACATCCACCCATCCTATTATTATTATAATAAGACAGAAATCAGGAAGCTTGGACAGAAAACAAAACAACAAAACAACAACAATATGATCAATCTGATATCAGACTTGAGCAGATGGAGAGAGGCTCGAAGAGGAGTGTAAGGTTTCATTCAGAGGGGGGCGGGGGGCGAGAGACTGAGAAAGTGACTGAGAATTAGAGAGAGAGAGAGAGAGAGAGAGACAGAGAGAGAGAGAGAGAGAGAGAGACAGAGAGAGAGAGAGAGAGAGAGAGAGAGGGGTGGATGAAGAGTGTTTGGTTTCATTCAGATGAGGAGGAAATGTGTGAGAGACATCGAGACACAGGGAGGTGAAGATGAAACCAGCGGCTGCCAACACACATGAAAGCATCGTGCTGCCTTCACATAAAGAGGGAAAACTCAGCTCTGATAGTGTAAAATCCCAGAGGAGGGAGGAGGATGCTGCTCATTTTCTCCTCATTTCTCCCATTTATCTTTTCCCTCTTCTGTTCTCCCTCCTCCCTCCTCTTTTTCCAGCATCATCCCTTGTGATGCTGGATGCCCCCTCCCAACCACACACAGGATTTAATTTAACATGTTTTCTTCTATTTTTATCCCATATTTCTCCACCTGAGACTCTGACTCGAGTCTCCTCTTTTCTCCTCATCTTCCTCTCTTCCTCCATCAGTCGTCTCCTCTTTGTCTTTAATTGTATAATTAGATTAAGATGCATATTCGTTCTCAGGTCTGTCTGCTGGAGGATGTTTTCTCTCCTCCCTCCATCCCCTCCACTGGTCCAAAAAACAGCCGAAATCAATTAGTATTCCATTAAGTGTCTGTGTGAATCGGAGGCTCTCAGCTCTAGTTAATCTCACCACTTAGATCCTTCCTAATTGGGACGGACAGTGAGACGGAGGTGACGGAGGACGGGAGGAAACGCCACGTACAAAATAACTGAGATAATACAAATCAATGTTGTCATGAATATGAATGAGTTCAGGTGTCAAGATCACATGACACATGATTTAAAAACATATAATAAAACACACATCATTAAATATTAAACAAGTGGTTGGAATCGAATGATGGGATTAGACGTGACAGGATTAGACTCCCACAATGCAACAGTACTACAGGCGCACGTCGTTGCAACATGGCGGCTCTAGAAAGGAAAACTCTGACAGCTCTCCTGCTATCCAGCTAGCTTTAAGTGGAGCCAGAACAGCTGTTTTAGGGTGCATTTGTCCTTTAACGTGGCCCATTAAAATCTTCCATGTGGGAATAGTATTTAAAGATGTCTACTGTTGGAGTTCTTCTGGTGGAAAATAAATAAATGCATAAATAAAAAATGCCAAACAAAATCAAACAAATCCGGGAGGCGGATATGCAAACGACGCCTCCTTCTGAGCACAGAGCTCGTCTCTGCCTCACTTGTTTATTCGGCCTTTTTCCTGAGCAGAGAGGGCTCGGCAGCCTGGTGAGAGCTGCCTGTGATCTATTAATACATCTGCATAAATTAGTCAGAGCCGCTCTGTAGCAGTTAGCCGGCTGTGGAGCAGCTCTGGCTCGAGTCCGGAAAATCCACCAGGAGTCTGTCCACAATCTGGCCGCCCCCTCGAGAGAAAGCTCGTCTCGTTCCTTCAACTCCACAGCGAGGAGAGGTCAGAGGTTAGAGGTCGGGGTTTGAACCTGGGTTCGTCTACAGCTGATGCCAGTTTCCTGACGTGTGCTTGTGTGCTATAAATCTGTGTAGTCACAGAGTTTGAACATGTTGTTGCAGCTGCTGAAGCTATGAATACCAAAACAGCTGAATAGATTTTCATTATTTAAAACATAAAAACATCTACATACAACGTCAAGGAATGCTGACCTCTGACCTTTGACCTGCTCCTGTATAAACATCACAGCACTCGACTATATAAAGATGGACGTAGCAAGGTGTGACGTCACCTGCTGCTTTCATGGAGCCAATGTGATGATGCAGGTATCATAACCAGGTAACACGAACACAGTGAAATATTGTGACAACAGTCAACAGTCAATAGCTAACTGTCAATCACAGCTGTCAATCAACACGCACACAGCAGTCATCAATACTGCTATAAGTCTTCAAATCTCATTAATGGAGACTGAATGACACTAAATAATGTGAGTAAACACAAGACAGATGCAGAGACTGTGAGAAATAAAGAGATGAGAGGATGAATCTGTCTCTGGACCTCCTTCACCCCTCCTTCCTTTGTAAAGAAGAAAAGAGGAGAAAGAGGTGATGAAGAAGGGAGGATGATGAGGAGGAGTGTGAATTATTAACAGGACTGTCACTGTAGTAGAAGTCTGTCTGTCACAGGAGGTAATAATAGAAGTCTGATCACCTTATCAATGTTTCAATAAGACCGGAGCCGGTCTCAGCTCATTAAATATTCAGGAGGCTGGAGCCTGATTGGTCCATGAGGCTGATCAGAGATCACTACATTTACTTTATTTATTTGTCCTTCTGTTGCTTTCTACTGTCCATCCTTCATTTATCCTATTTTACTTGCTTCCTTGACTCCTTCTTTTGTTCCTTCTTCTTTTTTCTTCCAGTCCTTCCTCCTCCTTCACCTCCTTGTTCCTTCTTTTTTCTTCCAGTCATTCACCTCCTTCACCTCCTTGTTTCTTTTTTCTTCCAATCCTTCCTCCTCCTTCACCTCCTTGTTTCTTCTCCTTCCTTCCATTTATTTTTTGTTCTTCCATTCATTTATTTTATTTTCAACACTTTTTTTCTCCCTCTGTTTGACTTTATTTTGTCCTCCCTCCTCCTCCTCCTCCTTCTACTCCTCGTCTCTTCCGCCGTTTGGATTTGTCTCCTCACGTTTTACTTCACTATTCCTTCTTTCTTCATCCCTTCTCTTTTTGTACTTCCTTCCTCTTCATTTCTTTTCCTCCTCATCCATCTTCTTTATTTTATTTTTACGTTTATGTCTTTTCTTTTCTCTCTGTGTGTGTGTGTGTGTGTGTCTGTGTCTGTGTGTGTGTGTGTGTGTGTGCGTCGCCTACTGTCCATCTGCTGGAGCACCAGGAGACATGATGAGTGTTTACCGTGACTCACACACACACTTGGCTTATCTTGATCCATCATTCAATGTATCTGAAGAAGAGGAGCAGACGACATGATTCATGGAGCAGCAGAGTGAGACGTCACATGACTGCGTTCAGCGCGGACGCCAGTTCGGCTAAAACCGGATCAGAGACGCATCTGGAGGAGTTTGGCCTGAAAGCTGTGACGCAGGAAAACTTCTTCTGGCTTTTAGAGGCTTGAAAATGAAGCGAGTCTGGAGCAAACTGATGTTGCTGCTGATATCTTCTTCTTCAGGCTGCACTGAGTCAACTTTATTTAGACAGGAAGTCTCCTGAGAGTCACATCTCTTTTACATAAGACACTTGGCTAAAATGGCAGCGAGAACACAAGTTAATTAATAGTTTAATTACGAGGTAAACGTTAAAGTGAAGTAGCTTCATGCTATTGATTCTTCTTCTTTGAGGTTCATTGCACCACATCAACCTTTAAAAACCAGCATCAGTCAAACTTTGAACCAAACGCATCAAGCAAGAAATTCAGAATCAAACATCGCCAGAGGAACACAGTCATTACCCAGCATTCCTTGCACTCACTAATGCAAAATCCACTTGACACCGGCGGCATGCGATTGGCTGCTCAGAGCGTACGGGCTCCACTTCCTCTCCGTTATCGTAGTGAATAATTCAGACGGCTGTTTAGCTGACGGCCTGGCTGGCATTTCCTCTCCGCTAATTGCTCGTTAAGTGTTCCACTTGACCTTTAACAGGAGGATGAAATTTTGAGAGGTTTCGTTTTCGGCATCTGTGTTTTCAGCTGCCTGCTCAGTGTTAACTATTTAAACTCTGCTTGAAACACATTTACCCTTCAACACGAATGAAACAAAAAAAACTGAGTTTGTTCTTACTTCATAGTTTCCATCATAGTTTTCATTGTTTGAGCTTTGAATCTTTCTGGAAGTCTCTGCAGTTCTTGTACTGTTCAGGTACTGCAGTATAGATAAAGTACTACAAAGTTATGACCATGAATAACTCTGAGCAGCTCAACAGACTTCTTGAAACTCTGTCTCTCTCTCTCTTTCTCTCTCTCTCTGTGTCTCTCTCTCTCTCTCACACACACACACACACACACACACACACACACACACACACACACAAACACGATAAATATTTAATGGGAAAGTGACGCTCCTGAAGATCAGTGGCAGCTACAGTCGACAGCTTGTTTGTGTTTCTTTTGATTCATGAAGTCACATTAAAATCAAATGTAAAAACAAAAACTGGCACGTTTGAGTCTCTGGTGAATCAGTGAATGAGTGAATGAGTGAATGAGTGAATGAGTGAATCAGTGAATGAGTGAATCAGTGAATGAGTGAAACATGAATGAGTGAATCAGTGAATCAGTGAATGAGTGAATCAGTGAATGAGTGAAACAGTGAATGAGTGAAACAGTGAATGAGTGAATCAGTGAATGAGTGAAACAGTGAATGAGTGAATCAGTGAATGAGTGAATCAGAGCCTGACGATAAACAAGCTGATGGTGAACACGTTTATTTAATTTCACTGCTGACTCATCAGTGGTTTGTTTTTATTGTTCACATGATCAATATCAGGAAGTAAACAAGCTCTAAACGAGCCTTCTCGTCTCATTCTTACTGTACGTCCTCTTTTCTGTCCCACTCGAAGACGCTTCACTTACTGGAGATAAAAAAACACACACACACACTCACTAGAGAGAGTGTATGTGTGTGTGTGTGTGTGTGTGTGTGTGTGCGCTGTGGGTCGATACGAGTTAAAAGACAAACAGGAAGGCACTTGAGTGAGTGTGAATGTGTGTGTGTTTCTATCAATTGCATTAAGATGGAGGGAAAGCAGGAAAGAGCATCATTATCAGGAAAATGTGTGTGTGTGTGTGTGAGTGCTGCACACACACACATCAGATTCATTCACAATACATTATCATGATCTCTCGGGTAACATGAGCCCACTGTGATTCGTGTGTGTGTGTGTGTGTGGGGGGGGGGATCAATACAGTTAATGCATGTGGAAGTTAACCAGCTTTCTGCAGGACTGATGCTGAGAGTCTAAAGTTAAAAACTCCAAAAGAAATAATCAATACATGAGGCCGTTTGCCTCCTCGACCAATCAGATCCTTTATTTGTCAACATCCAATCAGAGGTTACAGCTCTAAGAGTCACATGGGACACGCTGATGAAAACGAATCAATTCAGGACGCAGCAGCACTTTTCTGTACCAACATCCACCACTTATCTGTCAACAGATGCTCTTCAGTTTCTACAAATGTCCAAATCATCAAACTTTATTTTAATTCTACAGCATTAAAGGACTCATATCCTGCACATGTCCAGCTCTGTATTAATATTTTGGGGCTCTTTCCAGGTAAAACCTCCTTATTGATCTTATCCTGGTCCTTTCTGCAGCCCCTCAGTTCAGCCTCTGTCTCAAACAGGACGTTTTAGCTCCTGTCTCTTTAAGACCCGCCTCCTGATGAGCACACTCTGTTCTGATTGGTCAGCTTCAGGAAGCGTCCTACGTAAACAAACTATAGTAGCAGGATTTCACTTCTGTTTCTCCTTCTTTACTCCAAATATCAACTTCTCACATCCATCTGTACATGTTGGAGCTGAATCACATCTGAAATATGAGAGTGAACAACGTGACAACACATGGAAACACCTTAGCAACCACCTTAGCAACCACATTAGCCAGATTCAACTGGATGTAAAAAGTCCAGCAAAGCTCTTGGGATGTTTCTTGGTTGCCATTTTGCAGACAGCAGGTCCAATAGGATCCAGAAACTGAAACTGAAACTGACGCTTCAGGAGACAAAGACGGAAGGAAACAAAAAAGGGTTTTATGATGGGTGATGGGAGGGTTTTATGATTCTCTTTCGCTTTTCTGCAGAAACTCAATGTGTTTTCTCCTGTGAGGCTGCTGCTCAGAGCGCCTATTAACACAGAAAATGGCTCTCTGCTTTTCAATTACCAGCTGCACACACACACACACACACACACACACACACACACACTTATTACTGCAGGATTCCCTGAGGTAAGTGAGTCATCCAAAAAAATATTTACAATCTCTGACAGTCACTGTGTGTGTGACAGCGAGTGTTAAAATCATAATTAAAGAAGCTGAAATAAACTATATATACTATACTATATATACTATATATATATAACGTGTGCATTATATGTTCATGCTGTATTAATAGATCTCAACATACATGTGAATTACATTTTCATAAAGCCAGTGTTGTTATGCTGCAGTAACGTCATGTGGGAGTTAAACCGGGAAAGAATAATAAGAAAAAAACAACTAAATCAGTATTTTATTAAGAACGTGCACTGAAAATGACGAGATGTTGGGAGCAGCGCAGGACGTCAGGCGTGTGATAATGTTATCATCCACCGTCTTCATTCACATTGTTTAAGTTGTAAAGTTGGTGTGTGAATAAATGTGACTGGACGCAGACTGAAGGCTCCTTCACACCTGCTGACACACACACCTTCACGAGTCCACGTGTCCACGCACATCCAACATTTAACTACGTGTGCCAACCAAGCTTGAAACGTGCTGCACACGTGAGTTTTCGATACACTGCCCCCTACTGACCGTTCATGCAGAGAGCATAAACTAACCTGGAGTTGACAATCAGGATGACCTGCTGCTATAAACCAACCAATCAGAACACGACATGAAATGACACAGGCCAGCGTGATCTGTCATCACGTGCAGTTTTTAGTTTGCGTGACTTTGCTGCAGATCCACCGTCTGACTGATGATTGGTGGGCTGTGATCGGTGAGTGTGCTGCCAGTTTAAAACAGTCACACAGTCTCTGGCCGAGGTCAGTGTCAAGGTCAACGTGTACGATAAATTATCCTGAATCTGAACAACCCCAGAGACTCTGTGTCTGTCTGGACTCGCCGTCTCTCAGCAGATTTCTGCTCTGTCGGGTTTTTGATTCTCTCAGCAAAATGAACTCAGATGTCAACACAAACACTCACAGCTTTCTGTGTTGGCCTTTCAGTGCAGATCATATCAGGTCAAACATCCAGAGAGGGAAAACGAAAGGAGAAGAGGGGAAGAAGAGGGGAAGAAGAGGGGATGAAGGGCCTTGTGTTCATATTGTTGTCTACAGTGGATTTGTGTTGAATTATGTCTAAGTTTTGATGTAATCTATGAAAGTAAAAAACTTCAGCTTTCATCAGGGGCCAAATACTCTTGCTGAAGGTCCATATTTGGCCCATGGACCACTATTTTCCCACCATTGCTCTACAGCGCTCGTCCAGGTTGTTTTAAAAAAAGGAAAAGGACGATAAATTTAATTTGTGATTGTCTCAAACAGCCTCTGTGTCTTTCATCAGGGCCGGTGGGTTCATGCTGATGTCAGAAGTTAAACATGGTCAAAGTTCAGAAACTTGTGAATGTTTTTAGAAACGCTGCCTGCAAGTCAGAAGTCAGGGCGTCAACCTGCTCTGATGCTTCGTTGACGATGGTTTGTTCTACCTTGCTGACGAGCTGACGTCTGTTCATAAACAGGAAGAGGTGAAATCCTGCTACTATGTTTGTTTACGCAGCCCCTGGAGCCGGAGGAAGCTTCCTGAAGCTGACCAATCAGAACAGAGCGGGCTCATCAGGAGGCGGGCCTTAAAGACAGAGGCTGAACTGAGGGGCTGCATAAAGGACCAGGATAAGATCAATAAGGAGGTTTTACCTGGAAAGAGCCCCAGAATATAAATACATGTCCTCTATCAGTAAGTATAAATTATTCTTTAATTTAATTGACACAGTTTGTCTCCTACCTGGATCGAACCTCATCACACACACATACACACACTTACTTGTGATTGAGGTCAGAGCAGAAAAGAACATTGAGGCAGAAACTGTTGATAAAATATAAATACTTCCTTCCTCTCTTCCTTACTTCGTCGTTTCCTTTCCCACTCTGTTCCTTTACTTCATTTTTTACTCACTTTTCTACTCACAACATTTCCTGAAGTGTGTTTTGATGTCATTTTAGTGAGAAGAGAAATTACACACACACCACACACACACACACACACACACTTCTCAGTCTCAGTACGACACAGTTTCATCAGCAGGAGAAATCCATCGATATCTCTGCCCTCAGAGCGACAGTCGACCTCTGTATTTGTGTCAGAGAGATGGAGGAGGTGTGACTGTTTGTGAGCTTCAGTCGATTTTCTTACCTACAAAACTGGAAACTGCAGTGTTTCCTCTCAGCACACATCATCACATTAAACCAGCATTTAATTTGAACCCTGACATTTCTCAGTGGAGAATACACTGATGCTGAAAACCTGAGTCTGATGTGACGTGAAGTTGAACCTTATATATCCTCTGTCACTGTCAGCAGGGATGAAACGATAAAGGTTTTAATACAAATGTACTCTACTGTAAATTTGTCCAAGTACTCCAGTACAAAGTCACATACTCAGTAGTGCCTCCGTACACAGAACTACTCTCTGGAGACTGAAAACGTGATCACTGTTATTAGTCTGTGGAGCCGTTTGTCAACAAACTAACGTGACCAAACACTTCATGACGAAGGATCATGTGACCCAGAGCAGAGCGGGGACTCACTGACATGTTTTTAATAGTTTCTGAACAACAACAGAGGATGAAGATACATCCGGCTTGGATCCAAACACCAAGAAAAACAAAGAAAATCACCAGAATGATGCTTTAAATAAATAATCATGATTAAATGGAGAATCCCAGTTTTAGAGCATCCAACTGCTAAATGAGGCCTGCCAAAGACGTTTTCTGGGAAGATGAACCACTGATCTCTTGAGAAATTACTCGCCGTTTCAAGTATCTTCACATATGAACGAGCTTCTGTGTTTTTATTCTCTGGGTAGTTTTTTTGAATGAACATGTAAGAAAACAATAAAACACTAGATTTTGCAGAATGTGATCACTGGTGGATTTAAGCTGCAACCTGAACGCCTCACCTGCACACCCGCCTTACAGTCTGAAGTTTCATTTGCAGCATTTCTGTGTCTGCTCTGCATCTTTTTGAACTGAAATGTCTTCATTTGCAGTGCATTAATCTTTCTGCTAGCCGACGTATCTTCAGCGTATGAACATAAACTGTGAAACTTGCTCAACACCAACATGACAATGAAAACTTTCCTTCCTGTCAGTGAAACAGCAAAAACTGCAGCGACGTGGTTTTTCTGTGACAGCAGCCGATCGCTCCTCCTCTCACCTCAAGTGACCCAAACAAAGCTGCTGACTGCATGATTCACCAGGGCAGGACAGAAGGTGTGTGTGTGTGTGTGTGTGTGTGCTGAAATTGGCAGCAGGACGCAGGCACGACCGTCTCACCAGTGTGAGTTCTTGCTCGGCCATATGTATGTATGTATGTCAGCTGCAGCAGCCTCTTAAAAATCAAATGCAGAGAAACGAGGTGAAAGTCTGAATATGAAACCAGAAGATAGTCCGAAGCTTCACTGTGAGGATTCATACGGTTTGAATGTAGAGATGTGCAGACATCACATGTTCCTGCTATAAATAATGTGGTTACGATAATCATCAAACTTTTCAGAAATACTCCTACAGCGAAGAAGAAACTACAAACTCACTAAACCATAAACCAGCTGCAAGTCTGAATATCAATATTATGAATATGTTTCAGTTTACCACCACTGCAACCACACACACACATACAGAGTTAATGGCTGTGTGTGTGTGTGTGTGTGTGTGTGTGTGTGTGTGTGTGTGTGGATTTACTCTGTTTTCTTGTGTTTGCATTTATGTTAATAATTATTCATTAAATATGAGTTGATCACATTGTTTAATTGGCCACAGTTGGATTGATACTGTAGGTGTTTGTGTTTATAGGTAAATAAATGTGTTTTTTTTTTACTTATGATGCAGTTTGTTTACAGGTATGCAGTGTCTCTGTGTGTGTGTGTGTGTGTGTGTGTGTATGTGTGTGTGTGTGTGTGTGCCACTGTATCCTCCATGCTCAATTTCACCCAGATTACCCAGAGGCCCTTGGGGTTATGGCAGCGCTGGCAAGATCACCAATATAAATCTGGTCTGTTGTTGATACACCAGCTCTCTAATGTCTATAAAAACCACACACACACACACACACACACACACACACACACACACACACTAGGGAGTCAGTGCTTCAGTAAGCTAATATGCTAACACTGTGAGTGTAACCTACATAATAAAGGAGGAGCGGAGATGGTTAAAGGAGAAAAGAAGGAGAGAAAATAAAAAAGAGGAGGGAGAAGGAGAAGGTGACATTTTGGAAAGGTGAATGTGAAGATGTTGACATTTAGAGAAAAGCGATAAAGTGAAATCTAGATTTCATTTAGAAAACAGAAGTTCAAACATCTGCAGACAAAACACACTGTGAGTGTGTGTGTGTGTGTGTGTGAGCAAATAAACGTATCACACAGAGGGAAATATAAATAAAGGCCTAATATAAGTCTGGGGAGAGGGAGAGGAGAGGAGAGGAGAGGGAGAGGGAGAGGGAGAGGGAGAGGGAGAGGAGGAGAGGAGAGGAGAGGAGAGGAGAGGAGAGGAGAGGAGAGGAGAGGAGAGGAGAGGAGAGGAGAGGAGTATAAAGTAGTTGAAACTAGCTCCACCTCCAGCAGCTACAACACGTCTGGGATGTTGTGAGGGGGAGGGTGCTGTCAGCTTGATTGACAGCTCTGTCGTCTTATCAAATTAGTCCTGGTCCAGTGGCAACTGACAGCATTACCGACCAATAAATGCAGATTTGTGTGGGATCATATGAGCCATCAGCTGTGATTTGCTCCTACAGGAGATGTTTATGGAGCAGGAGAGACACGAGAAGCACTTTGTCTCCTCTTATTCCTTCAACCTCATTTGATTAACTTTAGAAGCACTTTGGAGCAGAAAATATATTTGAGAGGCTGCAGTTTCCAGCAGCTTTAGTGGGTTTCTGGATCAATATCCAGTCATTATGGTTTGTTTGGAGATGAAACATCCACACTTATAAACCGAGGCTCTTCTTCATACCACATCAACGGTATATTTGGTCGGAGTGTTAACCATGAAGCTAACTTCCTGTTGTCCCTTCGGCTTATAGTTAATGTGAGATATGACTTTTGGAGCCTGTTTATCATTGAATTGAAGACGATGATTATTTTCATCTCCATGAAACGAGAATTAAACATTTTATTTCAGTAACTGATAATTGGTGATTAACAGCTTATAGATATTTACGAGCTGAGATATGTACAATTACTTTGTGTTTTATTTCAGAAACTAGAATCAACATGCAACCTATAACTGTCTGAGAATGAAGTAAACAACAGCAAAATGCTCCTTTACAAGTAAAAGTCTGAGTAAAAGTATGTCTGCTGTACGAATACATCCAGTGAAGTTAAAGCTCGTCACTGGACCAGAAGCTCGACAATCAATAACGCCACTTTCTAAAAGATGATTGGTTGAAGGTGATGTGGACACCAGACAGCGGTGACTGGCTGCTGGTTTATGTTTCTGATGGGAACAAACAGTCTCAGCTTCCTCGTCAGCTTTTTATGATGCAGTCAGATCTGTTAGCAAAATTTAATATGCTGACTAATGACGGCAGACGCAGAGCAGCGATGTATCACAGCAGAGACGGCTGCTGTCGACGGGGGATAAATGTCTTTTAGGAAAAAATATATTAAATCCAATTAAAGTCAGAACAAAACAAATCTTCCTTTCCTTTGCTGTTTATTATTCATATTTCATCTCAGTATTGATGTCATGTTCTTACTGTGTTTTCTCACCTCTAATCTTGTGAAGCACTTTGCTCTTAGTATAATCAAACGGGATTTTGCAGCCAGTGGACCTTTGGCTCCACCGTGACCAAAGTACATCAACATAGACTGTAGAAATAAAGAATCCTCAAGTTGAAAATAAATAATAAGTTTTCATGTTTGTAGCTGGTATTCAGGTAATTTTATAAGTAGCTCGCATGCTGAAAGTGTGAGCACGCCTGATCTAGATGTTGACTGTGTGTGTGACTGTGAGAACAGTTTATCTGTTAGCCCCAAATTTAGCGACAATGGCTAACCTGACATAATGTGGACCAGCGAACATCTCAGAGATCTGATGGCGACTGGATGACGTATCATCAGACATAAAGAGATATAAAGAGATAAAGACAGAATCAGTGTGTGAATGTGAAGACAGAAAGGTAACGAGCGTGAGACACTCAGGAGAAAAAAGTGCAATGCAGGTATTTTATGTGCCACTAATTTAGCAACTGATAAATAATTAAAGACTTTTCCTCTTTATATCATTATCATCATGCTGTAACTGATGAAAACAATATAAGTGTGTGTGTCAGAATATAAATACAGAGCTGTGGTGAAAGTTTCCCCGAGATACTATATGTCCAACAAGACGACGTCCTCATGCGTGAAGCCTCGTCTCTGCGGAGAAACTTTCACTGCATTTCTGTTTCTTGTCAAACTGTCACTAATATTAACAAACGTACATGGAGATATTAGAAACACTGAATATAATGCTGTTCATCAGTTCACATTATAACCACATTAATAAACAAGAAGCTGAAACATCAACTTTCTGTCGACTGCGTCAACAAAAACTGAACAAGTATTTAAACTTTGTCAAAGTGGAATTAATGTCTGGATTAAATGTTGGTAATAAAGCGAGTGTTTGCCTTCACAGCAGATGTGAGTCTCTCTCTCTCTTTACCTCGCTCTCCTGTTAAAAGTCAGCATATAATCTATTGTTAGAGTGTGTGTGTGTGTGTGTGTGTGTGTGTGTGAGCGCGGTGGGGGAAAAGGTTGCTATTTAAAAGACATTAAGATGCTGAAAGATGAATAGTGTCAGACTTTTTTACACTGCAGGGTCCGTGCTGCACACACACACACACACACACACACACACACACACGTGTGTGAAAAGGCAGTCCTCAGCCATAAGGTACCAACCTCCCACTGTTGCCCTTTACACACACACCTCTTAAAAAATGAGATGTCAACAGCAGGCAGTGTACGCCAAGGACAGCTGAGTGTGTGTGTGTCATTTAGAGTAAATAGGCACTTTTGACTGTATAAATAGGAGTGTGTGTGTGTGTGTGTTAATTAAAACTGATGATGCTGCCATCATTAGCAGCAGAACAGACAGACTGACCTTTACCCCTCTCCCTCTTCCTCTCCCTCTTCCTCCCCATCTTCCTCTCCTTCTTCCTCTCCCTCTTCCTGTCCCTCTTCCTGTCCTTCTTCCTCTCCCTCTTCCTCTTCCTCTCCCTCTTCCTGTCCTTCTTCCTCTCCCTCTTCCTGTCCCTCTTCCTGTCCTTCTTCCTCTCCCTCTTCCTCTTCCTCTCCCTCTTCCTGTCCTTCTTCCTCTCCCTCTTCCTCTCCCTCTTCCTCCCCATCTTCCTCTCCTTCTTCCTCTATTTCTTTCTCTTCTTTTTCTTCTTCTTTCCTTCATGTTTTGTTTCTTCTCCGTTGTTCCCTCTTCCTGTCCTTCTTCCTCACATCTTCCTCCCTCTCCTTCCTCTCCCTCTCCTACTCCTTCTTCCTCTATTTCTTTCTCTTCTTTTTCTTCTTCTTTCCTTCATGTTTTGTTTCTTCTCCATTGTTCCTTCTTTCTGTTCTTTCCTTCATCTTCACCTCGTTTTCTTGACTAGAGTCTTTATTTTGGTCTCTATTTCTCTCTGTTGTCACGTTCTTCCTCTCTCTTACTTCTTCTAGTCTTTCATTTCTTTCTGCCTACTAATACTGATTCTTTGTTCTCTTCTCCCACCCGTCCTCCCTCTTTCTTTTTCTTCAGCCCTGATGTCTAAATTTGTAAAAACAGAAGGAGGAGTGTGTGCAGCGTCCTCGTCTTACTTTGGGTGTGTGAACTGGTCCACCAGGGAGACTCTCTCCACCAGGTCTCCTCCTACGGAGCGCACCAGCTCATAGAAGTCGCTCTGTGTGAAGCTCTCTCTGCTCTCTCTCTCTCTGCTCTGCGGCAGCCAGAAGGAGATGTCGTTGTGGAGCGGCGGGTATTTACTGAGAGGCTGAGAAAATACAATGATTCACATCTTAATGAAGATATTTACTTCTTATTCCTTTTAATCTACGAGACCAAACTTCATAGAGGTTCCCTTGATAATTATTAGTCGTTGAAATAAGAAAATAAATATCTGTATTTTTAACCATTTACCAAAATAACAGTCTGACTCTTTCAAAGCAGAAAACAGGAAAAATGGATTAATGCAGGTTCAAACTCCTGGTTCATACCTGCAGGACTTTCCCCACATTTCCTGTCTCTGTCATCTATCACCTTCATATAAAGACATTAGATCGGGTCTCTTCTTATGTTCGGATGTTAAACACGGTCAAAGTTCAGAAACCTGAAGTGAACGTCACCTTAAAGCTCATTAGATCATTAAAAACATGACGCAGACATGTTTATGTAACTGAGCGACATGTGCAAACAGAAAAAGGGGGAAGAAAGATACATGACACGATATAAATGTGACTAAAACCTGAGAAATCATCTGGATGGGTCGTAGGTTCGAGCGTTTTCAAAAACCGCTGACATATTACAACACAGATGATTAAAAAAAAGGAAAAGAAGCAGATAAAAGCAAAAAACAAAGTCGAGAGAAAAGAAGGATTAAATAAACAAGAAATAGTAACAAATATTTAAAGGACATAAAAGAGAAAGGAAGAGACAGAGTAATATAACGAGAAGATGAGAAAGTGCAGCAGAGAGTAAAACAAGACAATAACACATTAAAACTTAATCAGGACGACAGAAGAAATGTGATGTTTTATGCAGCGACAGACAGAGAGAGAGACTTCAATCCTCGGTGGCTTGTTTATTATCCTGGAAATAACTTAATACACACAGAAGGAACCCGCCAATGTCATTATTCCTCCCTCTATTCAAAGTTTTATCTCAATTATAAGGATGTTTATGGAGATGCTTTTATTCAGTTATCTGTGAAACAAACAAACAAACAACGTTAGGAGAGAAATAGAGAGGTGAGACATATTTTACATGAATGTACATAAACAATCTTCAACATGTCTGTATCGTTCATCGACCAACAACAGACTCCGTTATAGATTTATTCTGCAGGAAGGTAGACAGGAGTGTCCACATACTTTTGTCCACATGGTGTAGATAGATGCAGTGGTTTCAACACTGTTAGAGTTTGGAGGCAGCGGACATCTCCCTGGTGTGTGTGTGTGTTTGTGGTTTACAAACATGGACACACACTCTGATGTGTTTCGGTCACAGTTCATTACCTGTGGAGGCTGGGGAGAGGTGGAGGGTCTCTGCCCAGGAGAGGTGCACTGACCCTGGGCAGGAGATGAGCCGTGCTCCCCTGGAGGAACCGAGTTCATCAATAAAACTAACAGGGCTGTGATCACTTCACCACTTCATCACTTCATCACATCATTCCTTCATCACTTCATCCCTCCACCCTTCCATCACTTCATCCCTCCATCACTTCACCCCTTCATCACTTCATCACTTTACCCCTCCATCACTTCATCACTTTACCCCTCCATCACTTCATCACTTCATCACATCATCCCTTCATCACTTCATCACTTTACCCCTCCATCACTTCATTACTTCATCACATCATCCCTTCATCACTTCATCCTGTCATCACTTTATCCCTTCAACTCTTCATCCCTCTATTCCTTCCTCACTTCATCACTTCATCAATTCACGCCTTCATCCCTTTATCCCTTCAACCCTCCATCACTTCATCCCTTCACCCCTTCACTCCTCCATCTTCTTCTCTCTTTTCTACTCATGTCCTTTAAACATCCTCTCACTTCTTTCTTCTTCTTCTTCTTCTTTCTTCTTCTTCTTCTCTCTGCCCTCCAACTGTCACTTCAAATGTTCTTCAGTGAAGACGAGAGTCAACAAAAAGCACCTTTAGTGAGACGGAGTGACCTCTGTGTGAACCTGTGTGTGTGTGTGTGTGTGTGTGTGTGTTATAGCCTCTTAACCTTATGTATAAAACATTTTGACAATGGGGGCTCACACACACACACACACACACACACACACACACGGATGAGGAGGTAAAATACAACCATAACAGCTGCTATAGTTTATTTTATGCTTCATTGCTTCCAGTAAACTTAAAGGAAAAGTTCACAATTTTTCAAGTGTGTCTGAAAACAACAGTCAGGTTTTGTAATGTTACTGAGTGCAGCACACAGACAACGTGGGAGACTACTGACTGAGATGGATGGTGTTTGAAGGTGGAGGTTGCTGGGTGGAGATGTTCAGCTGAGTTCTCAGAGACAAATGACAACTGAACATACTAAATAATAAACAGAGGAGGAAATAAAAGAGGAACGGAGGAGTTTGGTACCTGGAAGCAGACGGGATGCTGGACGTCCGGCACTCTGAACTGTTCCAGGAAGCGTTGGTCCCGGCTCCAGAACAGCCGGATGTCCGGGATGCTGTACAGGACCATGGCGAGTCTCTCCAGACCCAGACCGAAGGCCCAGCCCAGCTTGTTGGCCGCTCCCGCTGCAGAAACACACAATCCACTCTGTTAACATCAGCAGCCTCAGACTTATGATTTATGAGATTCCTTAGTTTTTCTTAGTAGTTCTTAAAATGACGATGCAACTCATCCTGACAGTTAAATGGCCACATAGATCTATTTTAGCGCCATCTAGAGGACGGTTAGTGACCAGAACAAAGAGCCATAAGAGCGTTTCTTAATAATGATGTTTTATGACGTGACAACGCTGTGGTTAAGGTGACGACAGCTAACTATCTGACATCATCTGAACACGTCTGCCACTCAAACGTTCGTTTTTGTACTTTGTTTTTTTTATTTTAGTGTGTGTGTGTGTGTGTGTGTGTGTGTGTGTGTGTCGGCAGGAAGCAGGTGCTGCTGATACTTCAGTGGACTCCTCTGTATTATTCAACACTTCAACTTACTGCTGTCAATAAATCTTTACCTAAACCTTATCTGACCGGCAGCACTGGAAGGCTGAAACACACACACACACACACACACACACGTTATATTATTGTAGTATTTCCACAGTTTTTTAGTTTTGTTTTGAAACTTTATTGATCACATATAGTAAAAATTAAAATGATTTTTATGTCTGTAATATTGTCATCTATTCTTCAGACGACTCCATCTTTACTTTGTGCTATCAATCATCCTCTGATCTCATTTTAGAACAAAAGTCTTCAGCTGCTTCGAGGCAGGTCAAAGCAAAGGGCAAACGCTCAGTGGAATAAAGGATTATGGGTAATTCAGAGATTTTTAAGCGTTCTCAGCCTGAGACCCAGATGAGAGAGAAGTGATTTCTCTCTCTGAGACGAAGACTAATTGAAACAAACCGTTTTCTCTGTGATGCGTCGACCCTCCAGAAAGTGAACGCGTGACCTCTTTCTGGGCCGTGATCCGCAGTTTAAGAAACACAGAGTGGAAAACATTTAGTGAAACGTCTGTGGTTTAATACTGACGTTAGCTTCAGGAAGACGTGCTCTCTGACTTCTTCAAGGTTCGTTCCTGATATGTTTAAGATGATGTTTTCACTTTTAATAGATAAATAATAATAGATTTACACAAACAACTAATAAAAAGTTAAATGAGATGATGATGCTGTTTTAAAGTAAAATCTCTGCCATGATGTCAGAAGGGTTCATCCTCTGGGAACCGTCAACGTTTCATAGAAATCCATCCAATAGTTGGACCAAAACAATAATTATCGTCATGTGATCTACCGATACTACGTTTGTGATCGACTGGTAGATCACAGTCGATGTATTGAGCAACAACAGGTAACAGGTGAGATCAATACAGCATCAAGGCTTTCAACCTGATCAGTCTATCACATGAACGGAGCAGGTAAGCAAACTATAGAATCAGGAGGTTTTAACATCAGTCTCCTGAACTGAAATGTGACAGGATGAGTCGAGATTCACTCGCACACACAGAGACAGAAACCACAGTCTAGTCTGTGGATTTATAGTCTGAAGTAAACTGAAACCTGAAATCTTTCACATGGTTTCAGATTTTTAGACTCGAAAGTCCTTCAAGCCGAAGGATCAACAGCTTTTCTTCTGTCTGAGGAGCTTCAACCAACACCAACGGTCATGTTAAACATATGTTCAAATACACGGACTCCCAGTGAAAGCACCATAATACAATATTATGATGCAATGAATTAATGAGTCTATCGATTTAGAACATATTTACATTATCGGCCAACACTTCTAGAAACATACACACACCTAGAAGAAAGTAGAAACAGTAAAACGACTACTACTAATGCTAATACTACTAGTAGTAATACTACTACTACTACTACTAGTAATACTACTACTACTACTACTACTACTATACTACTACTACTATACTACTACTATACTACTACTACTACTACTATACTGCTACTACTACTACTACTAGTAATACTACTACTACTACTACTACTATACTACTACTATACTACTACTACTACTACTATACTACTACTACTACTACTACTACTACTGCTACTACTACTACTACTACTACTACTGCTACTACTAGTAATACTACTACTACTACTACTACTAGTAATACTACTACTACTACTACTAGTAGTAGTAATACTACTACTACTACTACTAGTACTACTACTAGTAATACTACTACAACTACTACTACTACTACTACTACTAGTAGTAATACTACAGAAGTCCAGTGGAGACGCAGCAGCCAGCCGACATTCTGATGTTATCACATTTACATAAATCTGCAGATATAATGAGTTTGCAGCAGCAACGGAGCCACAGGCTGTTCAGATTTATATTGCGGGGTCAGCGGCTGGGTGAGGAGTGGGCGGAGACGCTCGGGATGTAATCTGGACATTTTTATAAAAGACCCACGAGCACATAAACAAACGCACAAAACAAGACGCAGGCGGACGGACGGCGAGCGGGAGGAAAAATGACCTGCTTTGACTGGAAATGATTCTGCTTCTTATAATGATGTGTAACCTGCCTGAACCCCTCATAGCTGCGTGTACGGGTCCACACACACACACACACACACTTCCTCCTTTACATCCTGGTCTCGTTGGTCCCGGTCCAATCAGCAGCCGGGGAATGTGGTTTCTATGCTAATGAGTGCGGGGTCGAGGGGTCGCTGGAGATGAGGGAACACGCCGGAATAAATCTCCACTTCATAATAACACACAATCAATCAGCAGCGTGACCCTCCTCCTCCTCCTGCTCCTCCTACACCTCCTCTACTCCTCCTCTCTCACTTAGACATTTCCCCTCTTTGTCTTTCTTTCTTGTTCCTCCTCTCTCATTTCTTTTCCAGTAACTTTCCTTCTTCTTCCTCCACCTTTGTTACTTTTTTTGCGTCTTTTGTCCGTCAACATAAAAACTAAATAAAAGGGAAACAAATACTATGATGAAAAACATGTTGTATGTTAAAAAAACATTGGCCACATCTCAGAGTGAAAATAAAAAAGTTTGCAGTTCTTGAGTCTCAGCTGCTGTTTCTAAATGATGCCAGCAGGTAGTTTAGACGCAGTGAGAACACCAACCTGAGGGAAAAGGTAACGAATTTACTGTACATGATGAATTACTTGATGATAAATCAAGATTATTGTGTAGTTTACATGTTATATATATATGGGGTGAGGTATAGGACAGGTCTATATACTGGAGACTCGGGGGTACAACTCATTTGGGGAGTAATATTGGTCTACAAACTGGAGGTTTGGGGTGTGGGACTGGTCTATTATGTGGATGTTATAGAAATAAAAACAGTTTTTATCTTTTGGGGACGTCATAGTGATTTATAAAGTGGAAGTTTGGTGAATAGGACTGGTCTATAAACTGGGGTTTATGGATGTACATGTCATTATAAACTGGAGGATTGAGGGTGAAGGACTTGTCTATAAACTGGAGTTTGCTTGCAGGACAGGTTTATAAGCTGAAAATTTGAGGTGTCAGGCTGGTTTATAAACTTGAGGTTTGAGGAGATGAACAACTCATCTGCTCCTCTCGAGGTTTGTTATTGATCGGCTGGTCTATAAACTGGACATTTTGGGGACGCAGCTTTTCTGTGAACTATTGTTATTTTATTTCAAACTGAATATGCTGCAAAAAAAAAAAAAAAAGCAACACTGTCCAAACACTGTCTGGACAGTAACAACGTGATCAGTCGAGATAAACAATGTCACCAAATCCCATTTCCTGTCAGTTACACTGATTTTCATGCTGTTCATGTCTCAGCACAGAAAGGAAAGTAGAGCGATGTGAAGCTAAAACACAGAAATCAGTTCCAACCTCACAGTTTCTGCCGGACGTCCAAATGAAAACCAGAGAAAACTGGAGCTCAGGACCGCTCAACAATGGTGGTGTAGGACTGGTCTATTTACTGGAAACTTAGGGTTTCAGGATTGGTCTACAAACTGGAGCTTTGTGTGTGAATGACTGGTCTATAAACTGAGGAGTGGTGAAAAAACTAAAGTTTAGGGCTGCAGATGGTCAGTAAACTGAACTAGATGAATAAACTAGATGTCTTTCCATGTAACATTAGCTAAATGTTTGAATGAGTAGGACAGGTCTATTAACTGAAGACTTGTGGTTGTTGGACTGGTCTATTAGCTGAGATCTGAGAAGTAGGTCTGGTGTATAAACTAGAGTTTTGGAGTAAATGTCTGGATAGCTGGAAGTTTAAGTTTGGGACTGGTCTATAACCTTGAGAAGTGGGGTGTTGGACTGGTCTAACTGGTTTATAAACTGGAGATTTTGGACTGAACTCGTCTACAACCTTCATCTTTGAAGCTGCAGATCCCGCTGCAGCGTTGCACAGCGGCTGCAGGGTTTTTGAACTCTGCCATCAAGTATTCAGATCTGAGGATGTTGAGCCTGTCAGCCTGTCTGGATCTCAACCACAGTGATCAACTGCGAGTGTGTGAATGGTGAACGTCACCCAGAGCTGTTGGCAGATTAACCGACACCGAGGCTAATGAAGAGCTTTCAACATGAGAAAAATCACACATCTGACGCATGAGATGCTGATGAAGAGGCAGCCAAGAAGAAGAAAGGTGGGCAAGAAGCCTGACTGATGCTCAAGAGTCAGTCTGAGTGTGTGTGTGTGTGTGTGTGTGTGTGTGTGTGCATCACACGATCACTGAACTGAGTCAACGTCAGCCAAAACAGATTGAACCACAATGGCTCGAGAGAAAACATCACTGTGTGTGTGTGTGCGTGTGTGTGTGTGTGTGCGTGTGTGTGTGCCCACCCTCTTCATACTCACACAGCTCTGCAATGTTCAGCCTCCTCCCTCAGCCAATCAGGACAGCTTATAGAAGAGGGTGGTTGTGGAGGTGGTCCGTCGATGATGTCATCGTTTAATGACCACATGAGCAGCACTGACGTGTGGCGTGTGTGACTAATGTTGCATCTGGACGCAGACGGATGAGTTCAACAGTAACAACATGTGATCTGCAGGATAATTCCTGAACTAGTGTTCAGATGACAGAGACTATTAGGCTGAGAACGCCCCAGAATATAGACCGAGCCCGGATAAAACACCACAATGAACAGTCCTGAGACTCAAATGATGGATGATTACAGAGGTCTGTCTAAATCTATTTCTTTTTAAATCTGAGAAGAAGTAAACATGCAGAAACTGAGTGTATTTTAAAATAAAAGTGCTCATGCTGGTGGTGAATGAAAAGCTGCCTCCATTAGTCCCACTTTCAGACAGCTGCTGCTATTGGACCAGTTAGAGGAACAAGTTAATCTGAAGCCCTCAGAGGCTCATCTTTTCACCTCACTGCATCTCACGCAGCCACACACTCATCCGTCACCATTAGCAGTCCTAAATGGACTATTGGCAGCCTCCACCAGTCTCCCAACAGTATGATTTATAGATGGAAAAACTCAGTGGCAGCTCCAGAGGAGGGAATATGACTACAATGCAACACGGGAGTCAAACAGGTAGGAAAACAAGAGGAAATTGACCTTTGCTTGTTCAACATCTGAACACAAACTGATAATCTGCAGCAGATGTTTCTACTGAACACGAGCTGCTCCTTCAGGAATAAAAGGAGCTGTTGTATATCAGGACAAAGAAAGACGTTTTCTTCTAATTAAAGTTTTCTTTAATTATGTGCAACATAAATAGTCAATTAATCAAGAACACTTTTAACGAACGTACAAAGCTCTGATTGTAACGATCACTTTGAGTTTCAGTCATCTCAACTCCGACTCGAGTGCAGACGACGTGTCTCAAATCTTGAAAATTAACTTTCCTGCAGCGCGAGCGCCGCTTTGAATCTGCCTCCAGTAATGAATATAGATTATGGAAACAATGTGTGCTGAAACAGTCTGCGACGGACGCCTGTTATTGAGCCTCGCTCCTGAATTAGTAATGAGGACGACATAAATTATGCAGGGTGATTAGTAACCAGGCAACAACGGGTTTACCTTGCTGTTTATAGATCGATATGGTGGGAGGGGGTCAGGGTGGGAGACAGAGACAGAACGACAGGAGAGGAAAAACTGTGTGTGTGTCCAATTAAAACCAGTAGAAATCAGGGCGTGTTCTTTTAAATGCAGTTTGATTTATTCTGCAGCTCAGGAACCAACTCTGGCCTGGGTCAAAGGTCAAAGCTGAACTCTTCCTGACACAGAACTAATGAAAACCTCTGTACAGGTGACAGGCTACAGGTTACAGGTAACAGGTGACAGGTGACAGGTGACAGGTGACAGGTAACAGGTGACAGGTGACAGGTTTGGGTTGTATGATAAACTTTGGGTTTTGGAGTGTTGTTTGAATGTTGAAATCTCCAAAACACACACTTTCTATGCTTTCCATAAAATCACCTCCTACTCCTGCTTGTTTCCAACGTGTGTGTGTGTGTGTGTGTGTGTGTATCAAACATCAACACTCTCAGGTGTGTGAGCGTCCCCTCACACATCAGCCATGCTGCACAGACCAGCCTGTAATTATGGGTGGATTAGGTTAGGTGGTGGAGCTGTTCACACGGCTTAGCGGCCTGATCCTCTGTTTAGTGGAGGTTAAGACACTTCGTCATCCACACGGCGATAATCAAGCGTCCCTGCACACCAGCTGAGATTATAAAAGACTAATGAGAGAGGCCGAGAGCGGAGAGGGTTAGACAAAGACGGAGAGAGTAAAGACGGAGGTGTTAGATGGATTTATGAGGCCAAATGTGAGTGATTACATTCGAGTGACATGTTGTAGTAAAACTGAGACGCTGTGAACTTCAGACGCCTTTCGTAGCAGGTGAGAAGCGTCTCACCGGGTTTCCTCGTTCCGTTTTAGCTTTTAATTCATCAGAGTGTTTCATTGAGCACCTGGACAATTGTTTACGATAAAACACGTTTTCTGCTTTTTATTTCCTGTGTTCTGATAATCAGGACTGTGTTTAACCCTTCGTTGTCCCCGAAATCAGCAGCCATACGGGGGGATAAAGTGTGTCGTCTCCGGACTACAGACTGGATAATGAGACACGAGAAGGAGGGAAATCCCTTCGACTGCAACACACCTCCACAAACACAGAGTGTGTTCACTGGTGTCCTTCACAGCATCTGACTGTGTGTGTGTGTGTGTGTGGCTCTCTGCAGATATAAATGTCTGCCCGCCTCTCCATCTGTCAGCCTCACACACAGTTGGGGTAAAACCCATTTTTCTAACCTCCTCCTCAAACCGAAGCACTTTGCAGGCTGCGTCCGCTCTGCTCAGGCTTTACAGGTGTTTTTATCTGTATCTATGGATAAATGGAGCTTATTCCATCTCTGATGTGTGAGGATCATCTGCGGGATGGATCAGGATTATTTTAGAGGATCTAAAGCTGCTCCAATTGACATATTACTGTATGAGACAACATATGTCATTCTATCAGTGGGCTGCGGAGGTTGTATGTAGATCTAACAGCGTGTTGTTTTAATCATGTCTGACATGTTCGACCTCTGCGTGTCATTTACTACGATTACCATCAAACTCCTCGACCCTTCCTTGTTTTGTCTCTGTTACTGTGACACGTCTTCCACCTTCCCTCATTTTGTCCCCTGACAATGACGGGGAAAAAAAAGAAAGAAAAATGCGTCAGACATGATTAATCACCGGCAGAGCGGTGTAGTGATTCCAAACAGTGCTTGAACCTGAGCGCTCTGTAATGAGAAAGGAGTCAGGTTGGCTATTACCTTGATAAAGACGACTACACATTAATTAGTCTGACACGCGTGAGTGCAAAATGCGTGTGAGTGTTGAAGTGTGTGTGTCTCGGAGGACTCTGAGGCTGCAGATTTGGACTTTTTCTTTCTTCGCTGTTGGATGAGAGTGGAGGAATAATTTATATGCGTCTAATGACTTAAGAGCACAGCAGAGAGCAGCTCTGCTCCACCCGAGGCACCACAGATAGAAAAAGACAAGTTAGTTTGTGGAAAGAAACTGGAAATAAATCATAGAATAGATTAGACGTGGTCAGAGTTTGTAGGAAAAGCTGCCTGCAAGTCAAAGGTCAGAGCTGCAACCTGCCCTGAACACACACAAACGATGTCGACTCATCACACATGCTCATAAACAGCCGTCCGTACTGTAGCCTCGGTTGCTAAGGTGGTTGCTAAGGTGTTTTCATGTGTTTGTTTAAGTAGCCTTATGTAGCTTCCTGAAGCTGACCAATCAGAGCAGAGCGGGCTCATCAGGAGGCGGGTCTTAAAGAGACAGGCGCTAAAACGTCCTGTTTGAGACAGAGGCTGAACTGAGGGGCTGCAGAAAGGACCAGGATCAGATCAATAAGGAGGTTTTAACTGAACCCTAAAAACAAACTGTGTTTTAAAAGGCTTTAAAGAAACACCTGAGATAAAAGGTAACAGAAAATCACATATTTGTTCTTCAAGCTCTGAGAAACTGACAGTTGCTTCATGCTTCATCTCATGTTGAGGCTGATCAGCATCACAGTCTGATTCACAGATTATTCACGCTCATGTATTTCCACCTCCGTCTCTCCCTCAGCCGGCAGTGACCAACCAATCGCCTTCTGTGTCCCACATGGACGTTGTTATTATTAATCAATCGAGTCTGTTGTTTGTGAGCATCGTGTGTCACTCGTCCTGAAACCTCCTTTCACTGATGTCATCATAAACTTCTATGATGCTCATAAAATGACCCACATTCAACACAAACTGAAGCATGAGGATAAAAACCTGAATAACAGTTATATAACGTCACAGTGCTGCAACACAAACGCTCGACTCGTCGCAGGTTTAAAGCTGCAGGTCTGCTGCGAGCGCCTTCACATGCAAACGTTAAACATGTCAGAGGAGGCATTTCCCATGATGCCTCACTGGTTCGAGGTGCTTCTGTTTGTCCACTGCACGGCTTTCCTCTGACCTCTAACATTACAACACCAGCTCCAACAATTAACCAGCTCCAACAATTAACCAGCTCCATTTACTTTAAGCTTGTTAAAGGTTTTCACCTGGCAGCAAATCTTGTTTTCTTCTTCATTACTGTTAATATTTAATACTTTATCATCTGATGGTACAGGTGTTACGCCGTGTATGATCCTCACACACCCCGTTTAGTACATCTCACTACTAACACTACAACGACTGGCCGCTTTACTTCTACACTCATTATGGAGTTTTTCTTATTCATTGAAGCACCTGAGTTGTTCTTCTTTTCTCTGACATGTGTAACCTCGCAGGTGTGTGAAAGAGCAGAAACATGAAGCAGACACATCATTACGCTGCTCTCAGGCTCGTCCTTCGCTCCTTTCCTGTCAGAAAAGATTCGACTGTGACCTTCTTTCTTTCCTTCCTCCCGACCCGACGCTGAACTCGTTCTTCCCTCGAAGCCTCAGAGCTGCACGAGGACGTCTGTCCTGTTTCTTTTTTTGTTCTAGTTTTCACCAAAAACCCCACAAATGAGCTGAAAAGGTGAAGCAGCGGTTCACACGCTTACACACATTAACCTGCTGCTTTAACTTCCTGGTTTAAAGTCTTATGTCACTATATGAGTTAGGCTAATCAGAAACAGCATTTAGCATGTGAGGTGCAGCTGGAAAGATATTTACTGCAGAAAATGCAATGATGGAGCAAAGATCTCAACGTCCCTGCAGAGGAGCTGCTCCTCCCTGCAGAGGAGCTGCATCTCCCTGCAGAGGAGCTGCTCCTCCTTGCAGAGGAGCTGCATCTCCCTCCAGAGGAGCTGCTCCTCCCTGCAGAGGAGCTGCTCCTCCCTGCAGAGGAGCTGCATCTCCCTGCAGAGGAGCTGCTCCTCCCTGCAGAGGAGCTGCTCCTCCCTGCAGAGGAGCTGCTCCTCCTTTATAACTGATGCTGTTCAGGTGACAGACAGTAATTGTATCTTCTGGTATCTGAGGGTATGTGTCGTTATTTGCTTCTCTATGACTGAAGTGTGTGAACCGTCACCGTGGAGACTCTGAGAGACAACATGGCAGCTCCTCACGGTCTAAACATAGACATCAAAGCTCCGCCAGCCGCTCGGCCTTCAAATTAACTTGTTCGCCGACGGCGAGGTGCGCTGGCGTTCTGTGAAGCTGCGGGAGTCAGCAGAGCCTCCATCAGAGTGGAAACACATGGCTGTCAGTCTGATGATGAAGATCAGTGATTGGTCCTGAAAGCACAGGTGAGCAGATGAATACTGAAGCCTAAGAGATCCAGTTAGCTTACTGCTCAGTTAAGGGGAATTAAATCAAATAAACAGAATCTATTAAAATACATGTTTTACAGCACATTAGTCTCCTGGAGCCTTTTTGTTGTAAGTCACATGGTAAATGATGTCATTTCTGATCACCATGATGAACAACCGGCAGCCTGGTGACACCTACTGACGCCTGTCTCTGTCTCTGTGGTGTTTCAGGACGCATTAGTCCTTTAACACTTGTCCCTGCAGCTCTCCATCGTTACTATGGCACCAGCATGATCTGTGTCTAACACGGCAACACTGATGGATTAACAAGTCAAATAATGAGAGATAAATAACTGCAGACTGTCAGAAATCTGTCTGGTTGGTTTTTAGTGGCTGATTGCTGAGTTAGTTTAGTTTTACATACACACACACACACACACACACACACACACACACACACACACACACACACTGTCCTCCTCGTCTCATTATTTCCATTGCCTCTCTCCCTACTGTCTCCACCCGCCCACCACATCCCGGGGTCGACATCAAACACAGCTGAAGTAGACCTCTCCATTAGAAACGCTGTGAAGACGTTCTCCTTCACGACCTGTGAAACCACAAACAACCGGACACATAAGACTGTGTGTGTCTACATCAGAGAAGAGTTTTATTCTCTGTGACCAGACGAATGAAAACACGCGTTTATAACCAGAAACACACACAGCTGAACTCACGTCACATGATCCAGTTTTTATTAATACGTTATCAATAAGTGAATATATATATATAAAATCATCAGTCTATGTTTCAAAATGCAGAAAACACATTCTTAGACACATGATATCTATCAGTTTCATTTACAACAAGCAATTATTCTCATTATCGATTATCTCATTGATTGATCGATTAGTTGTTTTGTGTATAAAATGTCAGAAAATGGTGAAAAATTATGTTGAAAACATTACAGTCAGTCTGTAAATATTCCTCCTGTTCACACTGCTGAGTCAGGTGGTACAGACACACACACACACAGCGGAAACACGTAACCATACATCATGTATGACGTGACGATGAAGATGAAGATGAAGGTGTATGATGTCTTCAGTGTGGACAGCAGATGCAGTAAGAGTCATTCATTCATCCTGTGACCAGCAGCCTACACACAATCTGACTGACAGCAGTGTGTGTGTGTGTGTGTGTCACATGACCAACACACACAGTCAGTGACGTTTTTGCCAAAAGTCGAGTCATCATCAAATCTAAAAATGAACAGTGACTCTGTTACTAGAGACGATATTTCACACAGCTAATGTTTTCACTCTAATCTCATGTCTTCAATTTCTCAATTTTTACTTTTATTTTAATAAAATGAAACTATTTTATTTTATTCAAGTGTCAGAGCAGTTTGTTTTTTTACAGTGGACATTTTGCAGCAGCCAGATCTTCCAACACGAGAGAGCGTCCCTGAAGGCAGCGCGCCATCTTCACAGGACAAATCGCTCGTGAGGACACTAAAGCTCTGACAAACACCCTGCGAGTCGCCGGCAGAGCGGCGTGTTGGGGGATTTGTCCTGCGTTGATGATGTCATCAGCAGGATCTCAGGTCTCTGCATCGTGAAGCTGCAGGATGAAGAGTTTACTGCCTCCAACAATAAAAGTCCTCTCATTCAGTCAGGATTTATAAAAGATATCAGAGCCTGTCTTTTAAAAAGAGCACGCTTTGTTTGATTTATCCTGTTATAAAAGTCATTTTTTATTATATCTGGATGTTGTTTGTGAGCCCATTTCATCCACTTCTGAACTCACTCTGTTTCTTCTTCCTCCTCCTGTACATCCACGTTCAGATTACTAATCAAGCAAAGCGCTCAGATGCTCCAAAAGTCTCAGATTTCCTCCACATAAGCTGTGAAGTCCAGTCTGAACCAGTTTATACGGAGCTCATAGAAACCTGACAGGTGTATTATTGTCTCTTTATTAATCCACTGAATCCACCGTCAGCCCAACAACCGGTGATTACCGACATATTCACTGGTCCGTCGGGTTAGCCACTGCTGCTAACGTCCTCTGTCTTTACTGACTGAAGCCAACCTGATTCTGGGAGGACAACACACACACACACACACACACACACACACACACACACAGATGTGATATTTTACAGCACGTTTTCAACATGAAATGTCTATTTTTATCTGCAGAGGGTATTTTTAGCAGCAGCTCTCTACAGATCTCACACTGTGTTAATATTTAACAGTCAGAATGAAGAAAATGCTGCTGATAAACACACTGCTTCATCTACACACAGGCCAGTGTATTAAACATGACACACACACACACACACACACACACACACACACAGAGGTCTGCCCAGGTGTGTGTGGACAGAAAATGGGAAACAGGAAGCTGCTGTTTGCTTCATGTCAGCATATTTTTACAGTTTCTTGTTCAGCTTTAATAAAGTGAGTTTATGTTTGAGACATTTGTTTGTATGTATTTTTATTGTATTCTATTTATTATTCTTCAGATGTTTATAGTGAAGGTGTGTGTGTGTGTGTGTGTGTGTGTGTGTGTGTGTGTGTATGTGTGTGTGTGTGTGTGTGTGTGTGTGTGGGTACCAGCTGTCCACCAGTTATTGCCCCCACTGGGGGAACTGGGGGTGAAAAAGAGGGAGGTAGGGAGAGAAAGGATGACTGCAGGGATACATGAAAGAAAGGAAGAGAAAGAAGGATGAAAATATAAAAAATAATGTAGCACGGATAAAAGGATGAGAGGACGAAAGGATGAAAGGATAGAGGGTCAAGAAAAGAAGGGTGAACATGATAGGAAGAGGAATGGAAAAGATGAATGAAGGGAGGATGGGCAGAAATGATAGAAGGATGGAAGAAGATGGAGAAGAAACAAAAGGAAGAAAGGAAGAAATGACAGAGGGATGATGGAAGAAGACATGGAGGGACGAGAGGGAGAACATGGGGAGATGATGGAGGGAAAGAAAATGTGGAAAGAATAGAGAGATGGAGGAAAGGATAAGGGGACACAAGGGAAGATCAAAGGACAAAAGAAAGGATGAGAAGGAAAAAAGGACAAAATATTAAAAGATTTTCTAAAGAAAGAGGGAATAAATAAAGGGCAAAAGTTGAATCAATGCAGGGATGCAAAAAGGATGGAGGGATGAAAGAAGGAAAAGAAGAAAGGATGGAGTGATGGAGAAGGAAGAAAAGCAGGAAAAAAGGAGCAAGAAGAAAAAAAAAACAAGAGAAAAATGACTTTTTAACTTTAAACTAAAAGAGGGATGCTGGTGGAGAACAGATAGATGAGAGATGGAGAGAATATGGAAGGAAAAAGAGGAGAATGATGGAGGTATGAAAGGAGCTGTCAATCATCACAGAGGGGTCAGAGGTCAGCAGGAGGAGGCGGGTCTTTACAAGCAGGAGGAGAGAGGTCGCCACGCTCCTGATATCATCCTTTCCTCTTTTGTTCTCCTGTTCTTTCTCCATCCCTCCATCTTCAGACGGACGGAGGTGGAAAAAAAGGAGGGAGCGAGGGATTAAAGTGCAGAGTCATCAGAAAAGAGAGAGAGAGAGAGAGAGAGAGAGAGAGAGAGTGAAGGAAACAAAAAGAAGAGAAAGACTGGCAGAGGAAGAATGGGACGGGTCACATGATTTATTCAGAGGGGGGATTAAGACTAAGAGCTGCCACCTGAACCACACACACACACACACACACACACACACACACACACGATGAAATCTGATTAAAGTCGTGTTGGCGACAATTAACAGCCTTTCAAACCCGACACCCTGAACCCTGTGGGACTGTGTGTGTGTGTGTGTGTGTGTGTGTGTGTGTGTGTGTGTGTGAGGAGGTGTGGTCATTAGTCCCATATGCTGCCCGCCGACACTGGAGGGAAAACCCCTGGGACACACACACACACACACACACACACACACACGCTTCTGTGTTTCATTAGTCTGTGTGTGTGTGTGTGTGTGTGCACATGAGTCTTCTTTTGTCTTTTTGTGTGTATTTCAGTGTTAGTGTGTGTATGTGTGTGTGTGTGTGTGTGTGAGGTTTGTGCATTTCTGTGTCAACGTCTTTTTTTGCATGTGTGTGTTTGTTGTTTTTCATTCCAGAAAACAGATTTAATGAAACTGAGTTTGTCAAACCTGAGACGGTGTGTGTGTGTGTGTGTTCGTGTGTGTGTGTGTGTGTGTGTGTAGGGACTCCGTCTCCAGGGGACCCTGATGAATAAATAAGCAGAGAAGAAGAAACAGACTCTCTCTCTCTCTCTCTCTTTCTCCACTGGTTCCCTGCCTCGCTCTATCATCAGTGTATTAATGAAGACATTTCTCCATTTTCTCCTCTTAATCCATCACTCCTCCTTTTCCTCCTCCCTTCCTTCCCTCCTTTTCTTTCCTTTCATATCTCCTCCTTCACTCCTATGCTCACTCCTTTCCTTCCTTCTTTTCCTTTACTCTCTCACTCCCTTCTCCCATCCTTTGTCTTTATCACTCCTGTCCTCCTTCCCTCATCCCTTTCTCTCCTCTCTCCTCCCACATTCCCTTTCTCTCCTCCCCTCCTCTCTCATTCCCTTCTTTAACTCCCTTCTTCCCTTTCTTTCTTCCTCTCCTTCCCATTTTACCTTCTCCCATTTCTCTTTACCTCCCTTCTTCTTTTCTTTGTTCTCCTTCACTCTTCTCTTTGTTTCTTTCCTCATTTCCTTTCCTTCTTCACTCTACCTTATTCCTTCCCTCATGTCCTTTTTCTCTCAGCTCTTTCCTCTGTTATTATCTCCACTCATCACAGTTATGCACCCTTGTTCCCCCCTTCCTCCCTTCCTCTCTCCCTCCCTCCTCCTCCTCTCTCATTAACTCTGCCCCCCGTCACACTCAGCCTCGGGCAACACATATGGCAGTCACGCTTCCACACCATTAAATAACACACACACACACACACACACACCAACCGGTGTCCCCTGTTGCCTCCTTGAGGAGTCGGGGTCCTGCCACTCGTTTAATCTTCCCTCCATCTTTTTCCACCGTGTCTGTTAATTTCATTCATTCTTATGCTCTCTCGCCCCCCTTTTCTCTATTTTTCTGGTTCTTCTTCGTTGTCTCTCACTCTCTGTGCCCCAGAAAAAAGTGTGTGTGTGTGTGTGTGTTTGTAGGGGATGGAGAGTGGATTGGGGTTGGGGGGTTGAATGAGTGGTTTCCAAGGCAACGGAGCCACACTGCCGCAGTGGATATGTAGGGGAGGTGGAGAGGGTGAGAATGAAGGAGGCGTGCATGTGTCTGTGTGTGTGTGCGTGTGTGTGTGTCTGTGACAAACTTGACTCCTGCAGTCAAGAGTGTGAACAAATGAAAGAAAGAAGAATGAAAAGAGAGCATGTGTGTATGTGTGTGTGTGTGTGTGTGTGTAAAAAGCATGACTGTCAAGAGCATTGCTGCAGTGCCAAGGGCAGAGATACACTGCCAATGCTATCACTCACACACTCTCACTCACACACACACACACACACACACACACACACACACACACACACACACACACACACACACACACACACACACACGTTTCATTACACAGTAGCTCTGTGTGAGGTGTGACAGGTGTCGTATAGGTAACCGTATGTTCTTATGTTGGTGTGAATGTCTTAAACAGAGCTGCTGAGGATCAGTTCCAGTGTAAATTGAATGAAGTTGTATCACTGTTTGGTAAATACAGAGCTGGAAACGTACAGAACATGTGAGTCAAAAAAGACAACGCAGGAGGACACACTGGTGGACAGACAGGACACTGCTGGGATCAGAGAAACGCATTTTCACTTCTGATGAGACTGAAAACCAAAATGAAACCTGACACTGAAACACGAGACTCCTGATGGATTTTATATCTGATCGATTTTATATCTGATTGATTTTATATCTGATTGATTTTATATCTGATGGATTTTATATCTGATTGATTTTATATCTGATTGATTTTATATCTGATTGATTTTATATCTGATGGATTTTATATCTGATGGATTTTATATCTGATTGATTTTATATCTGATTGATTTTATATCTGATTGATTTTATATCTGATTGATTTTATATCTGATTGATTTTATATCTGATGGATTTTATATTTGTCGTCTCGTTTCTGTACGTAAAAAACTTTGTCGTTTACTTTCTTTACACCATCACATATCAGGATAAAAATTAATTCACACCCTTCTTCAGCCTGCTGGCTGTTTACTTCCTAACTCCTACAGATTTACATCAGTGTGTGTGTGTGTGTGTGTGTGTGTGTGTGTGTGTGAGACTTTGATAGAGTTTCTACTTCCTCTGCTTCTGTTTGGACCTCAGCATCAATTTAGCCTCCTACTGCTGCTACTGTCAGGAGGAAATACAGGGAGGCACACACACACACACACACACGCACACACACACACACACACACACACACACGCACACACACACACACACAGCCGAAGTGTAAAATGGCCAAAGGCGCTTCCATCTCGCTGTGTGTGTCCTGAAACAGTCTATTTCAGGCATGGCGCGCTGCAGGAAATAGATTTGGACGTGTTCACGAACACACACACACACACACACACACACACACACACACTCACACACACACACACATTGTGAGTGAGACAGGTGAGCAGACGCAGGTTTTGTGATGCAGGGTGTTGAATAATGGAGGGAAAATGACTTCTGCAGGAGGAGAAACAAGGGTCTGATCTTCAGCTCCCTCCTCTGGTGGGGCTGAAAACTACACCTGACTACACCTGACTACAGCTGACTACACCTGACTACACCTGACTACACCTGACTACAGCTGACTACACCTGACTACACCTGACTACACCTGACTACACCCGACTACACCCGACTACACCTGACTACACCTGACTACACCTGACTACAGCTGACTACACCTGACTACACCTGATGTCAGTGACTGCAGCTGACTACACCTGACTACACCTGACATCAGCTGATGTCAGGTGTAGTCAGTGACTGCAGGGTCCTGGAGGACAAAGTCGAGTTAAGTCAGTTTTATCCAAGAGAATAAATTATGCTCATTTCCAGGTTCAAATTTATATTCTGGAAACTGGAAACTTTTCTTAAAAAGGACTCCAAACAATTAGTCCATTATCAAAATAGATGACAATTAATTTAATATCTGACAGGTAATTAATTCCTCTATTATTTGTTGCAGCTCCAAGTAAGAGATGAGATATGAAAACTGATGCAACAGGCACACTTGTTGCTGTGAACGTCTGAAGTGTGTCAATACCAACAGATATTCACTTAACTAGGTGCTTTCACACACACACACACACACACACACACACACACACACACACACACACACACACACACACACACACAGCGGCACTCTCCGAGTCTTAAAACATGTATTATTGATTGGAACAAGCAGCGGTGAAGTGGAGCGCAGCGCTACAGCTTTGTTCAAGGGCAAAGTAGCAAGCTAGCCACTTAGCAGGCTGACGGTGGGGCGAGTGACCCTGACTGACACAGAGTGAGAGAGAGAGGGAGGCCACCTCAGCTTCAGGTCATCATGCACTCAGATAATTACACTCAAGTCATTATGATGAAGGAAGAGAAACACACAGCGATAACAGGACAGAACAACCTGACTGCAGCCAACATGTCACACACACACACACGCACACACACCATGACACACACACACACACACCACACACACCATGACACACACACACACACACACACCATGACACACACACACACACCACACACACACACAGACTGAATTAATAATTAATTTGTTGTTTATATCTTACCTCTTGTACTACATGTCCTTTTGTATTGTTATTGTTTATTTATGTTTCATTGATATTCATCGTCTTCCTCAATTATTCTGCAGTTTGTGCATAAAAGGTGAAGAAATAGAGTTAAAAACATGATTTACTCCACAAACGGGGAAAAACAGGAAGTTGAGATTGTTTCAAACGACCACGTTGCAGCATCGACTACTGAGAAACTCCGGTTGAAAGTTTTGGAAATTTAAATGGTGAACTTTGAACCGAGACGGACGAGAAACATGAAACCATAGCAGCAACTGAGCTATGAGTCACCATGACAACCGAGCATCACAAACACAAACGAAACAAGCAGTGTGTGTGTGTGTGTGTGTGTGTGTGTGTGTGTGTGTGTTCTGACCAGAGTTCAGAAGCTCTTGCTCCATCACACCACAGCCCAGCACCTCCATCCAGTCGCCCTGGAAACGCACCTCCATCTCAAAGGAGGGATGAGTGAAGGGGAAGTAGCAGTCGACCCACCTGACCTCCAGATCTGAGAGGAGGAGGACGAGATGATGATGGCATGAGCAGGAGGAAGGGGACGAAGAGGAAGAAGACAAGGTTTTGTTGTTTTGTTGTTGAATGATTCCTGCCGCTCGGCGTCTCACCTTCTCCGAACAGATGAGCGATGAGTCGCGTCAGCGTGCGTTTCAGGTCGAACTCCACCAGCTTGACGGCCTCCAGCGTGTGAGTTTCCTGTTTGTGAGGCGACCTCCGACCTCCAACCTCGAACAGCGACAGATCCTCGCCGTGCTGCACCTTGGAGAACAGCTGAGAGGCAGCAGGAAGGTAAAACACCTGCGCCAACGACAAGCTCAGTCTCACCTGTGTCTATGTCTCCTACCTCGTGGTTGGAGAAGAGCCGGACGCCCTCCATCTGGTGGAAGACGGGGTAATGACTGGCATCAATCTCGTCCCGCCTGTAAACGTCTCCGGCCAATAGGAACGCATCCAGACCGGAGCGGACCAGCTCCCTCTGGTGGGCGGAGGTGTGAGCGCGGAGCATCGTCGTCCTGGAGACACACAGAAGCAACGCGGCTGTTAAGTGATCAATCAGCCTGTTTCCTGTATTATACCTGCAGTATGTAAGCATGTGGAAAACAACATACACACCAACCATAGAAACAACAGAACATGTATTCAACTGCAGGATCTTCACGTTACACGTGTATAACTGCAGTACTTTTATATGTGAACTTAGAATGCAGCTCAGTCTAATACTTGGTAAGAAGGGTCTCACCTGTTCAGGTAGTAATTATCTCCTCGCTTCCTGCTGGGGTGGTTGGGCGGGATCAGCAAGCTGTCAATCAAATCATACAAATCAATAACTCAAAAGTTTTTCCAACTAAAAATAATCTTACAGATTAATAATTAATTAATCAAACTTTGATAACATATTTACTTAATTTTACTACACTTCTGTCGATCGATTGATCGATCGATCGACCTTTGACGCTACTGACCTGTCGAAGTTCTGCTCCACGGTAACCACGGGGCTCAGGTTGTCATGGACGGAGAACAGCGGGTTGCCCCAGCGACTGACGTAAGCACTGTGGGAACAAACAACACTGCTGTGACTTACTTGTAGTACTACTACTGCAGAAAGTACTTGTACACGGTACCAGAGACACTAACAGCTACTGGAAGCAGTTTTATTGCAATGATCTCATATTGATTATTGAAATCCAGAGATCAATTAGTAAACGTGTACGTGTATGTTTACTTGTGGACTTTATAGTTTAAAAGATGCTAGCTGCTAGATGGTCAGCTGACTCTGGATGGTCAGCTGACTCTGGATGTAGAGATCACATGTCGCTTGTTGACTGTAGAATAAATGTTCCCAGGATGAGAAGCACTTTATACATTATATAATTATAGCTGTATTGATCTAAATGATGAATCAAAGGTCAAAGGTGACGTCCATCTTTTTATTCTGTACATTTCATTAAAATCATCAGAAGATGTAACACATGAAATTACCCAGCAGCCCTCAGGAGTCTGCTGTCCTGCTGCTATCGGAGCGAACAGGCTCTTCTACGAGTCACCACCCGTCACACAACACACTCAGTGACTTATTAATGACTTATTAATACGACACTAATGCGCTGACGGCTGTGTGTGTGTGTGTGTGTGTGTGTGTGTGTGTGTGTGTTCAGATTTTGCTGTGTTTCACACTCGTCTGTCCCTGAAGAGTCTTTGTCCCAAAGCAAAGAAAGACACAGAAGCACAGACACCATGTGGAAATACGACAGCAGCTGATGAGAGCAGGTTAAAGTAACCAGGTGAGGTGAAGGTAAAGTGATGCACACCTGTAGAAGTGAGCTTTGATTCTCTCCTTGATCAGCCAGAGAGGATGATGGGATTGGTTGTGGAGGTTGCGGCCGACCTTGGCCAGGATACTCGGTGTGATGTTGGTGAAGTCATCGCGGGGGTACGATTGGCCTAAAACCTCCACTGACTCCTGACCAATCACAGGCTGAGGGGCGGGGCCGTCTGTGCTGATGTGTCTGCGTGTTGCTGCGCCGCCATTGGTCCAGAGTGCTGTCACACAAACAGGGAGGCGCAAAGGAGGAGGGAGGAGCAGCTGGCGGAGGATCATGGTGATTGGTCCATGGAGCTGCAGAAAGAAATTCAAATCAATTAGAGAAAATAATCAACGCAACGATGAGTCAATTAAGAGATGTTACTCTGCAACGACTTTGATAATCAAATGTTTTGAGTCATTTTTTAAGAAGAAGAAGAAGAAGTCAGATTCTCTGAATCTTAAATGTGAATATTTTCTGGTTTTTTTCGTCCTCTATGACAGAAAATTGATCAAATCAACAGTAAAAATAATCATTAATTTCATGTTTTTCAATAAAAAAATCTGCAATTTCACATCATTTATTATTATTATTATTATTATTATCATATCTGTGTACAATAAGTTGGGAAAGCTAGAGCAGATAAATAAACAACAACAACAAACAAACCAACTACAACAATTAGAGGTCATAAACACACACACACACACCCACACACACACACCCACACACACACACACACACTTTATATCAGTTATAATTTGGACAGAAAGTGAACACAGTCAGCTGCTTTTTAGTTTCTCTCTTCTTTTCATTTATCTTCTGACAGGAGAAGAGACAGTTAGCCTTTTATCTGTCCACCCACACACACACACACAGACACACACACACACACACACACACACTCGGGGAGCATCCCTGAACAAGACAAAGGGTGTTGCATTGCAGTGGCATTGCAGCAAAATGGATTATTGTTCCTAAAATCATGAAGCTTTTACCTCTGCTGCCTGTGTCATATTACACTGGACACACACACACACACACACACACACACACGTTATGTATATATACGTAAAGGGTCATCTGAAGGTCACCTACAAGGTACATTTCCACCTGAGAGCAAACAACAAACTGAAGATGTTTTATAGAATAAATATTCAGTAAAGTCATGACGGCGTGTTCACGGTTTTATCTAAAGGAAAGGTCACGTAGAGACGAGACGGAGAGATCCGCCTATTTCACACAGCAGCGCGATGTTTAAAGAACGTATCAATGAGGTTTTATAGCGTGTTATATGTAGGCTACTACCGGGTAACATTCACACACAGACCTGATGTGTTCAATGTCCTGGAAATTTGGTGAAAATTTTAACTTTTCGCTCATCATCTGAGCTACATTTCAGGTTTTAAGTACGTTTATTTGTATTTTAATAATTCAGAAAGAACACGAGGGGCATTTTAGTGACACGTACTTCAAAATACTTATTAAGACTTTTAGTATTAATCACTTGTCAAATATTTTACAACAACTTCTCAGGTGACAAAAGGTCATGTGACCCCTCCAGACAACGTACAGCTCTCTCTGATGTACGCAAGATACAAAAAAAGGGGCTCAAATCTGAATCGTCTCCATGTTTCATGTCTCCTCTGTTTGGGACTGACCTTCCTGGCACATGATCGTCACCATATGTCTGTTCCCATGGCACCAAACACCGCCACACGTACACATACGGACGCCTACGCACACACACGTGTGCAGTAAATAAACACACACAGGATACAGGATTCTCAGGCCGATACCCATTTTGATATTTGAGGGTTTAAAACGTTAAAGTTTATATTTATACTTTGTCTGAATTTTTAGTTTCATATTTTCTGATTGTTTCAGCTCGTTTAACTTCTGATGCTGATAAATGTGTCGCTGGTTTCTGATTCTTCTTCTCTCTCTTTGGGATGAATGAAACAGGTTATGTGGACCATGCGGGTTGTGACCCAGGTCCCACCTGAACCTGGTGGAGTAACTCTGATCCAACTCCGGTCACTGGTCTGAATCAACAAGACGTCCTAAATGTGCTGAATCATAACTGCTGACGACCTCACATGTTGCTTTATGCTTTTTAGCATCAGTATCTTGTGATACTGGTCTGAAAGTCCTTCTCACATTTGTAAACGTCTCAAATAGTGATGTCGGTATCTAGTAGGATCTCTTTCTCTTTGTTTCATTTTAATAGTTCTGATCTGATACAAAATATGAACAGAAACAGATAAAATGATGTCAGCAGCTCTGAGGGAAGCGAAACATGATTCATCATGTGTGAAAGTGGCTGAGAAAATCCCTTGTTTGGTGGCCAAGAAGTTGCTCTGACGAACCAGCGTGGCGGCCGCCAACAGTGAAGCTGTGATGTGATTTCTGACGGCGCCAAGGACGAGCTGCAGCCGCACGTCAAGAAGAAGAAGAAATAAACTTGGAAATGTGTCTGAAAGTGAAATAACTGCCTCTGACAAACACAGCGGTCGCCAAGGTTACTGTGTGTGTGATGAAATACATGTCATTCATGCGTGAGCACGAGTAACACACCGTACATGTTCACACACACACACACACACACACACACACACACACACACACACACACACACACACACACACACACACACACACACACACACACACACACACACACACACACACACAGTGTTTTAGTGCAGAGGGATTCATTCAGCCTCTAAAATCTGACATGCTGATAGAGAGAGGTGATAAATTACACACTGCAGATAGAGAGAGAGGCGAGTGCCGACCAATAGACAGAGATACTGTATATATGAACTCTGTGTGTGTGTGTGTGTGTGTGTGTGTGTGTGTAAAACTCACAGCTAAAACATGTTCTAGCAGTCATGCTAACAGGAGAAAATCAGCAGAATGATCCTTTATAGTTTGAATAAAAGTGTTTATAATCATAACAGGTGAAACACGTCCCTCCAAATGACACACACACACACACACACACAAACACACACACACACACACACAAACACACACAGAGGGAGGAAGCTATGAGATGACACCCTCACAGGAACAGGTGGCGTCTCTCTCTCTCTCTCTCCCTCTCTGCAGGAGTGTCACTCGCCCCCTCCCATCAGAGGGAGTCCCTCTCTGGCACGATGGCCACTTCCTGCGGCTCACGCCGCTCTTCCTGTTCACGACACTTCTCGCCAGCCAACCTCCGACCTCTGGTCTTGTTTGTAATGAATGAATCTTTAATGAGTGGGATCTTCAGTCTGTGAGCTGGACGCTGTATATCTGAGCTGCATGTGGTCATAAAGCAGCACCGCCGCAGGATTTACTGCAGACTCCTGTGAGCGTGTGACATGATGAGTTAGCCTGCAGGCCGGTCGCACCGCCGCAGGATTTATAGTAGAGTGTAGTCGAGCTGATTGGCTGATACTGTGGCGTTTATTTAAAACAGCGTGTCCTGAAACAACCCTGCATCCATCTTTACTCCCTGCACCTCCTCCTACAGTCTGTTCAAAAGCCATAAACTACTGTCCTGTCCTCTAAATCTTCTCCTCCATCCTTTCCTGCTTCATATGTTCCTCTCATCCTCCCTCCCTCACCTCCTACTTTCTCCTTAGCTGCTCCTTCTTTCTCCTTCTTCACTTAACAGCCCGGTGACAGCAGAGACTGACTCAGATAATGCTGAGAGGGATCCGGGCTGCTGGATCCTAAAATCACCCAACTGTTAAACTCTCAACGGTTTTGTATTTGTGTGTTAAAACTGAACAGTGTTGAGATCCGGACATGTTTGATGAGGAAATCGCCCATTAAACTTGTGTTTCTGTGTTAACCTACAACTGAGAGTTATTGTAAACTAGTTTAATAAAGTTCGACTTATCCGACACACGTTCGGTTTTCTCTTATTGCTCCTTATAATCAGATGACAGCAACTGACATGTTAATGATACTGCATCTTATAATCCGAAAGATACGGTGAATAAATAAAAAAGGAAAAGAAACAAGAAAGACGTGACGAGTGGAGAGAGAGGAGCAAAAAGAAAGAAGAAGAAAAGGAGGAGGGGTGGAAGAAGAAGAGGAGGAGAGACACAAAGGACGAAGAGGAGCAGGAGTGTCTGACATGATGAAGGAGGAGGGAGATTTTATGGTTGGAGGAGAAAAGTGCAGAGGCTGCAGCTCTACTCATACACTCAATTTGTTTCCTTTCACTGAGTGTCAATCTCACACACACACACACACACACACACACACACACACACACACACACACACACGTCCAGATGAAGACAAATGTCTAAAACCCAACGTATACTAAAACACACATGCATGTCGACAGACACACAGCCTGCTGCATCGTCGTAACGTCATCAGACATCAAACAGGTTAAAGCAGCAGCTGTGTGGTGAATTCACATATAAGGACATCAAGTCCAGCTTATACTGTCTTTGTCCCGCAGCAGCAGACAACGTCTTTATGACTACGAGGAGGACGGCCGGCGTTATGGATCCGTGGTCCTGAGGGACGGCGAGGGACGGCGAGGGACGATCTCAATCAATCATCCTCTGCAGTGACACACAGTTTTTCTCTCCTGACTGTCGGGTTCAGACACAGCAGCTCCAGGGACGGAAATATGTGGACGCGGCAAAAAATAAAGTTGTTGTTGTTGTGTAGTATTGTCATGTTGTTGTCAAGACGATATTTCAACATCACAACATGATATCGGTGACTTTATAAAAAGGTTTGTTCTGAACAAAATATAGAGAAAAGTGACGTCATCATAACGATT
Source organism: Pampus argenteus (assembly GCA_036937835.1). Taxonomy (NCBI): domain Eukaryota; kingdom Metazoa; phylum Chordata; class Actinopteri; order Scombriformes; family Stromateidae; genus Pampus; species Pampus argenteus. The sequence goes on from CM072880.1 coordinate 1,029,792, forward strand.
GGTGTGTTTTTACTTTGAATCAGTTCATTGTTGTTGTGTAAAAATAAAGTGACTTCAGCTCCACCTGTTTGGGACATTCAGTGAGATCACCTGTACACCTGTTACACTGCTGCGAGGACCAACATAGGTGTGTGTGTGTGTGTGTGTGACTGAGAGACAGGAAGTGTGTAGGAGTGTGAATCCTGGACGCGACACGGTAAACATATGCTCAAGAGACGTTGGACTGGAAACACACACACACACAGACACACACACACACACACACACACACACACAGACACACACAGCTTTTTTTGGGTACTTCTGCAGGTTTGCATTCATATTTTCATCGTTGGAGATTTAAAGAGGCAGGCGTTTATCCGTCACCCACGGCGCCGGCGGCGGGCGCCGGGTTCTGGGCGGGTCACCAGTTAGCTTGTTAACGGGCTCGTTAAGCAGAAGATGAACCAAGAAGAAAAACACTTCCTGAAGCATCAGTGTTCGTTTCTGAACACTCAGAAATCCTTTAACCCTTTAACACACCGTTTCTTCCATCTTGAATTCGTCTTGTTTCGTGCTCTGACCGGCTCCATATGAGGACGGTAAAAACATTTTCTGCAAAGTTTGGAAAAAAAAAGTTCAGGTGATATCAAAAGTTAGTTTCATATCCACCTGCTTCAAAATTGAGAAAATATATTAAAATGTAGATAAAAGCCTGAGCTCTGTGTTGCTCCGCGGTATCAGAAAAGAAGTCTGAGAGTTTCATAAAGGAACAGACGGGTTCCTGGAAGACGGGATTACGCAGTTATCCTTTAAAACTCGGATCTTAATAAAGACAGACGACGCGCTGACTGGAAACTGCTGCCATCGCAGAGAAGAGAGCAAGGTAGAGATAAAAGACACGACGGAGGAAGCGGGTGAAGCTCACAGGTGTGTGTCGGCCCACAGAGTTGTGTTGAAAGGTAATTGGCAGCAGGGTGAGGATGAAAGGCTGAGCTGCTGACCTGTACGTCTGCTCTGACTGACTGCACACGTGTATGTATGATCTGCCTCTTCAAACCTTCCTCCCGTTTCCGTCTGTCTCCGTCTGTTTCTCACGAGATTTATTCTTCTGACTCCTGCAGTTGGACTTTCCTGTCCTGACCCTTTTGCTTTTACTCCAGATCTAAACTCGTAGATAACAGCATAACGAAGGAAGACATGAGTCGTCTTGAGTGCCCGATACAGACGGGATTTATTTCTCTAGAGGAAGTGAAGTCATGTTAATGTAACATGGTCTGTAGCTTTAATCTGCTGGTTCTCACTGGTCCTCCAATCATTTAAAAACTCAAGGAGAGAAAAACCCTGATTACATATGATGATATCTCCTGGTACCTTCACATTTCAGTTGCAGATCTGCTCAGAAAGCGTGTAACAGGATGAATGTTGAATAGACATCAAAACTCATCAGATGGACTACAAGCTCAGAACTAAATGTCAGGCAGCTGGACCGTAATAAAAACACGATTTATTGTCAGTAGTGTGCTCAGTGCTGCAAATATAGAAATAACATTACTGTTTTATTCACTGGTACAATACCGCCTCCGACCACCAGGGGCAGCACCGAGCGCTCTGCTGCTACTTAGTGAAATGTTGTGATAATAGTGCGACTCAATAGAGCAGCAGGTGAGCTAGAAGAGCTGTTAAATGTTTTCAGAGTTGACTGAAAAGTGCCTGAAAAATTCTGCCAGATATTAAACTGGTGAGTACGTTATTATGAGATATAAATGTATATAATATATAACCTGAATGTCTTACACACACACGGTCTCTTACTTTCTGTCTGACAGTTTGATTCACACACACACACTGTTAATATCTACATACATGACACATAATGAGCTCATTATAAAACATGAAGCTCATCAGGCTGCAGCCATGAGGACATGAACAAAGCAGCGGAGTGACGCCGCAGAGCACATCTCTGGCTGTTTTATATTTTCCTGTAATCCTCGGTCAGGTCCTCTGAGAGGCCGCCGCGCTCTGCTGCCTCCTTATTAGCAGCTGAATGTTTTATTTTTCACAGTTTTTACCAGCTCAGATGAAGACAGGAGGCTGTGCTAACTTTCAGAGAGCCGCCGAAGCCTCGCAGGTCATAAAACATGGATTCAGATGAAGAAGCCACATTCAGTTAATTTGATGTTTAAAATCTGCACAGTACTGGAGCTCCACGCCACACAGAAACAGATGAACAGCGAAGCTGTTTTCTAGCTGTAATCATTCCTCTGTTCATATGGACACCTGGTTTAAGGTGGATCCACCTAAAATGTTGGAAATGTCTGTGTGTGAGTCCAGGAAGTGTATGAATGTTACATAACAGAACAGCTCACCATGGAGCGTGTGTGTGTGTGTGTGTGTGTGTGTGTGGTTACGTAGTCCTTTGCTCCAAATATCACCCAGGATTTCAGATTGATTTCTCTGGCTTGTGAGTTCATGTTCACAGTCTCCTCCATCTGTTCTAGAAAGCCCTTCCTGAACCTGCTGAGCCCACAAGACTACACACTCACACTCACACACACACACACACACACACACACACACACACACACACACACACACACACACACACACACACACATACACTCACTGCAACCAAACCAACCAGCAGCTTCACATCTTAAAGCTGAAGAACCTTAAAGTTCCACAGAGCTGCTGATCAATTAGGAAATTATTGATCCGTTAATAAGATTGAAAGACTTATAGCAGCATTGATGTCTGTCTGGGTGTTGATTGACAGCTGTGATTGACAGGTGGCTCACCTTTCAATCAGTTTACTGTATACTCTGGTCTGATACCGGCCGACATGAAGCTGCTGCTGCTTTAACACACTGATGCAGGTGCAGCCATCAGTCAGGTAATCACCTTCACTCTTAACATTCAGCTCTGATACACACATTTCATCACAGGTCGGCTTTTAGTGTTTTATTATTCAAGTTAAGCACTAATGAATTCAGACTCAGGCAGTAAAACTTTATGCACTGCTGGGCTGCTTTTTTTTTTTATCCATCTCGTCTTCTGATTGGTGGAGCTGACGGCAGTTTACTGTAAGGCCAGAATTATTGTGGAAACACAACATCATCTAACGTTAGACCTCAGATGAGAAAAAAACTGTCAGGAAGAGCGACAGAGGAGGGATCCACCGTCAGGACGGACAGACAGGAAACAGAAAACTAAATAAAAACAGATTGATGACATATAAGAAGAAGACATCGGGAGGATATTCTTGTTTTATTAAACTGTGGATTAAGCTGCATTAAAATGAACTTTATTCCTGTAGCTGCTTCACAGACTCCTGCATCTGGTAAACACGTGTTTACCATTCCTCGCTCATAAACAACAGGAAGCGTTTCCTCGCCAGGTTGGGAGTAAACAAACATGAAGTCAAACATGCAACTGCAGCGACGGTATTAAGAGGCAACGTCTCCCCGGCTGTAATTACAGGCGAAGGCATGAAGACTCTGATCTCCTCTCCTCCACCCATCCCTCCATCACTGCAGGATGGAGGGAAAGACTACAGGCAGCCAGTTCATTTAGATGACAGGTGAGTGTCTCATTACAGAATCATGGAGGTTTTTATGAAGCTACATGTGGCTAAAAGGCACCAAAACACACGTCCAGGACTGAAGCAGAGACTAATGCTGCAACAGCAACCTCACAACGCTCCACGTGCAGGACGCCAAACGGAAATAAAACTTGGCTGACCGTCAAACTACGTTCACAAACCTAAAACAAATACCGCAGTCATGTGACACATCCGACCCCGCTCCACTACTGACTGAAACGTGGATGCTGCGATCCAGGACCCCTGCAGTCACAAATCCAGGATGGCTGCTCTGTTTTAACATACTGTTTAGTAGCACTCATTAACTCACTGTGTTAGCTGCTAACAGCGGCTAACCCGGCTGGAACCGGTATCGCCTGGCGCCGGTGACCTCGGTGTGATGGTACGTAGCATGAGGCTAAGGTGATAAAGCTTGTGCTTGCTATGGATTTATTTGATGTATTATTTTTCTGCAGGACTTGTCGCTGCAGCCTTTGATTCAGACGTTTACCAGCTTCTCGCCACCACATCAAAGCTTCGGCTGATTTACAATATATTTACATTTCTTTGCCAATTAAAGCAGCGGCCGGGTTGTTTACATCAGTTTCCTCAGCCTGACATTAAACACAGCAAATAACATCCTCACCATAAACGTGTCTTTATGCAGCGAGAGGGAGGTCAGAGATATAAAATATTCATTCACAAACAAATAAAAATATTCTCTTTATTTATTTAACTAACACGCTAGAAGTTGAGATAGATAGATAGATAGATAGATAGATAGATAGATAGATAGATAGATAGATAGATAGATAGATAGATAGATAGATAGATAGATAGATAGATAGATAGATAGATAGATAGATAGATAGATAGATAGATAGATAGATAGATAATAGATAATAGATAGATAGATAGATAGATAGATGATAGCTAGATAGATAGACAGACAGACAGACAGACAGACAGACAGACAGACAGACAGACAGATAGATAGATAGATAGATAGATAGATAGATAGATAATAGATAGATAGATAGATAGATAGATAGATAGATAGATAGATAGATGATAGCTAGATAGATAGACAGACAGACAGACAGACAGACAGACAGACAGACAGATAGATAGATAGATATACTTTATTAATCCCAAACTGGGAAATTACAGAAGGTGAAAGTGTTAGCTCAAATATGAAGATAAATCTGGATTTAGAAAATTTATATTGGATGATTAAAAACTGCAATAAATTGGGATTTTTTTATTTCTTTATCCAGTCCTGATGTCAATCCAGGACCTCCAGGGGAGCATGAACACGTGTCATCAGTGAAAACACATAATCTGATTAACTTCAGCACTCAAAGTAAAGACAGAGATCAATGTAAGACACACACACACACACACACACACACACACACAGAGAGAGACACACACACCTGTCCACCCACCACAGAGGAGAAGCTGATCCGGAGAGGAGGATGAGGAGGATGGATGGATTTGAAGCGATCAGGTTCGGGTCACAGGCTGATGTGTCCCAGTCGGATTCTTCCACAGGTTTGAACACGGGAGGAAGCGGTCGATGAGATGAACATCAGAGGCCTCGATCCACCGGGCAGAAACAGACGAGACACAAAACTCAATCTGCAGCTCACAGCGGTGATTCAAGAAGCAACCAACAAACATATCCAATCAACTCAAGTCCACAAAAACTCTCAGGAACTATTTCTCACGTCAGACAACAAGTTAAAATACAAATAACCTCATTAACATGTTTACAGCTGTTTATTCATTATCAATTAATCTGCAGATTACTTTCTCTATTATTAGTCGTGTCTATAAAATGTCTGAAATGAGTGAAAAATGACATTTGTGATGTGGACATTTGAAGACGTCATATTTTAACACAGTTTAATTTCAGTTTAACTTTACATTTTAAGGTCAACTAATGAGTTTCATGCTTCTTCAAATGTATTTAGTACTAAGAATAAAATGTCGACTGTCAATAAGATTCATAAAAAGATCTTAATTTACATTTAGTTTTTAAGAAATATCCTGCAAAGATTTCAATACGAACTGGTGAGCGTTTAATAATTTGATGTGACTGGATAAAAAACGGTGTGAACAGACACACTGACGGCGTCTGGTGATCTGCAGGATTCAGACTGAAAGCTCCAATGAGACGGAGCGAGTTCGTCCAGTCAGCTGAGACTGAAGGAAATCCTCCGTTATTGATCCGTCGCTCCTGCAGAGCCGTCCATCAGCAGCTAGTTTACCACACAAGTGAGGCGGAGGACGCATGAAACAACCTCAACACACACACACGCAGTTATAAGACACGACACAGGCAAATATAATATACTGCATATACATATATATACAGTATATGTTGTCTGGATGTATTCAGACTCACACACACACACACACACACACACACACTGGACCAGTGCAGCAGACAATCAATGTTATCATTTGAATTTTTGACCAACAAACACACTAAACACACACTGATGTACGTCAGCATGTACCTGAATGCTCACAGACACACAGCAGCCACTGACCTTAACACTCGAAGGCAGCAGGACAACAACAAACAGTGTGTGTCTCTGCCTCTGACCTTTCACACATCGAATGCTAAAGAGCACGCACACACACAACCACACACACACACACACACACAACTCTGCTTCATTTAAAGTCAATTCAGCAAATGTGTTTTTTTCACATCAGAATCTCTGATCAGCTGATGTGTGTGTGTGTGTGTTTGTGTGTGTGTTGTTATGTAACAACGAGAGGCTCTCAGCTGTGTAAACAATAACTCATTAACCGTCCTGACGTGGGCAACACGAGTTTGTGTGTTTGTTGTTTACTTTGTGTTTACTAAAATGACGTCCGCTTTAAAGGTCAGTCCACCTTAGGTGAGCCAGGTGAGGTAAGGCTAACACATTGTTGCTAACTTGGGGTCAGAAACTGCAGCATTTAGTAACAGAAACACTTTATACTGAACATACACTCACTTATACTATATACTGAACATTTACTGCCAGACAGACCTGCTCACATATTAAACACCTTTAAACACCTTTAAACACCTTTAAACACCACTGGAATTTAAAGAGACAGTGGTCTTATAATACTCGTGTACCCTTACTGTAGTAGTACTTTCCATGCAGGACTTTGACTTGTAGTGGAGTATTTTTACACTGCTACAGTATATTGATACTTTTACTGCAGTGAAGTACTTCCTTCGCCTCTGCAGAAAGGTCATACTGAGGTCTCACACAGTAGCAGCACGTGTCTAAGTGTACTTTTTAGAGTATGTTGTGATATGTTGTGTGTGTGTGTGTGTGTGTGTGTGTGTGTGTGTGTGTGTGTGTATGTGTGTGTGTATCCTGTGTCCTATCCACAGCCGGCTGTGTTTGTAGCATCGTGCTACATGCGGATCAATGACAGGATCTTTTCAGGGGAAATGACGCGCTGTGTTTGCGACATGCTGCCTGTTTGTGTGCAGTAACTTGGTGCTACAGCCTCATATCATCACCCATTCAATAAAACACATGGTTCGTGTATAAACAGGCATTTTAAGGAGAAATATCCGGCATGGATAACTCACCTTCTGCCATCGTTGCTGTCAAGTCGGCAGAAACGTGCCTGTGTGCGTATATGAATAAAAACTCCTTCAAAAATGAATAAACATATTTTATTATTATGTTTCACTACATAGCACATATTTATATCATAGTTACCTCGTTATTATGCAGTGACATTTATTAAACTCAGAGACGGTCACCGGGGAGCTGTATTTATGGACAGGCGCTGTTTGGACAGCGGTCTTTTGGGGTCCTTGAAGCAGCGTTGTTAGCAACATGATGGCGGTGTCCGCTCGGGCTCAGGCGCTCTCTCTGTACAGGTCGCTGCTGAAGGAGAGCAACAACTTCCCGTCATACAACTACAGGTGAGAGCTGGCCGGCACCGGGCTGACCGGACCCACCGGGCTGACCGGAGCCACCGGGCTGACCGGAGCCACCGGGCCCGCTGAAAGTGTCCGCTGCCCGGTTTAAACTGCGCGTCAGCGGCCGCAAAGATGCTAAAGTGGCGGCGCTGTTTCCTGTGTTTACATGAGCCGTCATCAGTGTCGTAACGGTTATAAAACACTGATGAATGTCGCTGAGATCTGAACACAAGCATACATGTGCTAACATTGACTGCGTTGTTCAGGTAGTGAAGTGAAATCACTATTTGGTGGAGCTGTTAACAACTCATAGACATCTGAAATGTGACCCGACTACACACTGCTTTTAGTAAGACGTCAACAGACTAAAAGGTTGAAACCACTGGTTTCATCTTTAACAATGTGTTGGATTTTAAAAGCTTCTTATATTATCCATTGAGTCAAATCTGCATCTGAACAGTAACTAAAGCTGTCAGATAAATGTAGTGCAGTAGAAAGTACTAGATTTACCTCTGACATGTAGAAAGTACTAGATGTACCTCTGACATGTAGAAAGTACTAGATTTACCTCTGACATGTAGAAAGTACTAGATGTACCTCTGACATGTAGAAAGTACTAGATGTACCTCTGACATGTAGAAAGTACTAGATGTACCTCTGACATGTAGAAAGTACTAGATGTACCTCTGACGTGTAGAAAGTACTAGATTTACCTCTGACGTGTAGAAAGTACTAGATGTACCTCTGACGTGTAGAAAGTACTAGATGTACCTCTGACGTGTAGAAAGTACTAGATGTACCTCTGACGTGTAGAAAGTACTAGATGTACCTCTGACGTGTAGAAAGTACTAGATGTACCTCTGACGTGTAGAAAGTACTAGATTTACCTCTGACGTGTAGAAAGTACTAGATGTACCTCTGACGTGTAGAAAGTACTAGATTTACCTCTGACATGTAGAAAGTACTAGATGTACCTCTGACATGTAGAAAGTACTAGATGTACCTCTGACGTGTAGAAAGTACTAGATTTACCTCTGACGTGTAGAAAGTACTAGATGTACCTCTGACGTGTAGAAAGTACTAGATTTACCTCTGACGTGTAGAAAGTACTAGATGTACCTCTGACATGTAGAAAGTACTAGATGTACCTCTGACATGAAGAAAGTACTAGATGTACCTCTGACATGTAGAAAGTACTAGATTTACTGCTGATATGTAGAAAGTACTAGATGTACCTCTGACATGTAGAAAGTACTAGATTTACCTCTGACATGTAGAAAGTACTAGATGTACCTCTGACATGTAGAAAGTACTAGATTTACTGCTGATATGTAGAAAGTACTAGATGTACCTCTGACATGTAGAAAGTACTAGATGTACCTCTGACATGAAGAAAGTACTAGATGTACCTCTGACATGTAGAAAGTACTAGATGTACCTCTGACATGTAGAAAGTACTAGATTTACTGCTGATATGTAGTAGAGAGAAGTATGAAGTAGTATCACATGGAAATACTTAATGGAAATATATATATATAGCACCGTAATATCATGTTGCCAGAGTCCACAGTGATATTATTGTAAATAATTTCTGGCTCCAGTTCAAATCCTGCTTGTAAGTACACGTGTTAAACGTAGTTTAAAGGGGAACGCTGTCTGTCCGTCCGCATCGTTCTGGTGTGATTCGTCTAGTTTTAGAGATATCGAGCGTCACTTCAACACAGTGGAGCTGAATAGATTTAACTCAAAATGAATGTGTCCTTACAGAAATCATTACGCAGGATAATCCACAGACATCGTTGTAAGCAGCTTCATGAAGGAACCATTTCTTCATTATTATGGGGGTGTAGTTTGGTACAAACTGTGTGGCTTTTCTTTGAGACACTCTCACAGCTACGTTAATTAGAGTCTTTACCTGTTGGTGTGAATCTATATGTGTCAGCCACTGGTACCCCGCCAGTAGACGCCTGCAGCGTTTGTTTCTCAGACCTGGACTCTCTGGCCTACTTTGGACCTGACCACTGACCTGATTTGTCTCGCTGTGTTCGGCCTAACTGACTGTGACACGCGCTGCATTTATTCATTTATTCCCGGAAATCAATCCGGCCTGCTGCTGTTAAAGTTAATACTGTTTGAATATTTTCTGACTGATATTGGATTAATATTGAATTTTATCTGCTAGAGCTGCAGCTGTTTATGTCTCAAAACTAGTTTCTATTGATCTGCATTTTCTATTATCTTACAGTCGTGAATCTGCTTTAGGTTCACTTCCATTCTGCCTTTATATTGCTGCTCTTCCTTTTTTTTTATTACATCATATCAAGTTTCATCCTTTTCCAGTCTTGATGGATGGATGACACCAAACATTGTTGTGATGACGCTGTTCTTTGCTGTTGTCATTGTGAAACCGACTTCTCTCTTTTCTTTAGTCCTCTGTGACAGTGAACTGAATATCTTTGGGTTGTGAACAAAACAGACATTTGAGGAAACACTGACCCACATTTTTCACCATTTTTCTGACATTTTAAAGACGAACGGTTAATGGAGAAAGTAATGGACAGATTTGATGATGAAAAGGTCTCCATGAGTCGCCGTGCTGCAGCCGCCATCGTTACAGGTGTGTTTGTTGTGTTGAGATGGCGTCTAACACACCTCCCTGCTAGCCTTCATGTGGACCGCCGCTGTGTTGAATTATGGAGTGGCCACATGAGAAATGGCCTCCTCCTGCTGCTGGTCTAAATAAAATAAATCCCCAGCCGTCTGCCCAGAGACGGTCCAACACACTCAGTCCTGGCAGAGAGAAAAAGACACATCTGAAAGTGAAAATAAAACCAGATTCATTTACTGTAATGTTGATGTGAATGCTGACAAAACTTCAGCTACCTCTAGTGCCAGCTACCTATATGTACCAGCATGCATTGCACCAGAGCAGCAAAAGAGATAATTGAAGTAATGATTCAATGCACTTCTTGTCGAGTTATTTGAGTAAAATAATCGTCTCCAGACGGGTGAAATCAGTGTGCGGCTGCGTCTGTTGGATTGTTGTGGGATGACCTGAATATGCCAGACGTTGCTGCAGGCTGTGTTTTGTTTGCGCTCCCTCTCCGACTCCAATAACAGCTGATGCAGACGGGCGCAGCACTTCCTGGGAGGAGAGGTGTGACAGTTAGGCTGAATTCAGAGAGCAAAAGGAAAAACAGAAATAAAATCTTAAAACGGATGTGAGATGAAACATTTCTCTACAGGAAAATTATATCAGAGACTGAACGTAAACACAGAAATTTAATATAAACACAGATATAGAGAGTTTTATGAAGATATATGACTTGAAAAGAAAAAGGAATAATTGTTAAACAACTTTTCTCTAAGCAGGGAAGGTGAGGAGACCCATAAACCGATGGAAAACTCTGAATTTAAGATAAAAGGGAGATTTGTTGGATTGTTGAATAAAACTGCAGATGGATAAAAGGAGCTGAAAGCTGCTGAACTGCAGAGCACCTTCACACCAGCAGGTGGCGTACTGATAATTCCCCATCACTTCCATTGTAAGTGCATTATGAAGGAATCAAGACAAACACGTTTTACTGTTCTTTTGGCTTCCTGTCTGTTTTAAGACTGCAAACATTGTTAACACATCCTTTCAAACAATAGTTGATTAGTTGTGGCGAACTGGCCTGCCAAAATCCAACTAGGCTAGACAGGAAGTGATGTCATGAGTTTAACTTTACTTTATCCTGTATAAGTCTAGATTGTTTTCTGTCAGGAATGGGCTTTGTACTCTGCAGGGCTCGAACCCTGGAGCGTTTCAGAAACGGGCGGATGGGGAGGTTGAAGCAGTCGGTGCAGGAGGAGGAAGCAGGCTGTCAGAAATAGGTCATCTCTTCATAGGAACAACAAAACAACAAATAAGAAACTGACTTTTGTCTTTCGTGTCTCATTCTGTTACACTCTCTCTCATCCTGTTTCTTTATCAGTGTCGGGCTTTTCCGCTCTTCTTCCCTTCTCATCATCTAAAGATCACACAAGACAGTTCCCTCTGAAGTTTAAATGACAAGACACACACACAACTTAAATTATTCACACACTAAATTCAAAAAAATACACACATGAATGTCTGCCAGTAGAAATGAGCTTCATGGGTTAAACAAAAAAACAGTTTGTTTACTTTGTCTTAATTCATACGGTCTAACACGACACACCCCCTCCCCATCTGCTGTCAATCAAACACAGACACACCCCTCTAACTGCTGTCAATCAAACACAGACACACCCGTCTATCTGCTGTCAATCAAACACAGACACACCCCTCTAACTGCTGTCAATCAAACACAGACTCCGACACACCCGTCTAACTGCTGTCAATCAAACACAGACACGACACACCCCTCTAACTGCTGTCAATCAAACACAGACACGACACACCCCTCTAACTGCTGTCAATCAAACACAGACACACCCGTCTAACTGCTGTCAATCAAACACAGACACACCCGTCTAACTGCTGTCAATCAAACACAGACACACCCGTCTAACTGCTGTCAATCAAACACAGACACCGACACACCCCTTTAACTGCTGTAAATCAAACACAGACACCGACACACCCGTCTAACTGCTGTAAATCAAACACAGACACCGACACACCCCTCTAACTGCTGTCAATCAAACACAGACACCGACACACCCCTCTAACTGCTGTCAATCAAACACAGACACCGACACACCCCTCTAACTGCTGTCAATCAAACACAGACACCGACACACCCCTCTAACTGCTGTCAATCAAACACAGACACACCCGTCTAATTGCTGTCAATCAAACACAGACACACCCCTTTAACTGCTGTCTAATCGTATAAACACTCAGCCCTGACATTATTTAATGATTTAATGTGTTTTCCGTTAACGGGGGAGACTGAGCTGTACGACAGGCGGCTGGCGGTCACCTCCTTCCTGCCTGTTGATCATTTTCAGCTCCTTCTAATGTCTTTGTTGTTCTTTTGTTTTGCTCGTTAGCAGGAGCTCATTATGCTAAGTCCATTAGCCGAGGAGTTTATATGAATCAGTTTGATGGAGGAGGCTGAAGGCCTCGTCTTCGGCCTCACACGGTGGGAAACGTTAAAACAAAAAACAATCCTGCTTCGTCTGCTCCAGCTGCTCGCCGTGATGTCGCAGAAATCATCATCCTTCTTCACCTCCATTTTCTTTTCTTTTTTTAAACTTCTCACTCCTCTGTTTGTCCTTCACTTCTTTTCCTTCCTTCTTGATTTCTTTCCTTCCCCTCATCACTTATCGTAGGATCTTTCTCTCTTTCCTTCCTTCCCTCCTTCCACTTGTTCTCACGTGTTGTCTTTCTTCTTTCCTTAAAGCTTCCTTCGTTCTCTTCATCATTTTTACCATTTTACTTTTTTGTTGTTTCTCATGTTTCTCATCCTTACTTGTATTTCCTTTCCCCCTTTTCTTTCCATCTTATTTACATCATTTACTTTTGCCTTCTTTCCTTCCCACCTTCCCCTTTCTTCCCTTTTCTTCTTGTCCTCTTGTTTACTTCCTTTCTACCTTGTTAATTCTTTAAATCTGTCTTTTTTCACTCCTGCTTGTCCTTGTTTACGTCCTTCCTGTTTTCTTTTTCTTTCCTGATAACTTTATTGCCTCCTTTCTTTCCCTTTTCCTTCTTGCCTTGTTTTTCTTCTTTTCCATCGGTCCATCTGCAGTTCCCTCGGTCCCCTCTGTCACGTCCTTGTAATGTTGGTCATATTTAACCGCAGCATGTAAATCTGATCCATCACACTTTTATTGGTTCTGTCTTAAATCCTAAATGAGCTGCAGACACAAAGCCGGAGTAGAGAAGATGAATGGGTTTGCTGGGCAGCGCTGTAACTTCCCAAGGTCGATGTTGTAGTTTCCCCACATCAGAGGAGCTGCCGGCTGTAATGAGGCCCGAGTCCATCAAGGGAGAAGAGCTGAAAATTAAACCAATAATCATTTTCACTTCACCGGCTCCTGCCAGAAACACTTCAGCATTTCCAATTTGTCTGTTTTGATTTACCTCCTCATCTCAGACTTTATTATTCTGGACCGTAGCCACCAGGACTCTGGTCATCGTATCCCGCGGATCAAACAAAAAGACAGATAATGTTGCGTCCAGTGCGGTTTGAGGTTATTAAGGTCCAGTTTGGCAGATTTCTAACACCCACGTTCGTATTTTACACCAGCTGCTGTTCTGTGTCTGTTATAGAAAAAGAAAACATTACAGAAATGTCCCTGAGAGAATATTTAATGCTCTCATATCCACATAGTTCAAGTTTGTTTGTTAAACCTGCATTAACTCTGACTCACCAGACTTTGAGTTGTTCAACAGCTGTTTATTTCCACATCCAGCAGTTACGCAGCAACATTATCATCATGTGGAGAAACTGACAGATCAGTTATAAAATGATGCTGAGTGTTCGATTATGTTGTGATGAGTTTACTTGTTGTTTTGTTGATAATTTCAACTATAAAAAGTAACATTACGAAGTGAAGATGAAGTTTCAGAGACGAGACGAAGCTACGCAGAATATCGGAGAACCCATATATCTCACACACACACACACACTCTCACTACATTGTGTTCATCCAGTCTCTCAGTGAGCATCGGTTTATTGATCGAGGCTGTTCTGCAGCTCTTTCTTGGTGTTTGTGTTTTCTGGTGAGGAGCTGCAGGAAATCGTATTAGCGCTGGTCAGAGGAGCGTAACGTGGAGTCCCGCTGACCTCTGACAGCAACCTCAGGACAACGCTGCTGCTTCGTCTCCTGGGGTCCTGCCTGCAGAGCGTAGATCTGTAACTTTGGCCAGAAGTCTGTTTGTGTGAAATGACATAACTGCAAATGGATCATTATAAACTCCGAAGAGGTTTTCAGTCTCTGTTATTGTTCTGATCAAATGTCTCTGGCTCTGATTGGACGATATGCAGCCTTTATTTAAAGTGTGCCGGTAGCAGGATTTGATTTCTCTTTCTCGTTCAGGTGAAGCTCTGACGTTTCTGACCATGTTTAACATCCAACATCAGTACAGGAAGTTAGAAAGCAGAATATGTCTCGTGAAACATGCAGATTAAACAAACTCGACTTGTCTCAGGTTGTCTCCGGCTCTGTTGTTGTTGTTGTTGTTGTTGTTGTTTGTTCTACAGTGAGGCTATGGGCTGTGTTTTGATCTCATCTCCTCTAATCTTTCTTTTCTTTTTTTGCGTCACCTCTGGTGTTGTTCAGGTTTGTGTCCATTAAGTATTGTGTTTGCTGGTTGTTTGCTCTCATAAACCCTCAGAGGGTTTCCAGACTCGACTGCACGTGTTTGTTCTTTTTATTATCGTCTGTCCTCTTTTCTTTGCAGGTTCTTATTGTGTTATTTTATAAATGGATTGAATGAAACCATAATATATATGTGTGTGTGTGTGTGTGTGTGTGTGTTGCAGGACCTATGCACTGCGGCGGGTACGTGATGCCTTCAGGGCCAACAGGAATATAGAGGATCCAAAGATGGTGGAGAGGCTGATGGTGGAGGGACGGCAGACACTGGCACTGATACAGAGACAGGTGACACACACACACACACACACACACACCGCAGGCTCTCCCTCGGGTTAACCAGGTTGACTAGTATGCAGATGAACACCTGTTTATTGACTGACCACCTGTCGTACACACACACACACACACACACACACACAGTACCTCATTACTGTGAAAACTCCAGCCTAATGGTCACTTTGTTCCCATAATGCATCAGCTGCTTCTCAACCAATCCCAGTGGAGAATTGTCAGTGTCTGTGTCTCTCACACACACACAGACACACACACACACACACACACACACAGACACAGAGACACTGTGAACATGTTCTGGTTTCTTCAGTCCTCTGACTGTAGTCTTTGGGTTGTGGACAGTTTTTGGTCACGTTGGGCTTTTTTCTGTCATTTTTTGTTTTTTGATATTCTGCTCCACTACATTAAATAACCTTAAACAAAGATGAGGAAAGGCGGCTTGTCGTGTTCTCCAGTTTAAAGTACGACGATGTATTTGAGCTTCAGATTATTACAGAAGCTAAATGTTTCCAGCTTCTCCTCTGGTGCAGGCGGTGGCAGTGACCTCAGGTTTATGTAGGAAACAGTGAACAACATCAGTGAGGTTTATATTGAGCCGCGGAGACCAGAGCTTAGTGTGTTTTATGGCAGTCAGAATCTCATTTGACTTAAGCAGAGATGTGTGTTTTCTTTTCTGCATCCCGCCCACACTGACTTATGGATTAAATGCATCAGAGGAGGAATATGCACCTTGTTACAACCCTGCTGCAACACTACAGGCCTCTGGAAAAATCCATATCACACACACACACACACACACACACACACACACACACACACACACACACTGTGACTAGAGCCATACAGTGTGTTATATACGGGGAGCAGCGAAGGTTCAGACTGTTAGATGAACTTTAAACATCTAGCATCAAATCACAGTTAAGAATGAATAAAACAACTTTAAAATGTCAAAGATATGTTTGTTACATGTGTTGTTGCAGCAGAGGATTTATATGTTTAATATAAAAATAAAAAGATTAGATGAGAGATAAAACCTACTGGGCTAGTTGCTAACTGCTAACATGCTATCCATAGTTCACTGTTAAGTAATAGAGTAATAGATAAAGCTTTCCTAGCTTGTTAGCTTAGTCTTAGCAAATACTACGCTCATTATTTTACTGTATGTGGGCGGGGCTTTAAATCATGATGTCAGTGGTCGATGGACGGACGATGGCATCGTTCATCAACCTCGTTAGGAGTCTCCTCTCATACGTTAACACGTTGGAAAAGGAAAAGGAGAACATCCTGCTTTATAGCTGCTGTTATTTACAATTAGTTTGTGTATTTTCTATGTGTGTATAATATGTGAGAGTATGAGTGTGTGTCTGTGCTGCATGTGGGCGTATGAATGTGTTCCTGCATCACTTATTGTGCACGTAAGCTTAAAAAGTTTTAGTTTATTCTTAATTGTGTTGCTGCATAACTGTGTTGTGGATTTCTCTGTGTGTGTTTGTAAGTTAGTTAGGAAGTAAAGATGATGGATTGCAGCTGCAGAGCCGCCTCTGTTTGTAGAGGAGAAACTGAACCAGCGTGTGCTGTTTAATGAGAGAGAAACAGAGTGTGTGTCAGAAATACAGGAAAAGTGAAAGAGAGTTTAAGGAAGAAAAATGTGAGCGAGCTAGATGTACAAATATGAATGAAAACAAGGCGAGAAGGAGCAGAGAAGAGGAGGAAGAGAAGAGGAGGAAGAGATGAGGAGGAAGAGATGAGTAAAAGGAGGACAGAAAACAGCTGGATTGTGGAGGATGAGTTTTACATGATGGATGGATGAAACGGCTCCCTCAGTCTGTTGACTGTCCCACTTCAGCTGGATCCCTGCACACACGATGATGAAGTAAAGCTATAACATTAGTGTGTGTGTGTGTGTGTGTGTGTGAAAGGCCTCTGTAGAGCCGTTTCTCACTGATTACTGCTGCTTAATGTCACCGCACTGCCACACAGCCTTCGGCCATTTTGAGATTGAGATTAAATGTTACATCGGGAGGTGAGTTATACCTGTCGGGACAGGACGGGGTGGGTGGGTGTTTAGGGTGGGGGTAGGGGACAGTCTGAGTTCAAGAAATACACAGAGGGTTTGTTCAGGCAAACCTGAAAAGTAGGGCAACACCCTGCACGAAAGACGCCGTCACCTCCTCCTACTCCTCACCTCACCTCGTCCTCCTCCTCACCTCCTCCTCATCCTCCTCACCTCATCCTCCTCACCTCGTCCTTCTCCTCCTCACCTCGTCCTCCTGACTTCACTCGTTTTTTTTCTCTCTTTTTCGTCGTCTTTCGATCTGTGAAAATCCCCAACCTTCCTCCCTCCAGCCATCAGAAATCCCCCGCCTTTATTGCTGCTTTTGCACCTGGCTGCCCCACAGGTGCTGGTAGCTTTACTGAGCTTTACACACACATCCTGTATATGACTCCACACTACAGAACAAACTGTATTAAAAAAGAAGAGGCTCTGTTCTTTTTATTCCCTTTCCACCTCCACTTTCTCTGCCTCATAAAACATAATACAGAGGCAGTATGCAGGTCTACCTCCAAATCTGAATCTGGTATCAAGCTATAAGTCAGAAGGAGACATCTTTATTACATGCTGGATATCATCAGGGTTTATGGCGTCTACTGAATCACTACAGGAGTATCACTATTGGCATAAATGTTGGCAGATGCAACAACAAAATTGAAATAAACACCTTTTTAAAAGCTGCATTTTAAAGGGGACATATCCTGTTTTTTTAATTTTCTTTATTTATATCCTGCTATGATGTCTGGTGGTTAACGTGGTCAAAGCTCCAAAACTTGAGGCGAACATCTGTAGAAGTTTAGCGAGGCATTTCATTTTTATTACTACAACTATTGCTGCCTTCACGGTGAACCCTCTTTAATCAGCAGGTGTCAAACAGGAACCCTATCACCTGCTGTCCTGTTTGACCACAGGTGATAAACAGGACACGGAAACGTCGTGTCAAACAACCGAAACAGTTCAGTCGTCTTCTAGCATGTAAAGCTAATTTTCACTGTTGCATAGCGCTGTAGTGAAAACTGGCATCATTGTGCACATTTTCTCTAGTTAGCTACATGCTAAAATCCCCCCAAAAAATAAGAAAAGATGATGATGGTCCATCACTGATGGCTGATCATCCAATCACCCGAACCTCCTCCTGAGTAAGTCATTGATTAATGGATAAAACTCTATAATCTATAACTTAAAACAACTATCTGATGCCTGCAGTGCTGCAGTGAGATTAAATGGATTTATTATTTTCCTTCTATTTACTGGTAAATTCTGTTTGTTTTTCATTGTTTTTCTATTCTTAGAGCTCTGATGCAATGATGACACACACACACACACACACACACACACACACACACACACACACACACAGCATGATGAAATCCATTGACTGGAGAAGGCAATGTGATGTCAGCACAACAGTTAGAAACCAGAGGAAGAAATGTACCACTTTTTTTGTGGTTTTACTTTTTTAGACGCTGCGCGGCGTTGAAGGGAAGAGCCACCCAACCACTGATATACCGGTTATAGTCTGTATGTATTAGATATGATATATACATGTACATTTCTACTTATAATGATCTTACATTTAAGACGAAGCCTGAAATCGTATCTTAGAGCCACATAACAAACTGAATTTGGGGCCGTATGAATGAATCTTCTTCAAGCCCGTTAACCGGCTCAGATTTTAATGTGGTGATTTTATATTTATTCTTTATTAATTCTGTTTTGATCTGTCAGAAAACTGTAATAAGATCATCAGACATGTTTTTGGTGAGTTTCTGCACAGCCACATGTGGATTAATGTGTGCCTCCTCATTAGTGTGAAGTGGACCGTCATCTCTCTGTATGACTCACTCTGTCTGGGCTTCCCTCAGTGTCTCTTCAGCAGATTCCCAACAAAGTCCGTTGATTCACTCCTCTCAGAATCAGTTCGTTGTCCTCCGCCCGGCTGTATCGATGTGCGCGTGTGTTTCCGTCGTCCTCTCGTCTGCAGAGCCGCCATAGTTAGACGACTAATGAGAGAAACGGACCCGGCCGGCCGCTGGAAGCTCGCTGCATCACAACACATGAAGAGGAGGCTCGGCATCAGTTATTTAGTTGAACTTATTCAAAGTAATTTTTACAGAAACTTATTGAGAATACCTGAGTTTTACCTGAGAAGAACGACAGCATCAGTTGTTTTTTATTGTATTTTGTATATTAATGTTGTTTATAGGTGATGAATTAATTAACGTTGATATTTTACACAACACAACGTATGCTTTGCTAAACACAGATTTAGACGTTAACTGTCAGGAGAACTTTAACACGTTGGAGATAAATAGCGCCAGTTTATCTAAAAAACAACGTCGACAGCAACATTAGACATCGCCAACAAACACAAGCCGACATCTCAGAGAGTTTTTTAGGAGACGAGGACAGAAATAAGAATCAGAGAAACGGGAACAGAAGCGTAACAGCTCTCACAATTAGCTCTCCTCGTTTCCTCTTCCTTTCATCTGGTTTCCTCCTCTTTCTGTCTCTCGGTGCGACGGACTGAGACGGGAGATCATAGCAGAGTCTGGCTGCTACAGAGGGAACTCCACACACACACACACACACACACAGTTTGCCTTCATCTCCTCTCACTCTCTAATTAGTATTTGTGAGAAAATTAAGATTAACAGAAGCTTTTCAAAGAAACTCTGTGTGCGTGTGTGTGTTTCTGTCCTTTTCTGAATGGGCGTGGCCTTGACTTCACAGCCTAATCACACTTAATTACTCTCGAGCTGCAATGTGATTGGTTGAAGCCAAGTCTCGAGCTGTGACAGCTAATTGGTTGTGGAGCGGGTGGAGTGGGTGGAGCTTCTTGTGTCATTGTAGCCAATTAACAAGACGAGAGGCAAACGAGCACCAGCCTCGTTAAGGCTGGGAGGGTGGGACTTTAGTAAAGGGGATTTCCAAGGTCACACACACAGTAACCGTGAGAGGGGTGTGTAATGGAAGACGTCCCATTGGTCCGTTTTTAAGATGTCTGGCGCTCACACACACACACACACACATACACACACACAACAGGGAGAGCAGAGGGAGGTTCCTATTGCACATAGTACTGTAGAAATCCTGTGTGTGTGTGTGTGTGTGTGTGTGTGTGTGTGTGTGTGTGTGTGTGTTTGGCGTTCAAAGGTCTTCCTGCAGCCAAATGACTGTAGTATCAGTTTCAGATTGAATTGTGCCTTCGTGTCAGTGTTCATCTCGTCTCAGTCGAGTTGTTTTCCAGTCAGAGATGGAAAAGTCGGAGTCGGGAGGAGTCGGGAGGAGTCGGGAGGAGTCGGGAGGAGTCAGGAGGAGTCAGCAGCACCAAAACAAAACGAGTCTTATCTCATGAGTTTTATAAAACTAGTTAATTTGACAGGAAGGCGGTGCTTGAACAGTATTTGGACGCATTTTGGATCTAACTGAAAGCACATTTTCTTTGCATGATTTCCAGTTAAGACCTCCTTATTTATCTTATACTGGCCTGTGTGTGTGTGTGTGTGTGTGTGTGTGTGTGTGTGTGGCTATATATTTATTAGTCACAGATTTGGAGTTTAAATTGACTGAACTGGCAGATCAGCGAGTAGAGCGAAGGAGAAAGAAAGATCAATACTCTGTATTGTTCTCCTATGATTGTTACAGACTGATTCTGTTCTGGCAACAGACAGTGATGCCAATAAAGTTTATTTAAATTCAGCTGAACTGACAGAGAGGAGGAGAAACGGAGAAGAGATGCAGAAACAGGAAGAAGGACAAATAAGACAAAATACAATACAATGACATGAAAAGATGAGATCAAAATAACATTACATATATATTATATATGTACATGTGCCTCCAAGAGGAGGGAAAGAAAGAAACAGAGAGAGAGTTGTAAACGGGCCTGTAGCGCTGTTGAATGTGCATGAATAATAAATGAGGAGACAAAGCCACTTTGGAAAACACACACAGGACGTTTCAGCGACACGTTCAGATCCTGCACCGACATGCACGTAAATACTCTGGAGGACGTCGAGTAAAACACTGGCGGAAATAAAATGAGAGCATCTGACAATCAGCAGGTAACTTAACGAGGGAGATGAGGCGGTTAAGGGAAGAATCTGGACAGAACGATGTAATTGGCTGGATTAACAGGAGACAGAGCAGCAGGACATGTGAGATGTAGAGACGGCGTCCTTCAAAACATTACGCCACCCTGCCGAAGTGTCCTCGAGCAGGACGCCGCCTCGCTCTGACCTGCAGCGAGCACTGATGTCCTGCAGCAGATTAAAGATGTTCTGGGTCATTAAGACGTAACAGACGGTTGTAAAACAAGACGTCATCCGTCACAGTCTGGAGTTGGTTGAGGAAAGTCTTCAGTCAAATGAATACAATCAACGTTGAGGCTCTGAACAGGTCTGGATTAGGATGAAATGGATGAGTGAAACGGGCCAATCAGCTCGTTGTATGATTCTCCACTCAGAGAAATGAAAGCATCCAACAGAGAAGAGAGAGGTGACGGACAGTTTCACCAGAGTGAAGACGCTTTGACTCAGCGTCACGTCCTCTGATGTTCCTGCCCACCTCCTCCTCCACCTCCTTCTCCTCCTCCTCCACCTCCACCTCCACCACCTCCTCCTCCTCCACCACCTCCTCTGTGTGTGTGCGTGACTTCTAAAAGTCTTTCTCATCTTCACACTTTTGGCCGGACGGTTGCCACAGAAACACTTTACCTGCTGGTGTGTGTGCTGAATGTCTGTGTGTATAAATAGCAGGTTAAACAGTTTAATGTCTTTATCTCATCTGACATTTGAAAGTGAGAGTCGGTAAACTCGGTGAACCGACATGTCCGTCGTTCACGGTAACGGAAACGTTCTGTGAGGAATTAGATGACGCCGAATGTTTCTGAGAGCTCTCGACTACGGAAAGGTGACAAATAAAAGAAAAAAAATGAATAAATAAGATGATGGACGTAGCTGCTGCATGACGTCACGTCACTGTGATGTCACCTATTGGTTTGTGGAGTCCCTATAATGTCCTGCACATCATAGTAAATAAGGAGCCTTGTTCTTGTTTCCTACAGTGAATATATTGAATATTAATATAATTAATAGTGATATTTATGCTGATGTTGAGCTCGCTGCAGTCGGACGTTCAGATGTGTTTGTGCTCTCATCTCCTGATGAGGTGTGGAGCGCTCCTTATATTCAGTTCATTATCTACCTGAGCGTCTCTCATCATGCTTCTTCTTCTTCTTCTTCTTCTTCTCTCTCTGCTGCCTGACAGCATCTCTGCATCTTTTCTCTCTCACAGAAGAAAATCTCATTTTTTCTGAGAGCCGCTCTGCTGGCCTCCTCCAGGTTTCCTCCGTCGCTCCATCTCTTTCCTCCCACTTTCAACGGCTCTTTAACTTCGTCTCTTTCTGTCTCCTGCTGTTCAGGGCAGCATTTCTTTTTTTAAACTGGATGGTTTTTCACTGAAATTAGCAGCTATTTCCAGCATTTTCACATCCACCTACAGAGTAAGACTGTAGTACAACATCCAACTAATTCTTTCTTGTTAATCTTCCAGCGTTACCTTCCTACCTACGTTGTTTTGTTGCCAACCACTCTCTGTACAGACACAACGGCCCCCAGATCCTTCAGTTAAAGGCCTCCACGTACATTTCAAATACATGATGTTGGGTCACATTTCAGACATGTTCCTCTATTTTGTTCCAATGGTGGCGCTTTAGTCCCAAAACTATAGAAAACATAAGTTATTGTATGATTCAATAATAAAGCTGCTGTTCCACTACCTCCAGTAGCTGCATGTGATTTTATGAAGTACAACTGACTCGTTGTTGTAAAGGTGTTTTTGATTAGGATTAGGAATTATCAGTTATTGATGGCCTGGTGACGAGGAGACATGCTGTAGTGTGAAAAAATGACCTCAGGCTTAAAGGACAGGTTCACGTATTTTAAAGTGTGTGTTCATTGGTCAGGTGTCCATGTGGACGTTGAAGAGGTTTTCATCACTGTGATCATACCTGCCTCTTATTTTAAGACACTTGAAAGTGTGAAGCCGTCTTTTAAAGCCTAGATTTTGAAAGCAGAGTGAGACCTCTGTCTGAGAGCAGCTGTAATATCTCAGACTCAGTGCAGCAGACGTATGTTAATCTTACACCTCCTGCCTGGTGGGAGTAAGACTGAAGGTCAGTCAGTCACGACTCAGCGGGAGAGAAGCGTGTGCGTGTGCGTGTGCGTGTGTGTGTGTGTGTGAGACAGCAAGGTTAACTTCATATGTTGCTTTAACTCTAACAAAAAACATTTTAAATTACAATAAATATGATAATAAGTAAAGTGAACTAATAATAGTCTCATACTATGATACACTCATGTCTGTGTGTTCACGTCGTCGTTAGCATAGCTTAGCATAAAGACTGGAAGCAGGGGGAAACTGTTAGCCTGGCACAGCCTAAAGTTTAAACACAGTGCACTAATTAACACGTTATATCTGTTTTTTTAAATCTGAACACAAACAGAAATATAAATTTTCATTTATCTATAAATATATCTGACTCCATATTCACAGAATAAAAGACATTTTACTAATATGACCGATAGCAGCAACCTTCCTCAGGTTAAAGGTCATCAGCATCATTTGAACTGAACAACATGAAACGTTGGAGCTCATCTTTAAATATTCATGACTGAAGAAACTAAAGTGATGTGAATGAACAGCAGACAGAAACAGATGATGAGAGATGAAGAGAAACAGGCGTCTCTTTGTTAACAGTCACAGCCGCAACAATTTACATGAGAGCCAAGCCTCCTCACAGCTGATTGGTCCAGAGAGCCGCCCTCCTACGCCACACTCCAGCCAATCAGGACGTCACACACCGGGCTGGGGAGGGCCTCGTCTGATGGATGGAGGAGAGAGAGGCTGACGGCAGAATAAGTGATGAGGAGGAGAGACGTTCAGTCATCTTTGAGCAGGCTGCGCCCCCTGGTGGTGCTGCAGTGATACACACACACACACACACACACACGCATACTTGGCTCTTGTATTTGCCAACAGTCCAGCTGGGTTGTGTTGATGTGACACACTTTAAAGCGGCTATAATAACTCCGTGTGTCTCATAGTGAAGCTACAGAGGTCATCAGATGCTTCATGTGACTCTCAGCTCGTTGTTCATCTCTCGGCTGTAACTTTACTGTTGTGGTTCACTCTCAGCTCTGACAGCGTCGTTCTCAGAGTGTGACTCTGTTTTGTCGTCTCCTGTTTCAGGTCTCTGTGGGGAAGCTGTACACGGCCCAGAAGATCGTGGTGGAGGATTAAGTCTCCCAATAAACCACAGGATGTGACATCAGAGCCTGGAAGCCAATCACTGCCCCTGCATCACCGCCAACAACCAACCAGCTTCTTCCTCCTGGACGCTGTTAAGTTTGACAGAACCATCTCTGGGTGGAGGATGCGAGAGATGCATTGTGGGAGATGTAGGACAGAGTAAAGCTGTCTGGAGTTTAGGCTTTGAGTTGTTTTTGTTTTTGAGGGATGCACCAATCGGACTTTACTGCTCTTTCTGATTATTGATTTGTAACGTTTCCCCTGTGTGTTAAAACCTTCTGTCCTTTAAATGAAGCTGCTACTCTACCCAACAATTATTCTCACTGTTGAATTATCGATCTCGATTGATCATTTCGCCTATAAAATGTCAGAAAACTAACAAAAATAGTCATCAGAGATTCAGTTTAAAGACTAAAACAAAGTTGGAACCAGTGAAAGTTTAAAGTTTGTCCCAGACTTTGACCAAAGCGTGACATCACTTCTCAGAGTGTTTAACTTTAGTGTTTCTTCTCATAATCAGTTTAGCCTTAAATGCTGTTGATATTCTGCTTTTACCAAATGTGTTTTACAGGAAACATGATGCTATGTTTTTGTAGCGTGCACAGCTCATAGGAAGGTGGCCGGAAAGACTTTGACTCCAGAAAATACATCCGGAGGAGGTTTAGATGACGTCTGCATTAAGTCGACTAAACTCTGAATTGTTTTCAAGTAAAAGCGACGTGTCCGCAGCAGGAGATCAGGTAATATCAACACAACAGTTTACTGAGAGGAAGAAGGTGAAGCTCCTTTAACAAGCTGCAGCTACGACACAGATTTACACACGACAGGCTTCGTTTTAAAAGGCGGTTTAGTGCAGACGTGATCTCAGTCTGTTCCCAACAATTCAACCAACATCAACCAGCCGTAGAAAGGTTTAATAAAGCTGTCGTGTGAACATGTTCAGCATCAACATTTTGCACCTTGGCATTAAAGTTCCTTCATCTTTGTAGATTAAAAACATATTTGCTGTAAACAGGTTTAAAGTTAAAGTAGGAAACAAACTTAACAAAGTCTCACTGATAAATACTGATATAAAACAAATATTGAATAAATGAGTAATTATAAAGGATGAAATCAATAATCCAACAAAATAACTGTTTTGATCTGACTGATGGGTGCATCCCTCACTTTGTGTTTTTTTTATATCATAACGCACAATTAGCTCATCCTGCATGAGAGTTTCTCATTTATTAGACGATAGACACCTGATCACATGATAAAACTCAACATGATTAAAATGTCACGTTTTGAGAAACGATGAAATATTTTGAGAAAAAGTCAGAATTTTTTTAAGAGAGAGTCATAATATGCAATTATGGAAAAAAAGTCATAATAACAGTCAACAAAAGCAGAAATGCAGCTTCAAGTTAACATGAGTGTGAACAAGCAGAATAATAAGTGATCTGAACTTGTGTTAACTTCATATGTTGTTTCTTTCTCAAAATATTTCAAGTTTATTCTCAAAGTGTCTGATTGTTATTATGGACGTTAATTATTTAAAACATAATCATAACTCTGCTGCCAGTTGATGATGTAAAGCTGAGAAGTTCTTCATGGTTTATTATGACTTTGAGTTCAGCGGATGTCAGAATAAAGCGTTTCCATGTCATGTATCTGCTTCAGCTTTTATTTGAATGTTACTGGAAACGAATCCCGCTGCAGCTCGTATTATTCCTGTTTTATTTCCTCACTTTGTCTTCCAGAGGCCGGGTGTTCAAACTGCGGGTTGGGGGCTCCAGACAGGACTCTCTGTTGTGTGTTTATTATTCAGGACTGAGGGTCTACAGGACGTGACGCTGCCTCCTCGATAATAAAATACTCTCAGCAGAGACGATGAAACAGAAGAATCAGGTGTGAAGTCGTTTAGTGACTGTAAGACTCATACAGAGCATGTGCAGAAACTCCACCTGGAATCGTGTGTGTGTGTGTCAGTGTGTGTGTGGGGGTCAGTGTGTGTGTGTGTGTGTGTGGGTCAGTGTGCACATCCCTAAACCAACAGATGGATCTATTATTAGCAGCTGGTGGAGCCTTGTGGGTCAGTCACCTCCTTCACCTTCATCCTCCTCCACCTCTGAGCTCACCTTGTCTGCTACATCCAGTCACTGTGTGTGCGTGTGTGTGTGTGTGTGTGCGTGCGCTTCAGCTCGATGTTCCTGCATCCTGAACCTGTGTCAGTGTTGACTGATCAAACAGACGTTAGCTCAGGTTTGTCAACATGAATATTTTCAGAGTTGGACTTCTGAACTTTGGCCGCCGTGTAAAAATGATGTTTGTGCTTTAAAAAGACACGAAAGTTACTGAACAACGTTTCTCATTGAAATCAAGCAGAAAACCCTCAAACAGCTGAAACACTGAACGTTACTGAAGTGACTAAAAACTAAATAGAAATATTAAAATCAAGTATTCAGGTTTCTTCAGAATATAAAACACTGATTAATAAGTTCCTGCTTCATAGGTTCAGAAGGAAGGAAGAAGAAATAAAGGAAACAAATAAACAAACAAACAAACAAGTCTTTATTGAGTTGAAGATAAACTTATTGTTTTGTTTGTTGTGAGCAGCATTTATTGGAGCAGAACATTCTTCATCTTTAAACATCCTCATCACATTTCAGCATCATTAAGACAGAATCAGATGTCAGCTGATTGGTTAAGCGCTCAGGGGGCGGAGCCACGGTGTTTCTGACTCAGGAAGTAGTTTACAAATCAGATCTATTGAACATGATGATGTATCAAAGTTTATTAGTCTTGACATGCACTAACTTTTCCAATCAAACTGATTTATTTATTTACTTACCTGGTGCCACCTGTCGTTGTATAGAAGCAATGACAGGTGAGATGAGTTATTTATTATGCTTGAACTCATACACAAAGCTGTGTGTGTGTGTATATATATATATATATATACTTTTATTTTGTGATGACTAAAAAAGGATGTTGAGAAGAAACATGTTGAGATGTTTCACTGTTGTGCTGAGCTCAGCTGCATGTGGACATTATAGTGTTCGTGTATATTAATTTAATGTAAAGTTGTGTTTTTATCAAACTGCACACAGGAAGTTGAGGGATAAGTCATTTTATTCCATCATAGTCATTATTTCCTTTATGTGACTTATTCTGTCACAAACACAAAGATTAATTTTGCTTAAAACATAACAAACAGAAATTGTTGCCATTTAATTTCCTGTCAGTTGTTTATTGATCTAATCAGAGAACTACCATGTACAGTCATCATGTCCCCATAGCAGGTTAATCCAGCCTTGTTAATACCAGATGGAGTCTGAGAGCAGCAGAAACACTGCAGCAGGTCCAGGACGTCCAGACGGTTGTTGACACTAGTTATGATCATCAGTTGTTTCTGTGTCCTTCCATAAAGTGAATTTAAGCAAACATCTCCATAAATGTCTTTCAGAAACGGAGCTTTTAAACCAGTCACCCCAGAAAAGGATAATTCAGAGGTAGAAATGAAGTACTGACGTCTGGACCTGACGAAAGAAACAGTAGCTGCATATCAAAGCCTTTCTTTCAGCATGCGGGACACATGGAGAGCTTTTACGCGCACATGGAGAGCTTTTACGCACGGTGCGCGCACGCGGTCAGGTGGCGTTGAAAGCGGCGCTGACAAATGGCTTGCTGCTGGACATGCAGTGGTACCTGAGGGTGTAGTTCAGCCCGTCGTTGTTGTCCCAGAACTCCCCCTCCTCACTCTTCAGGTAAACGGCGAAGTGCACGGCCGAGCTGGGGTCCATGAAGGGCGGCGTGTACACAGTGAAGCCGTACCGCTCCCCCGCAAAGCCCGGCTGATCCGCGGCCACGGGCAGAGCCTGCGCGTCCACGTGGGTGAGCCAGTCGTTGAAGGTGTACCTCACTCCGACCTCTCTGTCGGTGCAGCCGGTGAGGACGCGGATCTGCCCCCGCACGTCAAACTGGGTGATGGAGACCCTCTCCAGGCAGACGCGGAGCAGCAGGACCCTCCGCTCCGCGTCCCGGGGCTCCGGGAAGCAGGCGACCAGCCGGTCCGTGCCCAGACTCCTGAAACTCTGGCACAGGTCGGTCAGTGAGTCCTGCTGCGGTGGCGGGAAGCTCTTGTGCCTGGACAGGACTTTGCTCGGGATCTGCGGCTCCTCCAGCGAGCTGAAGTGCTTGACGCTGGCCAGGTTCAGCCCCATGGAGTCGGCGAACTTCACCCGCTTCCTCCCGTCACTCCCGGAGACGTCTAGCAGCGCCGCCGGGTAGGCGGGCAGGGACTGAGCTCTCCTCCGGTCCTTCATGAAGCTCTCCAGACGAGACGCGTCCACCTCGTCGTCCAGATCTCCCTCCTCGTCCTCCTCTTCCTCCAGGCCGTTTTCCGTGAGTCTCCCCGGGGAGGGCGGCTCTCCCCCGCCGTGGGACTGCAGAGGTGAGCGGGACATGTCTGCCCGGCAGCCCGGCGGCCTGGCTGTATGCTGTGGCTGCAGGTCGGTCAGGAGTCCCGCTGCGGGGCAGCTTGTACAGAGTCGAGACTCCCGCCCCCAACGTGCTGACAACCGCAGGGCGCGTGCAGTGTCCTTCCGGAAACACGCAGCGTCACGTAGAAACAACTTTCACCTGTTTGCGTGTCGACGCTGTTCAACAACAACAACAACAACAACAACAACAACAGTAGTACACAGTACTAATAATAGTAGTATCTATTAATACATTACTACTACTAATAATAATACAATATTAATAATAAAATGGGTTAAATTAACATATAATAATGTTCAATAATGATAACAATCACAACAATAGAAGCACAATTAAATAACAATAATAATACATTAAAATAATAATCAACAAATACATTAAAAAATAAATAACATGTAGCAACATTTATGAAAATTTATACAAAATCATTTTATACAATAAATTAAATTTATTCAATTCAATATAATAAAGTATAAAATATACAGAAACTAAATGATTTAATATGTTTATGATCCAAAACTCATCTGCTGATGAAGCTCATTAAATGATTAGTTAATTAATCAATTAGCTGTAGTGTAGTTCTGTCAAGTACATTTATATATGTTCATATTTCTAATCACTGTAATTAATAAATGTAATATTGTTGTCAGGGTGATATTTCTTATTCAACATTATGTAATTCAGCCTTTATAAACAGAAACGTGCATATACTCATATACAGTACACACACACACACACACACACACATACTGTATATGCATCTGGATGGTGGAGAGCACTGTGAGGATCACTTTCTTTGATTTCTCCAGTGCTTTCAACACCATTCAACCTGTGCTACTGTGTGAGAAGCTGCAGGTGACGACACAGTGATCTCCTGTGTTATTTATATATATATATATATGTGTGTATATATATATATATATACTACTGCATATCTGATGAATAGTGAATGTTTCATTTAAACAGGTAATTATTGACTTAATTCAAGTTTTGTGAATAGTACAGAATACTGCTGTATGTTGTTCTGATAACATGTCGTTATGTAACACAGTGCGTCACGCAGCCGCCGTCTACAAACACGTGACGTCATCACAGCGTCCTCCTGACGTCACAGGTTCTCACGCAGACCTCAAACATGCAGCTTTAACATCATGTGACGTCCTATTTAACCTGATAGCTCGATGACTGAACGAATAGTGAATACACACTAAAACCACCGAGTTAAAACCCTGTTTGGATCAATACAACATCAGCTGATGTGAGTCAGTGTTACACACAAAACAAACGATGTGTGTGACGTTCAAAAGATCCACGATAACAAAGTTTGACATGCAAGTTTAACAAGAAGATTATAACAAGCTCAACAAAAACAGTGACTGTAATCATTGCTCCTGTTCATACTGGCTGTTCAAAGATCTGCTTCAAATGTGCTTTCAGTGTCAGTGATGGAGGTTAAAGTCATTTAAAGTAGATGTGAAGCTTCTCTGAGGCTTCATCAGTGTGAGTTAGTCATATCAAGTGGATATCTGACACATTTACAGTCTGTTTAGCATCAAATTCCCTCTTTGTGTTTCCCTGTTGAGCTGTGGTGGAAGTATAGGAACAAAAAGAGGGACTTTGGCTCTAAAAACACTGTAACGTTGAAACATATCTGCTGGATTTGAAGCTTCATATTAGCTTCACATAAACTTTAAATCCATGTTTGTGTATTATGAAGGGATCTAATGGTCAGTATGAACAGGAGGATGATTACAGCAACAAACACATGATCACTGTTCATTTACTGACTGTTTAAGACAAATTGTGAACTTGCTTTTTAATATTTAAATCCAGAAAACACATCTGACAGATACTAATACACATAATCTGTCCAGATATACAGCCGACCAGAGACTGAACATGAACCAGATAAAATTAGTGGTGTTGTAGAGCCACCGGGTGGCGCTGTAGGTCTGGCTTCTATCACCAGCCCAGGTTTTAAATGTATTATTAAGTTGAAGAACTGGTTTGATGTGAATGTAGGAATAATGTGTACTCAGTGTACTCCATGTACTCCATGTACTCAGGGTACTTCAGTGTATTTGTGTATGTGGAGATTGTGGGTATTTTTTAGAAGAAACTATAAACTATCTTAAACTTTAAGATCATAAAAGATGAAAAAGTGTCTTGTGTATGAAGTAAAGTTTTAATTATATATATTCTGATCTTAATGACCCTGTGACCTTCCCTCCAGCGCCACCATCAGGACAAACTTTACAGCTTACTTAGTTACTGTGATACCCTGGATGACTCATGTTACCTGAAACTAATATGTTGGTGCAACGATTAGCAGCAGCGTAGAGAATCCATGTTTGTAGTTCTCTGACAGTTTGTGGAAATACTAACAAAGATCAGGTATCTTTAAGAATGTCATTGAAGCTTAAAATAACGTCTTTAAAACGTTGGATCTGCAGCCTGAAATGAGACAAACTTGGACCTGTTGTGATTTTTCCTTTATACTCAGGATTATACTTCATTTAATCAGTACAAATATAAAACATTTCGTATTGCATGTTATCAACAAAGGACGTGAGCAGTTACGTGTCACATGACTGCGGCGTGATGACATCATGTTAGCTGCTGATTGCATGTTTATATTCTTACATTCAGTTACAAAGATACAAAGAAAATACAACTAATTACACATCCACAGCTTTTCTACAGGATTTCAAATGATTGTATAAAATCTCAACAGCGTAAATGACTGTGTTAAAATAAAGCCACGTGATTGGTTAACCAGCATGTAATGATCTGAATGTGTGTTGAACTGTGGCAGCGTCGCCTCGCCGCAGCTCCACACGCTGTCAATAAGATGACGGATCTGACTGTAGCCATGGTGATGATGTCACTCGCTGTCGGTGGTGTACAGGCGGTACATGAGCGTGACGATGGTGGCTGCCAGAGCGGGAATCAACCAGGTAGACCACCAGCTGAGAGACAGACAGGTAACGAGTTAACGGAGCAACGAAGCCATGTGACCGAGCGTTTCCAAGTTTTTATATGCAACTAAGTCAATAATCATTATGTCATCTCACTTATCTGTTTAATTCTGTTCTTTTCACTTGTTTGTGTGTTTGTTTGTGTGTTTGTTTGTTTGTTTGTGTGTGTGTACCTGGGCTCATCCTTCAAAGTGGTCAACAGTGTTTCCTAGAAAAAAAAAAGGCACAGACATCATCACATGTAAAGAATATAAACAACAGCTGATTATTTAAAGGAAGCTGCTTCACTCACCGCAGGTTTGTCCATCTTATGTACGTCATCCTACACACACACACACACACACACACACACACACACACACACACACACACACACACACACACACAGCTGGGTTATATGCTGCATATTAACATATTAGCTGCATTCATTAAACATGCTCAAAGAAACTCTGTAGCTGAGCTGCTCTGAACACTTTGTGTTTGTGACGTTTTCTACATTTCTATCTAAGGTGGTTGCTAAGGCGGTTGCTAAGGTGTTTCCATGTGTTATCTCATATTTCAGATGTGATTCAGCTCCAACATGTACAGATGGATGTGAGAAGTTGATATTTGGAGTAAAGAAGGAGAAACAGAAGTGAAATCCTGCTACTATAGTTTGTTTACGTAGGAAGCTTCCTGAAGCTGACCAATCAGAACAGAGCAGGCTCATCAGGAGGCGGGCCTTAAAGAGACAGGAGCTAAAACATCCTGTTTCAGACATTAAGGATCAGATCAATCAGACTGACCGGGTGCAGCTCTCCTATCACCATGCTGTCTGCCATCTCTCTGGCGTCGGTTGAGTGTCCGACATCCTCGAAGCTCTCGGTGGCGTTTCCTCCCGCCTGCTCCCTCAGCACCTCCTCTCCTCCGGGGTGCTGAGACACACACACACACGCACACACAGACAGGATACCTTACTTTGACTTCATATTTCATAAAGTGTCCAGCAGCTTTGACTGCTGCTCTGTTAATGACATCTTCTTCTTCTTCTGCAACGTTTAATGGCACACAGTGGAGAATCAGCGCCACCTGCTGTTTTGGTTAAAATTTGCACCACTAATGGAAACTTTGTGACACGTTTGTTCAGATGAATCATTACAGCTCAGGGTGTGTAGGAGCTGCCTGCCAGCGTATACTGATTTATATCCAACTGGCCCTGATTCAAGTCCATCAAGTGTCCAGTAATGATTTACACGGCCTCCAATACGAGGTCCGAGCTTTAAGACGTGTTTGTTCTGTTCTCAAGTGAACCGTTAACCAGCTGCCAGCTGCTTTAAAACGACTGGATCCAAACATCTTAAAAGAAATTAATGTTTTTCACCTTCAACCAGAACAACAGGTTCTTTGTGCAAACTGATTCTGCTCAAACAACCTGAAAACTGAAAGCTAGGTGAACACACCCGACTCTTATAGACATGATCCAGGTGATTGATCAGGTCAAAGGTATTAGATATTCTAGACGTTTTAGTAATAAACAAATGATGGAAACATATGTACCTGGATTTACATGGAGCTGGCTTATTTCTTCCTGTAATCAATACCAAATAATCAAAGTATTTGTTTATTTATTGCGAACAATGAATGAACATGATTCATTTGAAACATTTTAACATCAACATAAACATGGCAGTTAATGTTCACCTGTTACCAGGTGATGTTTGTCAACAAAAAACGTCCATCAACACTTTTACAAACATAAACAAGTTAGTCTTAAATTAATCTGAGACAATAAGATTAAACACCAGACTTCAGTCACAATAAGACACATTTACCACCAGACTTCAGTCACAATAAGACACATTTACCACCAGACTTCAGTCCCAATAAGACACATTTACCACCAGACTTCAGTCCCAATAAGACACATTTACCACCAGACTTCAGTCACAATAAGACACATTTACCACCAGACTTCAGTCCCAATAAGACACATTTACCACCAGACTTCAGTCACAATAAGACACATTTACCACCAGACTTCAGTCACAATAAGACACATTTACCACCAGACTTCAGTCACAATAAGACACATTTACCACCAGACTTCAGTCCCAATAAGACACATTTACCACCAGACTTCAGTCCCAATAAGACACATTTACCACCAGACTTCAGTCACAATAAGACACATTTACCACCAGACTTCAGTCCCAATAAGACACATTTACCACAAGACTTCAGTCAGAAAAAGACACATTTACCACCAGACTTCAGTCCCAATAAGACACATTTACCACCAGACTTCAGTCACAATAAGACACGTTTACCACCAGACTTCAGTCACAATAAGACACATTTACCACCAGACTTCAGTCACAATAAGACACGTTTACCACCAGACTTCAGTCACAATAAGACACGTTTACCACCAGACTTCAGTCACAATAAGACACATTTACCACCAGACTTCAGTCACAATAAGACACGTTTACCACCAGACTTCAGTCACAATAAGACACATTTACCACCAGACTTCAGTCCCAATAAGACACATTTACCACCAGACTTCAGTCACAATAAGACACATTTACCACCAGACTTCAGTCCCAATAAGACACATTTACCACCAGACTTCAGTCCCAATAAGACACATTTACCACCAGACTTCAGTCCCAATAAGACACATTTACCACCAGACTTCAGTCCCAATAAGACACATTTACCACCAGACTTCAGTCCCAATAAGACACATTTACCACCAGACTTCAGTCCCAATAAGACACATTTACCACCAGACTTCAGTCACAATAAGACACATTTACCACCAGACTTCAGTCCCAAAAAGACACATTTACCACCAGACTTCAGTCCCAATAAGACACATTTACCACCAGACTTCAGTCACAATATGACACATTTACCACCAGACTTCAGTCACAATAAGACACATTTACCACCAGACTTCAGTCACAATAAGACACGTTTACCACCAGACTTCAGTCACAATAAGACACGTTTACCACCAGACTTCAGTCACAATAAGACACATTTACCACCAGACTTCAGTCACAATAAGACACGTTTACCACCAGACTTCAGTCACAATAAGACACATTTACCACCAGACTTCAGTCCCAATAAGACACATTTACCACCAGACTTCAGTCCCAATAAGACACATTTACCACCAGACTTCAGTCCCAATAAGACACATTTACCACCAGACTTCAGTCCCAATAAGACACATTTACCACCAGACTTCAGTCACAATAAGACACATTTACCACCAGACTTCAGTCCCAATAAGACACATTTACCACAAGACTTCAGTCAGAAAAAGACACATTTACCACCAGACTTCAGTCCCAATAAGACACATTTACCACCAGACTTCAGTCCCAATAAGACACATTTACCACCAGACTTCAGTCACAATAAGACACATTTACCACCAGACTTCAGTCCCAATAAGACACATTTACCACAAGACTTCAGTCAGAAAAAGACACATTTACCACCAGACTTCAGTCACAATAAGACACGTTTACCACCAGACTTCAGTCACAATAAGACACGTTTACCACCAGACTTCAGTCACAATAAGACACGTTTACCACCAGACTTCAGTCACAATAAGACACGTTTACCACCAGACTTCAGTCACAATAAGACACGTTTACCACCAGACTTCAGTCACAATAAGACACGTTTACCACCAGACTTCAGTCACAATAAGACACATTTACCACCAGACTTCAGTCCCAATAAGACACATTTACCACCAGACTTCAGTCCCAATAAGACACATTTACCACCAGACTTCAGTCCCAATAAGACACATTTACCACCAGACTTCAGTCCCAATAAGACACATTTACCACCAGACTTCAGTCACAATAAGACACATTTACCACCAGACTTCAGTCCCAAAAAGACACATTTACCACCAGACTTCAGTCCCAATAAGACACATTTACCACCCGACTTCAGTCACAATAAGACACATTTACCACCAGACTTCAGTCACAATAAGACACATTTACCACCAGACTTCAGTCACAATAAGACACATTTACCACCAGACTTCAGTCACAATAAGACACGTTTTGCGGGAGGCATCGCGCATCATTTGAGGTGACTTCCTGTGTATGTTTGGGGTTTGACCACCCAGACCCACCCAGCCGTTTGTCGCACATTGCCGGCTGAGGACAGAAATGTCTTCCTCACCTCTTCCAGAAACTTGGTGACATCGTAGATCTTGTTGTGGATGATGATCCACGTTGATTTGAACGTGTTCTGCCCCTCGACCTCTGACAGTCTGTAATATTTAAGTCCACTGGGGCTCTTCTCCTCCTGTTCACCCATTTGAGAGTCTAAAGCTGGGGTAGTGTGAAGCTGAGGAGCCGCTGGGGGCAGTTCACCGGCCTGGCTGTGGTTATATAACCCCACAAACACACCGACATTTACCCCAGTTCCTACTAACAAGAGTCCGAAGTTTCGGCGGTGAGCTCACCGATGTCAACACAGCTACATCCGGTTGCTAATTTTAAAATAAAGGTATCGATGTACTTCACAAACTCCAACAAGTAGACAATCAAATATACAGATATTTGCTTGAAGAAGAGAAAGGACAACACCGTTAGTACAGTGAAGGATGGGGGAGATGTAACTAAATACATTTACTCAAGTACTGTACTTTAATACAATGTTGAGGTACTTATACTTGAGTATTTCCATTGATACTACTTTCTACTCCACTACATTTATCTGACAGCTTTAGTTACTGTTCAGATGCAGATTTGACTCAATGGATAATATAAGAAGCTTTTAAAATCCAACACATTGTTAAAGATGAAACCAGTGGTTTCATTTAATATTTGACATTTAAATGTAGTTTTATACTTAATATGTTTATTATTACTCCAGACTTTTTATATTAATTGTGTAATCTCTAAACAGCGTTTTATTATCGTCATTATTGTTGTTGTTTTGCATGAAATTGTATTTATTTTTTATTTTGAAAGAGCACCTTCTGATTTCCGGTTCGTTGTGTTTTTTTATTTTCGTCGCGCTTCACGAACCGTCGAAATCAGATACGGTCAGTGGGAACGCCCCCTCCAGACTTCTAGCGCTGCTATTGGTCGTATGTTTGATACTGGGGCTCTGTGATTGGCTCCTGTCGCTGCCAGTCATCCGTGACCAGTGGGCGAGGACGAGGCCAAAGTTCACTTGAGTTCAACGTCTTTCAGGGAAACCAGCTTCTCACGCGAGCAGCTCGAGACGGAACGTCGATCACGACATGAACTTTACTTCAACACTTCCTGTCCAGAACCTGTGGCGGGAAGAAACACCGACTCCAACTCAAAGATTGTCTATTGATACATTAAACCACTCAACTGTGAAAATCAGGGAGGCTACATGATCGATAACATAAAAACATAAACTAAATACTCATTAAACAATAGTTTAACTATCACAACATCATAGTTTTTCCATCAAAGTGGACTAAACACTATATTGGACCTCCACTGTTAAATAACTGAATTGTTTTATTGCAGATCACATTTAATTCTTGATCACTTCATCCATATTTCCTCCAATATTTAAGTTCAATATATATTCAAGCCTGTAAATATTTAATTGTAACTTTGATTTTGTTATCATTATTACCTTACTTGTGTGCTATTATAACTTGTGTACTATTAAGTGTTTTATCTCGTTCTGTAGTCTTTATTGAATCTTCTGTCTGAGCTGTGTAATCTCAGTAAAGGTTTTTCTGTTTTTGTTTTGTTTCTTTTTTCTTTTTTTTGCGAGGTTGCTTCCCGAGGACGTAACAAACTGTTGATTCAAGGTGACAACCAGTAATGTAGTTTCATCACTCAGTCAATCAGACTGAGACACACTCCCATGTGTAGGTCTGTGATTCAACAGCTAGGGGGCACTGTTCAAGAACCTGCTGATCAAGTGAGAAAGTGACACAAAACTAATTTACCACCAGAACTACTCTGAGCAGCACTGAAGCTCCGTATTGAAACCCGGTGACTGTCAACATTTGCCAATAGATTATCAGTAACGTGTGTGTGTTTATCAGAGTGCTGAGTGTTGCAACACTTGGTCAAGCCTTCACCTTGGACCCTGTGTGTGTGTGTGTGTGTGTGTGTGTGTGTGTGTGTGTGTGTGTGTGTGTGTGTGTGTGTGTTTTATCAGTCACTGCTCAGTGTTGCAACACTTGGTCAAGCCTTCACCTTAAACCCCTTCTGACATAAAATAAATGGTAGAAGAAGAAGAAACATTCACACCTAATTATAAGTCAAATAAATAATATTAAAGTGATAAAACAACAGATTTGTTTACACACATCTATATTCACACACACACGCTGCATCGCTGCATCACACATATGAGCCCATAACACCAGAACATTAAATGCCTTTTAATGGGCACAGATGTTGATCTCTGCAGGAAGTTTAAAGGCTCCGACAGTGAAAACCTTCAGTCACATGATGAGACTGATGAGGCCACGTTCAGGCTCAGATAATGTTAAGATATAATATATATTTATTACTAACACAACATGCTGACAGAACATTATATTGCAGCTGGAGGACTTTGGCTTCCCTCCATTAGTGCTGAGGAGGTTCTGCAGTGATCCCGACTCCGTCCTCGACCCCGCCTCGACTGGAGGAGCCATGTGGTGTCACGTCCTGCCCAGGTAGGACGGCGTCACCTGCTGGACACAGAAACACCGGGTTTCACAGGCCGAATCATCCCCGTCTCATATCACCTTCTGATTTCCTTCTGATGGTCATGTGGTTGAATACACAGAAACTCAAGATGCAAATTACAGCAGCAACATGACATTTAATATTCGTTCATCTTCCTTAATTTGTATATTTCATTTTGATTTGAGTGTTTCTCTCTGTATTGTCTCATATTATTAAGTATTATTAAGTCATTTAAGTAAATGACTTTTTGCTGCTTGTCCTCATTCTCTTAACCAAGTAACAAAAGCTGTGACACACAATATATAACATGCTGAAATATACAAACAAGCTCAAAACAGGCTGGGAGGGATGTCCAGCCAAATGAAGGTCTAATACATCTAATACATGTACATGTACAGACACGTTGTGTTACCGTGACTGACCAGCAGGTGGCGCTGCAGCTTTACTGTTCACTCATTATTCTCTCAGAACTTCAGTCTGTTTAATATGTTTATTTCTTCATTTATTTCGTGTGTGTGTGTGTGTGTGTGTGTGTGTGTGTGTTTAG
This sequence comes from Pampus argenteus, assembly GCA_036937835.1. Taxonomy (NCBI): domain Eukaryota; kingdom Metazoa; phylum Chordata; class Actinopteri; order Scombriformes; family Stromateidae; genus Pampus; species Pampus argenteus. Next base: position 1,068,965 of record CM072880.1, read on the forward strand.
CATGAAGAAAGGTCAGATTTCCATCGATACAAAGAGAAAGCCGACACCACTGTGTGTGTTGGGGATGAACTTCAGGTTACAGCACAGGTCACACTGGCCACTTTTTATTTATCAATTTTATCATTTTGTAGAAGAGTCTGGTCCAGTGGTTGTAGGTGCAGACAAGGATATCCTTTCCTTCATGTATGAGCAGAAACAATCTGTTTTTATTCCATTATCTCCCACAGTTGTTTCTGAGTGTAAAACAGTCAATTTTAACTAGTTTCATCTGTGAAAATCATTTGAAAGATTTAAAAAATGCTAAATACTTGACCATAACCTGCAACCTGGATTGGATTCATTCTAAAATCGCTTTAATCACGTGACTGTAAAAAGGCTAGCGACTCATATGTTGGGGGGAAAAAAGGAAAGAAAAAGAATTACAATTTTAATTAAGTGCTAGGCTAACCGGCACATAGCTAACTGCTAGGCTAACCGGCACATAGCTAACTGCTAAGCTAACCGGCACATAGCTAACTGCTAGGCTAACCGGCACATAGCTAACTGCTAAGCTAACCGGCACATAGCTAACTGCTAGGCTAACCGGCACATAACTAACTGCTAAGCTAACCGGCACATAGCTAACTGCTAAGCTAACCGGCGCATAGCTAACTGCTAGGCTAACCTGCGCATAGATAACTGCTAGGCTAACCTGCGCATAGCTAACTGCTAGGCTAAACTGCGCATGAACAGTTTAGTTTTCAGTCGAGAAGATAAAAACAGGTGAGTGAGACTGAAACTGACTCATTTATAAATTATAGATTACGTTTTAATTTTTTGAAGGTAGTAAGGTGTCGGTCAGAAGTTACCAGAGTTCAAAATGATGTAGTAAAATTGATTATTTTGAGTGGAAACTGGTTCAAAACAACCTTGAGAATGGTATCAAAGCAGGCTAATCTAATTATTATGTTATGTGAGGTTGAAGGTCAGGGAAGCTGATTAATCAATACAAGTACAGCAACACAGTCACATCTCAAGTGAAGAGCTCTAATTGGGTGATTTTATACAGATATCAGTCAGCAGGGGGAGCCATTTACTTGTTATTGCTCAAACTGAGTGGTTGGTGACCTATGATGAAAGTCTATACTGTTCTCTCAGTGAAACAGTGTAAAACACCATTTATACATTTATAAATAACTATTTCCACAATATTTGTCTGTAATAATATACCTTTACTCTGAAGGGAACAGACGTTTGTTTCCTGTATTTCCGCGGTAACTCCCGCTAGCTTGTGGCCGCTGCAGTCATCGCTCCCCCCGCAGCATCCTGCGCTCTTACTGGTCGCTGAGCCGCCGAGTGGAGGTGCAGAGCAGCCGTTTCTCTGTTTCCCGTGCCGCAGGTTGAACCGGGCCCTTTGGGTGAGTTGTGGACCACAGTTCAGAAACTTAGAGCACCGGACGTCTCTGGTGAACCGGAGGATTTATCCGCTGCAGCACAGAGGAGGTCTGGAGGATGAACCCTCAGTGTGCCCGCTGTGGGAAGATCGTCTACCCGACGGAGAAAGTCAGCTGCCTGGACAAGGTGAGCATTTTGTTTTTAACGCACACACGTGAAAAGTAAACAACAACAACAACAAGAAGCCAGGAAGTTGATTGATCACTTAATGAAAGCTGGAGGTGGATCATAGAGACGCAGGTCGGTTGTAAACTTTCAGTCAGCGCTTTTACTCTGAAATATTCAGTCAGGAGCTAAAATACACAAAATAAGAGTTAAAAAGCTTTCAAAGATCACTGGGACCGTCCTGATCGATCTATTGATTGGTTCTGTGTGTTCAATTATTATATTCATTATGTTGTCAGAAATAAATCAAGTGTTTATCAGTTGATGCTGTGACATGTCAACATTCATGTTGCTGTGAGGTGTGACACAAACACAAACACTGTAAACAACAAACAAACAAAAACACGGACACAGCATCGAGTGAAACACCAAGAGGAACTACAGAGATGTCAGAGGTCAAAAACATGCTTTTATGTCACTATAGAAAAGTTAGTGTTTGTCATAGTTTGTTGCATAATGGTGATAAATGATTAATTGATCCTCAGCAGTCTCATGTATTCACTGTCTGTCCTCTGAGGCGTCAGATGACACAACAGCATGTCGCCACTGCACACGGTACGAGCCAACAGCCGTCATAACAGGACTTTAAAAAACACCGAGCGGGTCCAGTAAGATCATAATTACTGCTGTACTGTTAAACCTGACATGATGAGTTGGAGCAGAGACTGAGGACAACACCAGTGTGAGAGCAGTGATTTAGAGACGAGGCTGGCAAAGAGGCAAAGAAGGACTTCAGACGTCCCTGCTGTCCCTTACAAAGGCCCGTCTCAGCAGGCCTTTTGCTGTACGAGCTGTCACTTCTTTGACACTTTCACTATTTTTCTGAGTTTCATCTCAGTGACTTGTTTCACTGTTGGATCAGCGGTGAAATTTCGGCTTTTTGTGGGTCACTTACAGGCCACCGTAGCTCAAAAGAGAAATGTTTGATCAGAGCAGCAGCACTTCCTATTATTGCTCAGTAGAAGTGGTGACGTGTGCAGACCCCCAGTTTTGTGACTCCACTGGATGCTGCCTTGATGTTAGCGACTCTCGAGTTGAGCCCACAGAGAAAAGAGCATCAACGTGAGCCTTCAACCTGCATTTACACATCATGCTCATTCATTGCAGATAGGTGCAGCATTAATATAGAAGGCATATGACCATGTTAACATCTCAGACACATAATGTAGTGCTGATTTACTCTTGGAGGATTTAAATAATGCTAATAGTGAGCTGGCTTACGTTTAATTTAATTCTGCGGTTCGTCTTATTCTGATTTGAACTGTTGAAATATTTTAAAGATTTTCCATTAGCTTCTTTCTAAACACTCACTGTCCAATCCAGAGACAGAGTCCCTCCCACGTTGCTTGATTGACAGGTGTAGAAGCCCCACAGCGCTGAGCAGCAGAGAGGTCGACCAAAACAAACGCAGCTGTAAAACGGCCTGAAAGCAGTTTATCAGTCTCAAACCTAAACCGACTCATTAAAATCAATATTGATATGTAACTGTGTGTGTGTGTGTGTGTGTGTGTGTGTGTTGTCTCCAGAACTGGCATAAAGGATGTTTCCACTGCGAAGTTTGCAAGATGACCCTGAACATGAAGAACTACAAAGGTTATGAGAAGAAACCGTACTGCAACGCGTGAGTCTATGTCCAGTATAAATAACACTGCTGTTCACGCTCCTATTATAACTACGTGCTTATTGTGTGCATATACTACAGTGTTTCTATGTTCCTGAACTTTCTCTGGATATGAACACCATGCTCTGGCTGCAGCTGATGTGTTATTATCTGCGTCTGTGCCCTGCATGCAGGCTCTTCTTATCTGTGTGGCCGCTCTTTAAGGTTTTTATAGCAGCGATGGTTTTGGTCGGCGGTTGTTTCGGTGGTTTTGGTTGCGAGCCCAGCCCTGCTTGACTTCTCATGCACATCTGTGCATTTCACTCTGCTTGTTATTATCTGTGACGCTGCCATTTATTGTCCCAAAAGAAAAAAACGTTTTCATGAGACCTTCATACACACCAGTGAGATTAAAAACCTGGATCTGCCTTCTAAAACCACATTCAGCACACATGTAGGAAGATAATAAATAGTTATCACAGCCAGCAGTAGAGAGAACAAACACACATACACACACTCACAGCAGTGCAGCGTGGTTCGAGGTTCGAGTCACCTTTGACCCTCGAAAGTTAAAAAGAGCACGCCGTCTTTGCTTCCACTCGGACCTCCCTCGCCATCCTAGAAACAAACAGCAGCGGTGAAACGTCTCCGTGTGTGAAAACACACAACACATGAAAAGATAGAAATGGGATGAGACTCTGTGATGTGAATTATTAAAGCAGCTATTGATTGGTGTTTAATTTAATGAGTAACTGGATCACAGGTGCAGTGGGTCACAGTTATTGTTGTCAGGTTGTTTAATACAACAATTCAATATCGTATATCCTTAAAAATGTGCAGCTGTTTGTTTAGAGTTACTTTAAAGAACTTTTTCCTTCAGCGTTGACGGCGTTGTGGGTTCATTTAGGTCAGCCGTCCTTGTGGCCTCTTTCACTGCATTTAATGGATGCACTGAGGGTTTTTTTCCACACACACTTTGTACTGGAGTGTTTTTTTTGTTTAGCCCAGTTGATGAATGCCACAGCAGGTCAACAACGACCTGCGGGGTCATCTATTCCACCGAACACGGCTGCTTTAACGACAACACGGAAAGAGGTTTTACTGTTAATAGATTTGAGGTTTGATGTAAACGTATAGAAAGTTTATTCTCCTGAATCAGTGTCTGTGTGTACGTTAGTCTGACCTGGTTGTTGTTTACTGTGCAGAAACAGCTTCAGTCTCCCTGCAGGGATTTCTCAGTCACCGCTGAGAGTTTAGTTTTACTTGAGTGTTTCATGTCGTGCTCTGTGTGCTGTAATTAAAGAGAGGCTCCTTGTTTTTAGTGTGATATAAGCAGGCTCTCTCTGTTTTTCTTGGCTGTCTGCGTCATGTGTCTGAGCCGTCTATTGTTGAGCTGTGGCTTCGGTCAACACTGTAATGACAACAATAACACTGAATTGACGGCCTCTGTTCTGCCCTTTACGGCTTTATGTTCATTTTTTCATCTTCTTGGATTGTAAAACATCAAACTTGGTAGAAAATGTCACTTCCTGGTTTTCTTGTAGTTGCTGCTGCTGAACTTTTCTATTTAAAAATGAGCGAAAGAGCAGAAAAGGGTAAAAGTTTTTAGATCTGCGCACTTAAAACTGAAAATATGCATCCTGATCAACGTTATCAGGGACAGATTTCTACGTTTCCTCCGCGGCTACGACACGCTTGGACGTATCCAAATAACTCTAGCAATCGCTTGATTTTTGCTCTAGCGCCACCATGAGGTTCATATTTCTAGTTCTGGATTAAATCTGGTGAACACATTCATGTCCCCCCTCAGGATGAACTGCAATAACTTTAGTACTAATAATTCATTGTATTAAATAACAATATTATTGGCTTATTTTTCATGAGATATAACCAGCAGCAACATATACACATATATTTAAGGGTTTTAATTTCTACATGTTCATTGATAGATAACAGGGGAAATATTTTATTTCTTACACTGAATCCACATGAATGTTACTGTCGAACGATTAAAATGAATTTATTAAATACATTCAGGGTTGAAAACGTCCTCCTGAGCATTGATTTTATCTTATGGCCATGGTCTCATGCTCCTTTAGATGCTATCTGCAGCTCAAACGGGGAAAGAAGCCAAAAAGGAGGCGGACACGTGAAGAGAAGGATTACAGAAGCACACGGGAGCCAGCACACGCTAACACACCAGACTCAGAGTGGTTATTAAAGGACTAATGCAAACACAAACAGAGTTCTCACTGAGGTCATATTCCAATTAAAAAGGTGAAGACATACACACAAATACATGGATTAATATATGGATTAATATACGGATTAATATATGGATTAATATATGGATTAATATATGGATTAATATACAGATTAATACATGGATTAATATATGGATTAATATACGGATGCTGATGGCAGGTCATGAGCTGAGTTTTAATCTGAAGTGTACGACTGCTCTCTGTGACCTTGGATACCTCGTGACCTCTATAATTGAGCGCTATAATTAATATGGCACTGTTGGACGAAAGCGTTCCCATCGTGTGTGGCGAGAGACGCTGAAGGCGTGTCATGTCTCCTGGTTTAAATTGACTGATGCTGTTGGTTACAGGTTGTTACGGGCAACGAAGCGGAGACAAATGTTTGAGGGTTTCTTCTCAATGTGACAAACATCAGATACCAGATTTAAAAAGTGAAGAAAGATATTTCATTTTTAACTAAAGCTGGAATAATTATTCTCTAATACACATAAACGTCTCAGTGAATCAGAAAGTTTATTAATTCTTTATTGATTCAACGACAGGGATTAGTCAATTCATCGATTAGTTGGTCGACAGAAAATTAATCACCAACTGTTTTGATAATTCATTGATCAGATTCATTTTTTTTAAGAAAAAAAGTCCATATTATCTGTCCCAAAAGTTACTTTCTTTAATCTTCTATCAAGGTAAACTGAACCTCATTTATAGACCAAACAATTAATGGATCAATGAAGAAAATAACTGACAAGTTTATCGATAATGAAAGTGAAAACGTAATCTTTGAAGCAGGTCTTCATTCACTGCAGGCGTCTTCCCATGTGACATATGTTAGTAATAATCAGAGCTGGATATGTAACGCTGCACGCCAGCTGCATGTGTGAACGGGAGGTTACATGTAAAATGCATGTTAAAAGGCTTTTATCAGCTCAGATTGCTGTGATAAAGACTGTGTGGTTACGTAACAAAGCTGCCCACATAACCCAGTTTACTGCTGCCTTATTACGCTCCCAGTAGCACAGAAAGAGCAGCAGCAGAGAAAAGGATTCATTTCTGTCTTTGTTGCGTCAGTGATAAAGTAAAAAAGCAGGAAGAGAAACAGATGTTGAAGCAGCGGCTGTAAGATATGATACTATTTACAATTAAGGGCTAAAGTTTAGCCAGGATGAAGAGCAGCTGACAGCAGCAGAGAAAAGAACAGAAGCCACATGATTGGCTGACACGTCATGGCAAAGCCTGATTACTGGACGTGAAAAACTCGAGTCACTTTAGTGTCGGTTTGTGAATGAAATCATTGGACACGATGTTGTCGGGGCAGTGAAGCCGTGCAGCCGTGGAACAGACACTTCTGACAGACTCCAGTTTGGCAGTTTGTCCACGAACTTTGGTAACTGACAGAAATTAAAGATCTGCCAGTTTCTGCTCCTGTTCCTTAGATTCTTTACAACCTGACAACACTGAAGATTTTACGCTGGTGATCATTTAATGGAGACAAACTGGAAGAATCAGTATGTGATGTCTCTCTGCAGTGATGCTGCTCTGTAGCTGCTGAAAGATATGAGGACAAGAAACTTATGTAACCCGTCTAATCTGTCACGGTTTCAGAATGTGTTGAAAAGGAAGGAAATGAAAAGGCAGAGAGGGACTCCTCTCCTCTCCTCTCCTCTCCTCTTTTATTAAACCCTACAGTTTGCTGAGTAAGACTCTCGTCTCCATCCACCTGAGATAAAGGTCCCGTCCACACAGCTCTTCATTACCTGCAGGTGTCACAGAGATTTGCAGTAGTTTTAGTTGTGTGATCATCTGCAATTTAAACTGAAAATTGTGGCACAGATCATCCCGTACTCTGGGAAAGACGTCCTGTGATTATATTTATATTATATTAATGGGAGTAAAACATTAGCTGTTTCTCTCTATGACACAGTTGTAGTCAGACTCTTCTTCTTCTCACAGCTGCAGATCAGCCCAGCAGCCAGATATTAATCTCTGGGTGATGATACTTAATGAACTGAATTAACTCCCCTTATTTGTCACAGCCTTTTATCAGGCGCTGCCTCCACCAGAGAGGTGCTTATGACGTTGGTGATGAAAGTGAAATAATTTACCATGAATCAGAGTTCAGCCAGTTCTGTGAACCATTTTAATCTTTCTGTTTTAAAAAAATCTTCTGCATGTTATATATAATATTGCATTTATTTGATCCTCATGTCATTGTTAATGAATTAAAGATAGCAGCAGATAAAACTCTCAGCATTTATGTGTTTTAATTTCCAGTTTCAGTTCCAGTCAATCTGTTTTTCTTCCATTATCTCCCACAGTTGTTTCTAAAACAGTCAATTTTAACTAGTTTCATCTGTGAAAATCATTTGAGAGATTTAAAAAATGCTAAATACTTGACCATAACCTGCAACCTGGATTGGACATGACCACATTCTAAAATCGCTTTGATCACGTGACTAAAGCGATTTTAGAATGTTGCTTAAATCAGGTGATCAAGGCTTTAATCAGGTGATCAAGGCTTTAATCAGGTGATCAAAGCTTTGAATCAGGTGATTAAAGCTTTTAGAATAAAGAATTTGGTGCTTTGATCTAACCAGACACTATATATACATGTAAATATGTTGAACTCAAAAGTTTGTAAGTGGAACGTCGACCAGTGCAACTTGTGATTAACTCAAACAGTAAAATCTCAGCCAACCGTGCTTGACTCAAACTTGTGTATCAAGTATCTCAGATCAATCGTCCCAACAGTCGCTATGAATCAATCAGGAATCTCTCAGTCAGTCGTGATGCAGGAGGTTACAACCGACACTTTGCGCTCGTTGATTGAAACTTTTTTCCAAAAGTTGACGCAGGTCCAGTGGTCACTGCTGAAAGCTGGTGATCCTGACGACAGCACCAAATTCCTCTTGGCCGAGCTGCTTTTGGCAGTGGTTCTAGCAGTTACCAACACCGTTTTGGCCTCCCTCAAGGACACACGTGTGACCATTTCGAACAAGGAAGTTCAGACCAAGCTGGGTGACATACTAGCTGAGAACTTTTGTGAGGCTCTGGGCATTCGAAATAAGGTTCGGTGTGTGAACTCTGAACGGCTGACAACCCTAGTGGTTAAAGAGGTCACAAAGAGCATCAGATCCACCCTCTCTTCTCGTGGGAGTGTTGACTCTGAAATGTACCAGCATGTCACCCCACCCACCAAACTGAACAAGATGATCACATGTGCTTCCAAAATGCTCAAGAAGTTGACCGCAAAGATGCAAAAAGTCTTCTGTTCCCGGGTATGCTGGCACAGAGGAATCCAGATCCGCTCCCAACAGATGAGCGATCTGGTGCTGGAGGATGTGAACTCTGAAGATGATGATGATGATGATGATGATGACAGCTGTCAGTCACTAGCATCTACAAAGTCAGAAGCCCTGGAGAAGGAGCCACCACAAGACCAATCTGTGGTTAAAAAAGCAAAATCCATTGAAGAGGTTATTCAGACGGCAGTGAACGACATCACAGAGCCTCTTTTACACGACGTGTTGGACTCTCGCACTGTGTCTGAGCTGCAGGCTGAAACCAAGTCCGAATGTAGCACTTTGGCAATGGACATTGCAAAATCAATCACGGATGAAGTCCAAAGTTTGGGATCAAATGATACCCAAAAATCTCTAAAAGGAGCAGGACATAAGATAAGGGTCTTGATTGAAAATTGTCTCACCCAAGTGTCGCTACATCGCCTTGTGAATCAACTAATGAATAAATACCATCACAAGTCCGAATGTGAAAGAGTCGATTCGGTGCAGTCACTCACCACTAAAATAAACAATCTGCTTGAGCCGGAGGACGAAGATAAACAACAAGAACTTTGCATATTTCCCAGATATAAAACGCTTACTGGGAATAACGTCATGTTGGTCACAGAAGATCTCACAGAAAAGGTGTACTGTTACATAAAATATGGGACAATGATGCCAGAGATCATACCAGCAGAAATTAGAAGGAAGTCCGCGGCTACTCCTCGGCTCGATGCTGCTATGTATAACGACATACTGCAGAAAATCCGTTGCTTTGTGGCTCTCATCAAGTGGTGGCAGGAAACCCAGGCAGCCAGCCACTCTAAGAAACTATCACTGGCTATACATAACATTGAGTCAGTGGCACAGGGTTCGGTAGAAGAGCCCACTGCAAAGGTGGGCAACGTATATATTCTATTTAATGCGGCGGCGGCCTCGACCTGTGAGGTGACTTCATTGCCAACTTCAGAGGAAGTCCCAGATGAGACCGAAAAAAAGAAGACACTCATTATGTCCCTCGTGAAGACGCTCGTCACTCGACTGTACGACAGTGTCGACTTGGACATAAAAACAAACAAGTCAGAGGTCATCATCCAGCATCTCTTCCGAAAATTATGGTTCAAAGTCAACAGAGCAGAATTCAGTGTAACCCCAGAAACAATGAAGTCTCTGGACAAGGCCATATACAAAGCCCTTATAAAGAAGTTTGACTCTGCAGCAAATGTGCTGTTTCAGTTGAACTTAGATGAACCAGCCATTGACAAAGTCATTGTCACCTGTCTCCACACCCATCTGATGCCAAACAAACAGAACGCCATCAGCAGGTTCTTCTCCTCATTGGGAAAAGCCCTCTCTAAGCCCTCCAGACGGTCATCCAATGACATTATTTAGGGGCGGGGGGTAAGGGCATTATTTAGAGGGAGGGTAGTAAAGGCATTATTTAGAGGGAGGGTAGTAAGGGCATTATTTAGAGGGAGGGTAGTAAGGGCATTATTTAGGGGGAGGGTAGTAAGGGCATTATTTAGGGGGAGGGTAGTAAGGGCATTATTTAGAGGGAGGGTAGTAAGGGCATTATTTAGGGGGGGAGGGTAGTAAAGACATTACAGAGCTTCGGTCCTGCCCCACATTCAGGTTACCTGCATGTGAGGCAGGACTTGGGCTCTTAGGGTGATCTCAGTGGTCAAGACACAGACTCAGTCACAGACTGAGTGTGTGTGTTGTCTACTGAGGTGACGTGGGTTTTCTCCGGGTCCTCCGGTTTCCTCCCACTTTTCAAATAAATTCACCAATTGAACACTGTAAATTGCCCCCAAACAACTAGTTTCTTTCAATTCAATTCAAAAACTCAATAAACAAAATCAATCTAATGTATCTGCTTGGAAATCACTTTTCTTATAACTTGCAGTCAAAGCTCTAAATATTTAACAGACAGAAGTTGTGCTGATTCAGTTTCATTCAGGCCAAACTTGTAGAAAATACTCAGGAGAGTCTCTGTTCTTTCGCAATAGTGTCACAACCCAAAACAAGTTAGGGTTCATAGTTTTAAGATAAAGTATGTTTCAAATATTCAGTTTTATCACACGCCTCATTTTTACCTACCTTACTCCAATATTATGCCTATTGTTAGATAGTGGTGGAAATGAACAAAGTACAGTTGCTGCTGTAGTGTCAGCGAGACTTGTAACAGCCGCGTCTGTCCTGAACCCACACTGAGGATTTCATCAACACCTTAGCAGGAAGATGGAGAGTGGCCAGACTGACAAACAACAAGACACACACACACACACACCAACTCTTCATCTGCCTCGCTCGCTGGTTCACCAAAAGAGCAGCCATGTTGGTTTAGTGTGAAGAAACGTCTGCATCTCGTGTGTTATTTGTTGGTTTGTGTTGTGATTTGATTCGCTAGCAGCTCGTCAATCAGCGTGTTTACGTCCAGTTACATAAGAAGCTTTTCTTCAGTGATCTGGTTTATATCCATAATTTGGGATCAAAGAAATCTGATTTTCTCGATATTTTACATGTACATCATATAAACCTTTGAATCAGATAAACAGGCTACAGCTGTTCAAACACATGTACAGGGTCGGTAGGTTTTTATTTATGTGATTTTAGCAAAACCAGGATGGAAAAGCCCCAGTTGTGCTGACAGGAAGTAATAGATAGATAGATAGATAGATAGATAGATAGATAGATTTTTGAAGTGCATTGACAAGACACAAACATCATCAGGCATTGTTTTTGGAGCACACACACAGACGTGTGTGTGTGTGTGTGTGTGTCACGGCTGCTGGGAGTGAAGAGACTGTTGTCGGTTGGTAAATGCCACAGCAACATTATAGACAATGGTGAATCTAAATCTGTATCCACAACACACCCACTGGTGTAAATCTGGTGTTTCAACCATGCAGTAACAGAAAGGCAGGAAGTGTCTGACAGTATCGTTGGAAACAGTTTAAAGGACACTCTGTGTGTGTGTGTGTGTCTGTGCGTGTGTGTGTCACATTACATAAGCACATTCAGCATTTCCAGGTTTTCTTTTCCAAACATCACTGACGGAGCTCTCTGCAGTGGAAGCTTGTACCTCTCATTTTAACTTCCTGTCTGTATTTTCGTCAGTGTTGCTGCTCGTGCTGATTATCACAGTTCACAGCTTCATCATGTTTCGTACAAACTTTCTGTTCTTCACAAAGTTGTGTCCCAAACATGAATCAGTCCAGATGATCAGAGGATGTTTGGTTTTTATGCCGCGTGATGCAAACGGTTACTGTCAAAATAGTTTATTTGTACTTGTACTTCCATACTTCATATATCTGGTTATCCTGCTCATGTGTCGCTGCTGTCGGAGTGACAGACCCACGGCTCTGACCGGGTCCTGGCTGTGAGTGAAGCTGTTCATACGACCTCATGAGAAGCAGCTCTGAGCGTCAAACAGAAAGCTGTTTTTTCTTGTCCAATGCAGCAAAACTAAACTGTTTCAGTCATAGTTTTGTGATGTTGGATGTTATTTTCTACCTTTCTTTTTTTTTCTGATGAACTGAACTGTGACCCCAAAGGTACATACGAACCGTGAATTTTGTGTTACACCCTTAATAAAAAGTGAACACACTGGCCTGGTTGTCTGCAGCAGGCGTCTGGATGTCAGCTGGCTGCTAAAGACTCCACACAAACTGCTCGTCCAGCCAGCTGACTTACCTTGGCTAGCTGTGTGTGTGTGTGTGTGTGTGTGTGTGTGTGTGTGTGTGTGTGTGTGTGTGTGTAAAACATCCCACAGAGCTGCGCTTTGTCTCAAAGTATTGGGTTGCACCAAACGAACAAAGCATCCACGGTTGCCAGTAGCGACAGGAGCAGGTGAAGTGAAACTTCAGGCTGAATTTAGTTTGTGTGTGTGTGTGTGTGTGTGTGTGTGTGTGTGTGTGTGTGTGACTAAGTCTAAAAGATAAAAGTAACAGAAGCGAAACAAAGAGACTCTTGGTTAGTTTAACAGTCACAGACTTTCAGAGTTGCCTCTGTGTTTTTCTGTCGTGGTCTCTGACGAACTAACTAAGCTTTTACAGGAAGTGTGTGTGTGTGTGTGTGTGTGTGTGTGTGTAGGAGAGGATATATGAGAAAATGAAGGACATTTCAGTGGTTTGTTCACACTGTGCTGCTCATCCATGAGTTACACTCAGAGCTCTCGTCCTCTGTGTTCAACACGTCCTCCAGACGGTTTCTCTTCAGTCAGCAGCATGTATAAACATTGTAAGCTCTCATTGATCCGTTTCCTCAGGTACAGGTGTGACGCTTCTGTCCATTCAGAGGTCAAATGATGGTTTAAGTTTTTGTGCAGACTGTCAGACGTGTTTGATTAAACCTGATAATTTAAAGTTATTATGTAGCTGTTATTTATTTATTAAAAGCATTTTTCAAAATGTTTTACTTTGGAATCTCTGAATGAGTCATTTGACCAGCTTCCTGTTTGTGTTTCACTTCCTTTGTTGTTAAATGTCCTGTTTCAGTCAACATTAAAATATGAAAATTTTTGACGCATCTGAGCTGTGTGACAAGAAATGATGAGAGAGCGAGTTACATACAACAAACATGTGTTATCCTTGTTATAGTTTTACTGAGCTGTTTTTGAGACCTGAGAAGCAGAAACGACACAATTCAAAAACCAGGTTTTTATGGTCCTGAAGAAGTGAAACTTTCCAAAAGCCAGACAGTAAAAAGTCTCTGTGAGGTGTTACAGGTGGCCGTGAGAATTATAGACGGCAGCTCATTTTACAAAGAGAAAGATTTAATATGTTGGAAAAAGTAAAAGTTGATAAATGCAACAGAGGGCTCCTCTTCGAGAAACCTTCGGTTTGAATAAAACCGCCTTCAGATGTTCCTCGAGGTGAAGTGTGGGCGTGTTTCCCACCTCCATCCAGACGTAGCAGCCGTTCCTCTACAGCAAGCCATAATTAAAAATGTGTCTCTCTTTCTCCTCTAGCTTGTTATCATCTGGCTTCAACTCATAAATGAAGCTGTAAACACTGACTTCAGTGGCCTCTGTGTTTATTTCTGTACGACTTGCGTGATTGAACGTAGCCTCAGATTTGAATCCAAACACTTCTGCTTCGATACAGAGAAACACAAGTAGATCTAAAGATCATTAAAGATCAAGTGAGCTATACAAAGGTACAGCAGGGTGCAGTGTTTGAATGGGTCATTGTTCCCGTTAATGTCATCGTCCTGGCGCCTCATTGACTTATTACAAGGAGGCAAAATTAAACTTTCACTTGACTTCCAGAAGTTTCAGAATTAGATCAAATACATGAGCCATGTTTCTGTTTCTGTGACCAGCAGTAGATGCACATTCAGGCTCTTCTGGACAGAAATGATTGAATTTTTGCAGGTTTCACATCTGATGTTCCTTTCTTGACATTGATGACTTTTCATGTTGTCACATTTCTGTATGAACAGTCTGATTAAAACAATAATAATAATCAAATAACTATAATTATGTGTCTTTTCTGTCTTCTCGTTTCAGACATTACCCCAAGACGTCCTTCACTATTGTGGCCGACACACCAGAGAACCTGAGACTGAGGCAGCAGAGCGAGCTGCAGAGCCAGGTGAACACACACACACACACACACACACTGACACCGTGTGGGTTTACTGACACGCAAACTCATGCAAAGGACACGTATGAGAGAGAGAACCAGCTCCACCATATGTCCTCATCCTGAGTGGTGTGTGTGTGTGTCTGTGTGTGTGTGGTACAACAGGACAGGTGTCCACTCAGCAGTCTGCCGAGGGGGGATGTGTGTGTGTTTGTTTGTCATTTACAGAGATCTGTTATTTTTTTTTTTATTGTTTTTTTTATTTATTTCTTGATTATTTTAAAATATTGTCTGAATATCTGTCATGTGTTGTCTTTTTTAATATCTTGCCTTCTGTCATGCTGAGTTGTTTATGGTTATTGTTTATTTATTTATTAGCTTAGTTTACCATCAGGTCTGCTGGATCAGAAGACGACTTTATGAACCCAGATAGATAAATTATCAAAGGTGCACAAAACAAGCATAAAAACAGATTTAGATCCAACTATACAATAAGGAAGGATGAAATATTAATACTTTCATCCTATAGAGGCGTCATCCCCGCGTTGTTCCACCTGGACTCACCTGGTCAGCGAGATGTCAGCGTTCACGCTTCAGTTATTGTTATTTCCACCCTGCATAGGTGTGTGTGTGTGTGTGTGTGTGTGTGCAGCATCAGCTTTTTACCTCTATGTGTGTGTGTGTGTGTGTGTGTGTGTGTGTGTGTGTGTTGGTATCCTGCCATCCTGCTCTCACTACATAGCACATTAAATCCTCCATTCATTAACCCTGCTGTGCTAATATAACAAGCTAACGAGCTAAGCTCTAAAAACCACATACCCCCACACACACACACACACACACACACACACACACTGTAACTGTGTGTGTTCTCTGCGGTCTAAGGCCTGATGTAACTCTGTTCTGGGAGCTAATCGCCTGTTGCTGATGACTGATAGGAGACATTACGGTTAAATGAGCTGCAGCGTTTGGACCCGAGCTGAGCGGAGCGCCCGCTGCTCTGCTGTCGGCCTGTAAATCGTCTCACTGATAGTTGGAGAGATGGAATAATAACTTCACTTTGAGAAATATAAACCTGTTTTTCTATTGTAGTAATAAATGAGCAAAATCAGGATTTAAATCAGGTACTATTAGTTAAAGGATACGATAACACAATGACTGTTTCTCACCAACCATTCTGTTTTATATTTGGTGCTTTTGACACATTTTGGTTGGCATCAAAAGAGTATTATTAGTTATAATGAACACATAACGACTAATTACTGCAAATTGTACTGTAAGTACACTCAGGGATGATTCTACTGTGAAAAAGGTAGAAATCATGTCGTAAAGTCAGAAATAAAAGCCTCTTAACTTAACTTAGTGATTGTAGTATATTTAAAGATCTTTGTACGCTGTGTGAAGCTGATGTCTGAGGAGGTGTAATTATTTCTGCTGTGTGGGCACATTGAAAAGTAAAATCCCCCTCAGATACTCATCATCACTGTAATTATTATATAGCATCAGTGAAGTGCAGCTTTGGTTGCTGTCGTTGAGCTCGTACCTGAGTGAGTGTATCCAGATGCTTTTATGTTGAAAATCCTTTAAACCTTCAGTGTCTCTTTCCTCTCCAGGTGAAGTATAAGAAGGATTTTGAGGAGAGCAAAGGTCGAGGGTTCAGCATCGTGTCCGATACTCCAGAGATGCAGAGACTCAGAAGGACTCAGGAACAGATCAGTATCGTATGTACACACACACACACACACACACAGCAGGTCCATATGTGAATGTGTGTATGTGATGTAAAGAATATAAGGGGTGCACTTGTGTCAGTGAGCACAATCACACACACACACACACACACCATCAGCCTCCTCTGTTGACGACATCGGCCGTTTGAAGAGGAGCTTCTTCTCCAGTGAGTATAAGTGACCATTTATATTAATAAAAGTTATTTAGTAAGTTCAACCAGTTATTAGACATTAAAGCCAGCTTTAATGTTAACTAAGCGACTACTAGTACTGGTATACTGGTACTGGTACTAGTACTACCAGTACTGGTACTACTAGTACTGGTAGTACTAGTACAGTACATGACACCTGCCAGCCAATCAATGTGTTTTTAATCTTTGGATATTTCTATGTGGTGTGTGTGTGTGTGTGTGTGTCCACAACATGTGGCCTGATGATCCGGTGACCTTCAGCAGATGTTTCCATGGTACTGTGTCTCTGATTTTTTGAGCTTCTACACATAAAACATTATTAAAGTAAACAAACTTAACTAAATGTTTTAGTTTGTCTTTCATACAGGTCAGTGTATTAATTATTAAGATATAATTAACCAGATGTTTGTCTCTCTGTCTTCTCTTCTGTGTTTCTGCCTGAGTTAACGTATT
The DNA here is from genome assembly GCA_036937835.1 of Pampus argenteus. Lineage (NCBI taxonomy): Eukaryota > Metazoa > Chordata > Actinopteri > Scombriformes > Stromateidae > Pampus > Pampus argenteus. The sequence goes on from CM072880.1 coordinate 1,085,668, forward strand.
ATTATTCTGCTGCGTTAATGCGCGCACACACACACACACACACACACACACACACATTGTGTCTCCATTTTAAATGGTGTGACATTCAACAGCCCACACAGTTTGATTTTATTACTCTTTTCAAGGTTGACCTGAATGATGAAAGAAGAGGATGATGGAGGAAGATGTGAAGGAGGATTTACGGTCAGTTGTTCAGGACTGAAACATGTTTAATGTAAATCTGTAGTGACGTTTATAATTTCATGCATGTTGGTTTTATGATCTAGATCTGGATTTAACTGTAGTGAAGTACATGTTTCAGTAAAACCAGTAAAGCTGGTTCACATCAGGGTGAGATCACAGGAAAAGCTTTTCAGGATTCATTAACAGGATCTGAGAGAGAAAGAGAGAAAACTGAGCGGTTTGTTATTTCCCAGAGAGCCTTGTTTACTGTGACTCTGGGTGAGACGGTGAGACTGCAGGCGTGAGGGCAGCCAGGACCCGGCTGTGAACTGATGATGTGTTCAAAGACCTGATTAATTATTGGTACCATGAACACGTGTGATTTAGTCTCTGTGTTTAGATTTTATTGGTGTTTTTCTACACAGATTACACTTTTCCACTTGGCTAAGGTTGTAGAAATGTTATTGTTGTGTTTTTAAGCTTTGCATCTGACCTCATCCTCATGATGTCACAGTCCAGTCATGTGACGAAGGTGGCTGGAAAGTCTAAATCATGACTTCTGATGGTCGATAACGTCACCATATCGACCTTGTAAGGAGATAATATGTCAGCGTTGTGTTTACAGCTTGTTGCGTTGCACCCAAGTGGCCAAAAAATGAGTTCAAACGAGCCAGTAAAGGTTTAACGTGGCAGGTTTTTATGTATAATCTTATCAACATCTAATTGAAGAAAAAGTAAAGAGATAGACGGACACTGTGCATGAAATGAATCATCAGGTATAAATATACAGCACCTTCTTAAAGGTAGACCAGACGTACGTATGATGATGATGAAGCAGTTTAACTGGTGATAAATGAATCTGTTGTTAGTTCGTGTTTGTGCAGGATAGCAGCAGATGGTGATTCGGCTCATAAACTCTATCAGGTCGATGTCCTGTTTATCTCGACTGCCATCTGACGCCCTGATCACACTGCCAGACGACCTGCTGCTTCTTAGTTTGATATTGGCAGATTCTTTACCTGGACAGTGATGAAAATACGGATCACACAGAGGAGAAATACGTGTGTTTATTATATTTGGTTTTTCTCCTCTCAGTGTGTTTTATAAAAACATATTTACTGTCATGTCTGCTTGTAGTGTTTCACGTTGAATTTAAAAAACTCTCTTAACTACACAAACTTGTAGTAAATTGCTTTTTTTAGCCTGATAAATACAGCGTTCATGTTCAAGCATGAAGATCAATAAAGCTTCAAAGAGGTTTAAACTGAATTTAACTAATTAATGTACATCTGTGTCACTCGACTCAGTGTGTGTGTGTGTGTGTGTGTGTGCGTGTGTGTAAGTGTGTAAAAGGTACATTCCTTCCAGTATACGACACACACACACACTGTACCCAACGCTGGCAGTGTGACTGAGATGAAGGTCACGGTGGTGATAAGGTCTTGAGTAGAGGGCTAAATGTGGAGGTTAAAAGTGATAAGAAGTACCCAATGACCAAATACCCAGGAGACAGTCAGACGTCGCAGGACAGTCGCAGTTTTAGTGTGAAACAAGAGGCTGAAAAAAGAAGAGTAGAGAAAGAGAAGTGAAGAGATTGAAAAGAAAGACACAACAGAGGCTGAATGAGTGGCAGGACTCAGATATTCAGAAGCAGTGAAAGAGAGACAAAAGAGTGAAGAAGCCAAAAGGAAAATCAGGACATTAAGAGACGATCATAAATCGGACAGGTGAGTGTAAATGGGACAGGTGAGGAAGCTCTAAGGCTCGCCGCCTTAGACGAAGCTGGTCGGTAAAATATACGATGCTTCAACGTTCACCACTGACAGAACGACGGTGACGGTGAGGAATCTGAAAGGAAGCCATAGAGAGATATGACATAGAAACAGGGACGTGAAAAAGGACGACCTTGATCACTGAGTGAGGACGCAGCTAGCTATTGGTCTAATATGGCAGTAAACGCCACACATGGACCCGCTTATATCTGCTTTAACCTCTAATTTCTAACTTTGAATATTGTGAACATCAATGGAAACATGTTTTCAGCCATGCAGGAGCTGACATGACTCACGGAGCCACCGTTTTTCTGTTCTTTCCTCAGAGGAGACTGTCATGGAGGAGGAGGAGGAGGCCTCGATGGAGGAGGTTCTGACATTAAAGGACGAGAAAGAAGAGTGTTTCCGAGAGACGGTCGTAACGACGAGGACGACGACTCGAGCCTCTGCTGTTGAAACACGTGCAGACGTAGAGGAGGACGGTGTGGACACAGGAAAGATGGAGGACAGTGAAGCAGAGACAGAGGAAGAGGATGAGGAGGAGGGTAAAGGAGCACATCTGTTGGGACAGTGGGAATCAGAGGTGAAACTTTAATACAAACGCAACAAAAAAAATCTGTTGTAAGATTCATAAATCAGACAGAAACACCTCAGGAAACATGAGATGATGATGATATGATGAGAGTTTATTATCAATCTGGTTTCATGTCTTCATTCTAACAACAAAGTTTTCTAATGTCGTCTTTTTCTAAGTTAAAGTTTTTCAATCAGGTGAGCCCTGAGCTTCTTATTCTTATTCTTTTTAATAATGTCCCTGTTGAATACACCACTTCACACCCTGTTCCCTGTGCTGCTAAACATCTTGGAGGATTTGGGTTTCTTTGATGAAGTCTGCTGAGAGGCAGATTTAGTCCCTTGCAGCTCTGACTGTGAGTCTTTGTGTTGACCTTGGCGTGGGGCATCGCCTGGCACTACAGGTGATTATGAGAGCTTAGAGCAGATTAGTGAAACTACAAATGAAAATGTGCCATTATTAGCCTTTGATAGTTGGGTTTTTAGGGCTGAATCTGGCCTGTTAGGATTAACGGTACAAGAAAGTTTCCTCACAGGTTTCTCTGTCTCACTGTTGTCCCTTCATCAGTGTGCTGATATCGTCCTTTATTATTTAATTTAGTGTCAGTATTGGTAGCATCTTCAAAAACACACGTTGGTCATGTGTTTGTGTGTGTGTGTGTGTGTGTGTGTGTGTTTTTCAGGCCTCCTCTGATGTAAAGCCTCCGTTACCAGACCCAGCGTTCAACAGGAGATGCAGCTTGCTCGTCAGTGAGGTACGTTCAGCGTTTAATTTGGTTTGTTGGTATGAAAGCTGATAATAAACAAAGTAAACAACAAGTGGATCAAGAAGACGGGTCTGAACGCAGCGTTGCTGTTAGTAACTGACTGAGGGGCCTTTTGACTTTTACAGCAGCAGTTTGAAGCAGTAAAACGGTGAATGAGGCTGTTGTAGGACGTGGGCGGGTGAGATATTGATTCCCTGGTGTGAGTCAAACTTGGCAGCTCAGCTGTGGATGACTCACCAGCTACGGTGGAGGCAAGTCAGCCCACTTTATAAAATCATCTTCACTCCTTCCTGCAGCTGCTGGCGCCCTGCGGTTCGACGTTTCTGAGACACCTAACACGCCAGACTTTGTTCTGTTCCACAGATTTAAGGATCAATTAATCAATCAATCGATCGATCAATCAGTAGATGAAGCACTCTCTTCTTCTTTTGTTGTTTCTCACGTTTCACTCCCAAAACTCACCAGTCAGAGATGTTGCTGTTACCATGGAGACGATTACCTCTTCAAAGTTGCAGCCTGAGCAGTACATGAAGAAGAAACTACACGACATTATCTACGTCGGATCCGGTGCCGTTAAGCACCGTTTGGTTTTGGCCCACTTTCCATCATCTGTGAATTAATTCTATTTTTCTCCAGAAAATCTGCCCGTCTGTTGTTAAACCAGACTCACAAACAAACAAACAAACAAACAAACAGTTGGTGCATGTTTCATATGAAGCACTGTGGTGTTTGTCTGTCCTGTAAAACACTGAACTTTATGAATCTCACGTCTCGTCCTCCCTGCAGGTGAAGTACAAGGAGGACTTTGAGAAGATGAAGGGTCAGAGTCTGTTTGTTCCTGGAGCTGAACTCATCCACTCCAAGAACATCAGCGCCGTTATATCAGAGGTCTGAGCACACGAGTATTTCTATACTTAACTCTCTCAAACAGCCCGTTGAAGAAATGAGCACCGGACAAAATATCCTCAAGTGTCCGACAATCTGATCATTTGTGTTTCAGTCTAAGTATAAAGAGGACGGGAAGAAGGAGGCTTCAGTGTCTCTGTACTCCATCCTGCCAGAGACTCCAGACACACAACACGCCAGAGAGGCTTCAGAGCTGCAGAGTGAGGTAGTGAAGTGATGAGCATCATCCACCCTGAACTAATATAAGTTAAAAATACCTCAAATATCTCGATTCCTCAGATGATGAATTCTATTAACTTAGTTTAGCATGCTAACATGCTAAACTAACAATATACCTGCTATATGTCAACATCATCCATGTGTCAGCATGCTAACATGAGTGTTTAGCTTAAGTACAGCTTCACAGTGTTTTAGTAACAACTACAGAACTGACAGTGTTGTGTTGTGTTTGTTTGTTTGTTTGTTTGTTTGTTTTTCAGATTAAATACAAAGGGAATGTGAAGACGGAGATCTCCTCCTCTCTTTACTCTCTGCTTCCACAGACCACAGAGACCCAGTTTGTCAAAGAGCTGACGGAGATACTGAGTGAGGTCAATAGATGCATGATTGATGGATGGATGATGCATGTGGATCTGACTGAAGAACCGGAAATAAAATACTGTAAAAATAAGGATATAATACTGGGGAAAGCTTTGATATATGCAGTCACTGGGTGGATTCATGGACATTTCTATGAAGGTTTTAATTTTCTGACATTTGCTATAATGCACTTAGCTTTAGCTCCACAGCCAAGACCTTTTATTGAAATGTTGTTTCCCTGAAAGTCTTGACCACATTTAACATCGAAACACTCTCTGTGCTCTTCAGAACAAGTACAAGGAGGAAGGAAAGAAGGAGATGAGCAGCAGTTTGTACTCTCAGCTTCCTGAAACGGCTGAGATGCAGCTGGCCAAGACCGTCCACGAGTTTCAGAGCGAGGTACCCAAACATCAAGTGTCTGTTTCAACGTGTGTCATCAGTTCACTCCAGTCTGGGCCTCAGTACGCTTCATTATATTTGATGAAGCAGCAGGTTCAGATATCAGCATAGATTACAGGTTGCACTAGTGCCACTAAAACCGTGTTGTATGATAGTTGTTCACCAGTAGTGCTTCTGTAAAGACGTGTCGTTCAGTCACTGATCTCCTGTTTCAGAAAAAGTACAAAGAAGACGGGAAGAGAAAAGCCTCCATCTCCCTCTACTCCCAACTGGCCGATACTCCAGAAATACAACATGCTCTGGAGGTGTCACAGATGCAGAGTGAGGTACTCACACACACACACACACACACACACACACACACACACACACACACACACACACACACCTTACGTCTTACAGTGCAGTCGCTATTATAACAGCAATTTCATAACTTCAGTTTATTCATGTACATATTGTATATGTGATTATTGTATTAAGACAGTCAGATGCATGTTACCTGTGTGTCTCTCTGTGTCTCAGGTGAATTATCGCCCTAAGGTGCTGGTTAGAGGAGCTCCTTCGTCTCTTTACTCTCAGCTTCCCGACACCACAGATATCCAGTTTGCCAGAGAGATGAGTGACATGCAGAGTGAGGTACAGCACACTGAGTCACAGTAACTGAGTCACAGTAACTGATCATTGATCGTTAAAAGGTCATTAGATGGTCCTACATTAGTTTTGATTAAGTAATTCATGATTTAGGTTAGAAAATGTCCAAAATATTGACAATATAGGGCCCAAAATGGCATGTTTTAGTTGTTTTACTTGACAAAAACTCTAAACTCAGAGCTTCATCACGAGCTGCTGACAGGTTATTTTGTGTTTTCCTCTCAGAGTAAGTACAAAGAAGGCCGCAGGAGCCTCTCCCACAGTTTCTACTCTCAGCTTCCAGAAACCGCCGAGACTCAGTTTGCTAAAAGTGTTGCTGAGCTGCAGAGTGAGGTGAGCTGATAAATACACATGTGCTCAATAGATCAATAAGTGTCATCTGCTGCACCCTGCAGCGTGTTTACATTAATTTTTTTATTTTTAGAGCCGATACAAGGAGGCGGGTAAGAAGGGCATCAACTCGTGTTTGTACTCTGTTCTCCCGGAGACTTTAGAGACGCTTCACGCCAAAGAAGCTTCGGAGCTCTTCAGTGAGGTACCTGTTATATGAACAGTTTAATACAGTCAGATGGAGATGAAATGACAGGAAGTCCAGAGATGTCGTGTTAGTTTGACATTTTACTTTTATTATGTTTCTAAAGGGTTTGTGTTTTGTGTTTTATGCTTTATTTAAGTCATGCACATGTATTATTGAGTTTATTTTATTTTGAACTTTTATGTATTTTATAGCCCATCTAGGGACAGGCATTGTAAACAAGCTTAGGCAATAAATGCGGTGGTACGTGGCTTTAGGTCATGCTATGTTTGTGTACAGTAGAAAGCAGCAAGAGGGTCAGAAAAGATCAAAATATGTTTTTCTATTTATCATCAACTTGTGCAGCTTTGTGATACATGTGGGAAAAAATGTCCAAGTGTCTTTGTCTCTTACTTTGTCCTTGGCATGTATTTGTGTGTGTGTGCAGGTCAAGTACAAAGAGGACGGTAGGAAGGAGATGAGCATCAACTTGTACTCTCTGCTGCCTGAAACCATCGACACACAACACGCTAAAGAGGCGTCCAACATGCAGAGTGAGGTACTCAGACAAGTTACTGTTTGTGTTTGAAATCCATCATTTGTGACATTTTCTTAACGTCAAGGTGATGTTGTCAGACCGCATTATTCATTCCTAGCGCATCGATATGTTCCTGTCTGCTGCAGGTAAAGTACAGAGAAGGTCTGAAGCAGAAGATCCAGAGCAGTTTGTACCATCAGCTCCCAGAGACCACAGAGACACAGCTGGCCAAACAGCTGTCTGAGCTGCAGAGCGAGGTACCAGCACAGAAAACAATGACTCATGTCTGAAATATATTTTACTGTTGAATAATGAACAGAAGTGTCATAAAACACTATTTAACCAGTTAAAGTCATGTTATATGTACTTACAGTATGAAACCAGACCTGCATTTAGCCCTTAAAACATTTAAGGTCCCTTAAATCGTCCATCAGTTAGCCTTTAAGATGCATAATGAGTCCATTTTCTGAATCTTCAGGCAGGTTCAATTCAAATTGAAAAACTGAATTCATACATTAAGACAAATGATACAAAACCAATGAAATGAATGCTTCAAAAATAATATTTAAAAGCACAACTGTTGTGATGTCTGCAGACAAAGTATAAAGAGGCAGGAAAGAAGGAAGTGAATACCTGCCTCTACTCTCTTCTCCCTGAAACTCTGGAGACACAACACGCCAAAGAGGCCTCAGAGCTGCTCAGTGAGGTATTAACCACGTTCATGTGACTTCCTGTCGTCTGCAAACATCACAGTCGACTCGAGTTCATGTCAGTTTGTAAAAAACTGCACACAAAATGTAAATCAAACAGCTGATAAATGTTCAGATAAAGATTATTGTTCGTTCTCTGTAACCTTTCCAGAATAAGTACAAGGAGAGCATGAAGCAGATGTCCAGCTCGCTCTACTCCACCCTGCCCGACACTTCAGAAACCAGCTTCGCCAGAGAGATGACCGACATGCTGAGCGAGGTACCAGCATCCATAAACATCAGCTTTAGTTAGATTCAAGTCCTCGAATCCAGTCAGAAACACACGTTTCTATCATCGGTCATTATCATCAAAAAGGGATCAAAGAGGTTATCTGTGTTGCAGCCTTGAATTTGCATTTCAGCGACGTTGTAGAGATACAGTCCTCACAAACGAGGTCAGTCTGGATCTGTGAGGACACACGGACGTGTAGAGAAGAGAAATATCAGGGTTTTAACCTACAGAAACACGTCCTGTATTAGTCATTTAACCCTGAATCTCAATAAAGAACAAAGAGACACTTTTCTGTTTATCTGCTTGGAAACCAAAGTCGTCTGTCCAGACGATCTCGATGTTTTTGATCTTGTCTGTTTCAGAGTAAGTACAAAGAAAGCGGGATGAAGAGTCGCTCGCAGAGCATCTACTCTCAGCTCCCAGAGACCGCGGAGATGCAGTTCGTTAAAACCGTCTCTGAGCTGCAGAGTGAGGTGAGAAAACCAACGAATAAACTCACGAAATTCATAATTCACTTAGATCAGGTGACAAACGTTAACAGCGTCTCAAAATATGACCTCCACTTGTTCTCTATTTGGTGTCAGCGGTAACAGCTTCAAACAGCGACCAGGTCAGAAATGCAAACAAAGCATAACATGTTGTTTTAAAGGTACAATACGTAATATTTCATACTCCAGACCAACAGGGGGCAGCATATCACTGTCACGGTATGCTACATCAGCGCAACGTAAAAAAGCTCTTTCTGCATTTTTCTCTCGTCCAAGGAGGCTGGTTCTGTTTCCAGTTCACAACTTCTGTTTCTACTTTATTACAGCCATGTGTACCGTGGCGTATCGCCCCCTTCAGACGAAACTACACTTTATCGTTTATTTTTATTAATTAAATTACAGTTGATTCATACTGTCATGTTTCTTCATTTCATTCCCTTCAGATGAAATACAAAAAGGGAAAGAAAGACGTGTCCAGCTCTCTGTATTCCACTCTGCCCGAGACTCTGGAGACGCTGCACGCCAAAGAGGCCTCTGACCTGCAGAGTGAGGTAGAAATACCACAAGTATACGTGTAGTACACATTATCAACACACACCATCTGTCTTCCTCTAGCTGGATAATATTCTGTGCTCCTGTTTGTGTTCAGCTGAAGTACAAGGCGGCTCTGAAGGAAGGTCTTTCCTCCAGCGTGTTTCACCTGCTTCCTGACACCTTAGAGACGGCCCACGCTAAAGAAGTCTCCGAGCTTCTCAGCGAGGTACCATAACCACAGAAGAAGAAGAAAGAAGCCAGAGCGTTCACTGGCAGCAGCATCAGCTTTAATAAGAACCTCTTTCTCCTAAAGCTGCTGATCAAAACCAACATTTCTGTCCTTTCAGGTCAAGTACAAAGAGGACGGTAAGAAGGAGATGAGCATCAACCTGTACTCTCTGCTGCCTGAAACCATCGACACACAACACGCTAAAGAGGCGTCCAACCTGCAGAGTGAGGTGTGCAACACGTCTTTTCTTTATATATTATATATATATATATATGTTTATGTTTTACCAAAATGAGAGATTAGAATATGTAAATGATATAAGGTATACTGTGATGCTGGACTGGTCTGTGTAATTGTGCCTCCTGTCTGCTGCAGGTAAAGTACAGAGAAGGTGTGAAGCAGAAGATTCAGAGCAGTTTGTACCATCAGCTCCCAGAGACCACAGAGACACAGCTGGCCAAACAGCTGTCTGAGCTGCAGAGCGAGGTACCAGCACGCATTTTAAATGTTTTATCACTCAAGTTAAATAACAGCAAGACTGAGAAAGTATTGCAAAATATTCATTGGTTCATTCATTGGTAGTTTTAACATGATGTATAACAAGATGCTCAGAGGATGAAAAAGAAATAATAAAATCATATTTCCTACATCTGTTGTGAAATGTTCTGAACTCAGTGTAGGTAAGACAGTATGTAGAGGCCACATACTTACCACTTTCCACAATTGCAGACAAAGTACAAGGAGGCGGGTAAGAAAGAGGTGAAGTCCTGCCTGTACTCTGTGCTGCCTCACACCATGGACACGCAACACGCTAAGGAAGCTGCAGAGCTGCTCAGTGAGGTAACGTGTGTGTGGTCAGCTTTTCAGTTTGGGTAAATCATTTGTGATTATTTCCTTGTTTTCCCTCTACCTGTTGATGCTGCTGTTTTCCCAGGTTAAGTACAAGGAGAGCGGGAAGAAGGAGATGTCCACCTCCCTCTACTCCTCTCTGCCGGACACGTCACAAACCAGCTTCGCCAGAGAGATGACTGACATGCTCAGTGAGGTGAAAGAAAACCCCAAAATATCCGTCAATCACCTCCCAGAGAGCCACATTTAAAGAATTTGGTGCTAGTTATGGAAAAACACGCCACATTTTTCTCTGTTTAAACCGAAGTAAATATTTGTTTATTTATTACATGTTTTTTTTTTTTTTTTAAAGAAACGGTCAGTAAATTATGAAGAGTTTATGGACCGTTTATGGACACTAAAATATTACAGTTACCAGTCAGTCCCACACACGTTGTACTGTTGCTATGGTTACCTGCAGCCGTGTGTACTGATTTAGAACCGTGTTTTTAACCTGTTGACTCTATGCTTGAGGTTTCCCCGTATTCAGACACACGTTACATATAGAACAGTTCATTTCCAGAGACCCAACCATGATCAAGCACGCAGCAAGCGTCGTCGAGCAGAACCGGCCTCTAGGTGGGCGCCATCTGCCCCCCGACATGCAGGAGGGATCCTGGATGTGTTTCAACAGAGAGCTGCAGGGCGAAGGCTGTTTGATTAGTTATAAATAATCACTAACCCATTATCCAGTGCTCTCTGATGTTTCATCACAGGCCAGATTAGCATCAGAAACAGGATCAAAGGAGCATCACAGTCTGTTTGTAACGTGCATTCAGAAAGAGTCATTAACAATATCTGATCTGTGGCCGCAAAAAATACGAGAGACAACAGGGAAAAGACCCCAAAGAGCATCAGGAGCCAAAAAAAGTCTTTTCTTTTCAATCAGAAGGTGAAATCAGATCCGACCTTTGTCTTCTTCTGATAAGTTTTAGATCTGCTTACCTGAGTCTGAACACCAACATGAGAGCGCTACAGACTGACTGTATAAATGTACAAGATGGACGAACTGTATCGGTGGACGCTGAGTCTGCAGTACAAGTTCAGTATCTGCAAATCAGACTCATCTGTTTTGTTTCCGTCTTTTCCAGAACAAGTACAAGGCGGACGGGAAGAGGAGCCTCTCTCACAGTTTCTACTCTCAGCTACCAGAAACAGCCGAGACTCAGTTTGCTAAAACTGTGTCTGAGCTGCAGAGTGAGGTGAGAGAGGGAAGTATTTCATGAAATGAGCCAAAATGCCACCTTGCTTTGACAACATGTCACAAGAAAAGCTTTTATATTAAAGCTTTTATATATATATATGTCATTTTAAAACTGTCCAGAATCAGTCATCACAGCTTTGCAGATGACACCCAGCTTTATGTTTCATTTGATTCAGGAGGATTTTAAACTCCTTGTTAACCTGTTAACAGTTAATTCACAGGAACAGGTGACCAAGATATCAAATATTTGGGTTATTGTTGATGTTGATGCATTTGTTATTTTATTAAAACACATGAAGTTTGTGTCCTGTTTCAGATGAAGTACAAAGAAGCAGGAAAGAAAGCAGCGACAAGCTCTCTGTACTCGACTCTACCTGAGACTCTGGAAACACAACACGCTAAAGAGGCGTCGCAGCTGCAGAGTCAGGTACACACACACACACACACACATCTGTCCACCTGTTTTTCTGTTCTTATTTCCTTCGTCTCGTTCGCTGATGTCTTTGTGTTTATTCTGTACAAAATATTGATATTCATTCAGTATATCCTCGAACCACATCGACTAAAATGATTCAGATTTGATGTGTTTTTTTGGTGTAGCTGAAGTACAAGCAGGGTTCAAAGAAAGACTCGACTAGTCTGTATCACCTGATGCCAGAAACCAACGACACTGAGTTTGTCAGACAGCAGACGGAGATGCTCAGTGAGGTACGTTTATCTCACACTTCAGTTTCCAGATCAGATATCAATATTTGATAGGAAATAACCCATCACGAGACAGTTTCTGTGCATTCGACCTGTTGTTTAGATGACAGAGTAACTTCTGAGTTTATTCTCATCACAAGGTCAAATACAAAGAAGATGGTAAGAAAGAGATGAGTGTGAACCTGTACTCTCTGCTCCCCGACACCATCGACACCCAGCATGCTAAAGAGCTGACGGAGATGCAGAGTGAGGTGGGTGCAGGAACCGATATTCAACGATGATTTCATGCTTCAACAGAAGAACCTGGAGACTTTTAGGAAATAGATTTAAACTGAAATAGATTTGAAGGCTTTGAAACAGCATTTATGTTCAGAAGGTTTCAGTTTTAAGCAGTTGTATGTTTACAGGCTTTCTACTCCTTTTAAATACAACTTTCAGATAAAACTTTTGACTCAATAAATACAGTTCATAGATGGTCGAAGGACTTTGACCTCAGTAGTTTCACTGTGCTGCTTTTGGATGATTTTCAATGTGTCTTTCAGGCTAAATACAAAGAGGCCAGTAAAAAACATGCATCAACGTCTCTGTACCACCGACTGCCTGAAACTCTGGAGACACAACACGCCAAAGAGGCTTCACAGCTACAAAGTCGGGTACGGATAATGTAGCTGATGACAGGATGATCCACCATGTGAGATTCAGCATCATTTTAAGTTGGTTTGTAGAAAGTAAAGGCAGGTAACTAACTAAGAAGCTCTGCAGTAATGTAAAGTACAGTTTGCAGTTGAGGAGCTTGAACAAACCCAGTGGTTTCTGTACATTTTAGCAGCTTCACAGGCTTGTTGCATTGTTTTAAATGCCTACTCTGTGTCTTGTAGGTCTCGTATAAAGAGGCTGTCAGGAAGGATTTGTCGTGTCCTGTTTACCACCAGCTCCCTGACACCCTGGAGACACAGTTTGCCCGAGAGCTCACTGACATGCAGAGCCAAGTAAGAGCACAAAACCTCACAGTGAAGGGACTTAAAACAACTTGAATGAGTTTTGAAGTCACACTACGCCGCAGCGTCTTCGTCCTGCAGCGTCTTCGTCCTGCAGCGTCTTCGTCCTGCAGCGTCTTCGTCCTGCAGCGTCTTCGTCCTGCAGCGTCTTCGTCCTGCAGCGTGAACCACATGCTCCAGAGGATTGAGCAGCACTTCCAGCTTAGTGTTGGCATCGTGTTATTACTGATCATTGTTCTTTTCTGTCTTGTAGAATAAGTACAAGGAGTCCGGGATGAAGAGCCTCCCTCAGAGCATGTACTCCCAGCTGCCAGAGACGGCCGAGACTCAGTTTGCTAAAAGTGTTTCTGAGCTGCAGAGCGAGGTGAGACGAGGCGGATCCTTAGTCCTGAATCTGAAGATAAATGAGGTGAAAGCTGCACTTTGATAGCTTGTGACTGTCCAGTAAGGATCCATCAGTAATCTGTATACAGGAGGCTAGAGACAGATAACAGAACATAAAGACATTTCCAAAGAGCGGCGTGTTAATGATCCTGCAGCAGTTCACACCGCCAGCGAAGCAGCTTTGACCATCTGTGCTGTGTTCGATCCTTGAATCAGAGGGAAATGTGCCTGGAAAGTCATTGAAAAGTCCTTGATGTTTAAGAAAGTGTGAACCCTGATAACTGATAAGGTTCTGACTCAACAGGCACATTTTTCTTCATTATATTTTGCTGGTGCCGTCTTGAGACATCCTGCAGGGACCTTCCTGGCTAAACAAAGGATATCTAAATAAAGTAACTTATCTCTCTTTAAATGTTTGCGTCCTTTCTGTAGACAAAGTATAAGAAGTCAGGGAGGCAGCAGGCCGGCAGCTGTCTGTACTCTGTGATGGCAGAAACTCTGGAAACTCAACATGCCAAGCAGGCCTCACAGATTCAGAGTCAGGTACTGACCTCACGTACATCTGATCTTTATTGCATAATTCTAGTTTGTTCAGCCGGAAAAGCTTTTTTTAACCGTTATATCCCTTTTAGGAAATTACAAATATAATAGTGTTTTAAAAAATGAAGGAATGCATAAATTAATTTAGATTAAAGGGGCAAAAAAGCCAAAAATAAAATGAACTAATAAATGGGTAACATATGTCATTACAATGCAGGAAGAGATTTAAACTTATCTGGAAAAGCGAACGTCTCCGAGCGTTTTTTTTCCTCAGACATACGAACACGCGTGTGTCGTCCCTGCAGGTGAAGTACAAGCAGGACGTGCAGAAGCAGCAGTCGTCCAGTCTGTTCTCCACCCTTCCTCAAACCCTCCAGACTCAGCTGGCCAAGGAGGTGACGGAGCTGCAGAGCCAGGTAACAAACTCCTTCCTCCAGCAGCTGTCTGTCCTTGAACACAGCAGCATTTCTACAGTAAAATTGATTAAAAGCCATAAGAAGACATTGTCCATTATCCTTTTGCATGTTTGATTGTATGTTTATATGATGCAGGTGAAATATAAGGAGGGCGGTAAGAAGGAAGCGTCCTCCTCACTGTACCGCCTCCTCCCCGAGACGGCAGAGACGCATCTCGCCAAACAGATGTCGGAGATCCAGAGCGAGGTGCTCTATTCATTTCTTCTCTCACGTTTCTGTCAATGCAGCTTTTTTTTAATGTTAAATTTGTTTTTTTTGTGTTTCTCTCAAGACAAAGTACAAGAAGGACAAAGAGGATCTGTCCAACTCTTTATACTCTCTGCTGCCTGAAACTCTGGAGACTCAGTTTGTTAAAGAGATGGCTGAGACTCACAGCGAGGTGAGACACTGTGTGTGTGCTCAGGAACGATCTGATCCTACCGCATTAAATCTGGTCCTTTAATGGTGGCTGTCAGTGTATTCCTGTAGTGTGTTGGGTGACGGGAAGCTCAGAGATAAGGAGGTCTGGATTTAACTCTGCAGCCTGCGTGTTAATAAACACAAACTACAAATCTACCTGATGTCTCTACACTCAACACATCTTAAATTCATCAGTTTTAAATGATTTAACCACGTTGGCTCAAACCTGAAACTGAAATCCTGTGAAGTCAACAGCTCATAAAGCCTGCTGCTGATGTCACAGTATGGTTGCCATGTCAACAACCAATAAGGAGCAGAACTGATATCGCTGGCTGCTGAAGATAGTTGAGATGTTCAGTGGAAGAA
Organism: Pampus argenteus; assembly: GCA_036937835.1. Lineage (NCBI taxonomy): Eukaryota > Metazoa > Chordata > Actinopteri > Scombriformes > Stromateidae > Pampus > Pampus argenteus. The sequence continues at coordinate 1,100,721 of CM072880.1, forward strand.
AACTTTCAGTGTCTCTCACATGAGAAGGACTGTGGTAGATTTAATGTGTGTGTGTGTGTGTGTGTCAGATGAAGTACAAGCAGGCTGGGAAGCAGCAGACAACGTCGTCTCTTTACTCCAAACTGCCTGAAACTCTGGAGACCAAACACGCCAGAGAAGTTGCTGAACTACAGAGTGAAGTGAGTCGTTTCTCTGCTTTTATTTCTCTCTACGTATTTAACAGAAACAGTCAGGACGAGTAAATCCACCAGTTCATGCATCAGACTCAACTCACAGGGAATTTTAATTCATCTAATTATTTGTTTTTTAAGATCATTTTTTAGTATTTGTGCCTTTATTTGATTATTAGAAGTCTTAAATTTGAATATTTTCTGGTTTCTATGACAGTAAACTGAATATCTTTGAGTTGTCGACTGTTGAGAAGATATTTTTAGTTGCATTTTAGTTGACCAACATTTCTCACAATTTAAAGACCAAATGATGAATGGATTCATGAGTGTTTTTAATTAACATTAATTGTCTTTATTTGTTCCTTCGTAGATTGATATAAAAGTTCATAAATTCAGATTCTTTGTTTCTGACAGAAAAAGTACAAAGATGAAGGAAGGAAGGAGATGACGTCGTCTCTGTACTGTCAGCTCCCCGAAACCTCGGAGACGCAGTTCGCCCGAGAAATGACCGAAATACAGAGCGAGGTAGAGAGCACACACACACACACACACGCGCACACACACACACACACACACGTGAACACAGCAGAAAAATGAGACATGTTTGTATGTGATTGTCTTCAGAACAAATACAAGGAGAGCGGGAAGAAGAGTCAGAGCGTCAGCGTTTACTCGCAGCTACAGGACACCACCCAGATACAGTTCGCCAAGGCAGTTTCTGACATACAGAGTGAGGTACGCTCACATTATTTCCAGTTACAGGACTTTCTGATTTTCTTTAAGTAGTGAAACGATGTTTTATGTGCCGGACGTCGTCTCTCCTCGGAGTTCGTTTTTCTGTTTATTTGATGAATTATGTTCCGTTTCTGGTTTTCTAGACTAAATATAAAGAGGCGGGGAAGAAAGACGCGTCCAGCTCTTTGTACTCAAAGCTGCCTGAGACCCTGGACACTCTGCACGCTAAAGACGCTTCTCACCTGCAGAGTCAGGTGAGTACAAATACAGCATGATGCGTTCAGGTTCAGTTCACGTCCGTTACTTCCATTTTGTCTGTTATTTATACGTGAAATTTGAATGTTTGAGGGGTGAATTCTGTGTATCTTCTGTCTGTCTGTGCAGGTGAAATATAAGCAGGACGGTAAGAAGCAGGTGAGCAGCTCTCTGTATCACCAGCTACCTGAAACCACAGAGACACAGCTGGCTAAAGAGCTGAGAGACATTTACAGTGAGGTGAGGAACACACACACACACACGTTTTAAACGTTACTATGGTGAATATGGAAAGACGCCAACATGTGTGCTTTGTTCAGGTGAAATATAAAGAAGACAGTAAGAAGGAGATCAGTAAGAACCTGTACTCGCTGCTCCCTGAGACGGCAGAGACACAGTTTGCCAAACACATGTCAGAGATACAGAGTGAGGTGAGGACCCTGAACGCCTCACAGAGTTGTAATAACTGCAGCCACAGATTTAGACTTTTAAATATATCGATGAAATGATGAAGTAATTGTGTATTTAACACCGTAACACAGCAGCAGAGACGTAACAATGTTCTGTCTTTGATTTCAAGACAAAGTACAAGAAGGACAAAGAGGATCTGTCCAACTCTTTATACTCTCTGCTGCCTGAAACTCTGGAGACTCAGTTTGTTAAAGAGATGGCTGAGACTCACAGCGAGGTGAGACACGTTTTATTTAATATAATATAATATATTATTGTGTAAATATAAATCTGTGAAAGCAGCAGTAATCCTAAAGAATCCCCAGTTTTATGGAAATAATCTGTGTGTGTGTGTGTGTGTGTGTGTGTGTGTGTGTGTGTGTGTGTGTGATTCATCACTTGCGCTTCAGAGTGTTAACATGCTGCAGATAAACTGAACACACTTCATGTCTATTCTGGTCTCTTTATCAGAGTCACATTCAGAGCTGCTGGATTCCTGCCTGTCTGTCCCTCTGTCTCTGTCTCTCTCTCTCTGTCTCTCTGTCCCTCTCTCTCTCTCTCTCTCTCTGTCTGTCTCTCTCTGTCTGTCCTTCTTTCTGTTTGTCTCATTTGTCCTTCTTTGTGTGTGTGTGAATTAGAGTAAGAGCAGCACTGCTCTCTGTTTGATCTTTGATTAAATGTATTCAAACAAGGACGGAGACGCTGTAAAGTGTAAACTAGGATCATGAGACACAGCAGAACTGTCCTGGTCTCGTTTGTCTTGCAGGTCAAGTACAAGGAGGCAGGAAAGAAGGAGGCCAGCAGCTCCTTGTACCACCGTCTGCCGGAGACTCTGGAGACGCAGCATGTTAAAGAGCTCACTGAGCTGCAGAGCGAGGTTCACGCCTCATGTATTATTCACATTTCATCATGAATACATGTTTAATATTCAAATATTTAACGTTAAATAAGCAGCAGCGCTGGTCAGTTTCAGAGTCTCAATAGATGCACTCAGTTCAGTGTCTGTCCTCGTCTCTCCACGCTGGCTGTTTTACATCTTTCAGTCACACAGAAGGCAAGAAAAGCTGTGCAGCAGCTCTTCAAAGAAGTATTATATACCTTGAAGACACTGTCCTCAATGCAGACAGGATCTGAGCTGAACACAAATGTTTATGTGATGTAACATAAAATATTCAGACAACAGTAACGATGTGAACGTAACGCTCCCATCAGCTCCAGCTGAAAGTGGATATTCATGAGCTTTTACTGCTTTTTGATTGGCTGGCAGTGTTTCTAGAAAACTCAATAAAGTTCATGTCTAAATGAATCTCAACTCGTCTTCTTCTGTCTGCTGCTGTTTCCTCCAGAACAAGTACAAGCAGAGCGGGAAGAAGGCGATGTCGTCCAGCTTGTACGCTCAGCTGCCGCAGACGGCCGAGACGCAGCTCGCCGCTAAGATGTCTGACCTGCAGAGCGAGGTTAACACACGCACACACACACACACACACACATGCCATGTAATAATACAGCCGGTGGTTTTATTCCTGATGTCTGCGTCTTCTGTCTTTCTCAGAGTAAATACAAGGAGGACGGCATGAAGAGCCTCTCTCAGAGTATCTACAGTCAGCTACCAGAGACGGCTGAGACCCAGTTAGCTAAAACTGTCTCTGAGCTGCAGAGCAAGGTGAGCTTGTTTATATCTTCCTTCATTTATTCACCATTTTACTGGATTCAAAGATAATCAGTCATTTAATAGATTTTGGATACATGTAATTGTTCAGTTAAAACATTAATAAGTCGTTAACATAAATGCATAAAATAATCCTAAAAACCTTGAGCCTCATTGGTCCCTGAAGGCCTCGTGATACAGAGGTGGACTTTTGACATGGCTGCATGATCTCACATGATTGGTGGAGTGATACGCTGGAAAACAGATGAGTGATGTGTACTGAAGCTGTCCCAGTACGTAGCAGCTCTGCCTACGACCTGCTGACACACGTTTGTGGCTGTGAGCTAAAACACACGCGTGATGAAACAGCGGCTAACAGCTGAGACTTTTCTTTAGGCCAAGTATAAAGAGGGGAGCAGGAAGGAGGCGACCAGCTGTCTGTACCATCACTTACCTGAAACTCTGGAGACTCTTCACGCTAAAGAGGCCTCTGAGCTGCAGAGTCAGGTACACACACACACACACACGTACATGTCCACGCATGTACAGGACGTGCTATCGTGTCTTTATGAGGCCAGTATCTCAGACGGATCTGTGTCCTCTGCAGGTGAAGTACAAGGAGGGAGGTAAGAAGGAGCTGAGCACCAACCTGTACTCCATGCTGCCAGAGACGGAGGAGATGAAGGTTGCTAAAGCCGCCATGGAGCTTCAGAGCGAGGTGAGTCCCGCTCAGACTGACAGAGCTCAGCTGGTTCAGCTGTAGTTCAAACCCTCATAAACAAACAGCACAGAACTGGTTGTTGTTTCTGGATCGTTCTGCTTCATCCCGTCTTGTGTGTGTGTTTTCTAGAATAAATACAAGCAGAAAGGCAAACAGGAGAACAGCAGCAGCGTGTTTCACCAGATGCCAGACACCAAAGAGACTGAGTTTGTTAAGCACATCTCTGAACTTCAGAGTGACGTGAGAGGATGAACACAGTTTACACAATGTTCACGTTTAAGAAGCTGACCTGCTCTAACTGACTGTTTAATGCACAAACTCAACCACAGATATGCATGCAAATCTGGCCCTTATGATAGATATTATTAGATATTATATTATTATTATATCATATTAGATAGATATTGTTGCATATTTCTCTTCACATATTCATCTTTTTTAATGCACATTTGTGTTTTCTTCTAAATATAAAGTGATCAGTGCTAATTCAATCCATTCTATATTTTCTGTTTCTGTTTGTCACTAAAAGTGTGCATCAGTTAGTAAATATATTTTTGGTTTGTGTGTGTGTGTGTGTGTGTGTGTGTGTGTGTGTGTGTGTGTGTTGTGCTACTCTTCTAGTCAAAGTACAAGAAGGACAAAGAGGATCTGTCCAACTCTTTATACTCTCTGCTGCCTGAAACTCTGGAGACTCAGTTTGTTAAAGAGATGGCTGAGACTCACAGCGAGGTGAGAAACTGTGTGTGTGTGTGTGTGTGTTGAGTGTTTGTCTGCATTTATTATTTTCCAAACACTAAGAGAACAAACGTCTCACAGCGTGCAGCGAGAATCCAAACTGTGTTTTTACTAAAACCGTGACTTCATCGTGTCCTCGTAGTTGTTACTTCTTTATTTATCAGAACGTTTTATATTATACAGTTTTATGTCATCAGTAAACAGGTGTGATCAACTCTGAGACCTGCGTTGACCTTAATATAATAATATAATATGAAACTGCCTAAAGCATCCAAACAAAAATCATGCAGTATAAATGTGTTATTTTTGTCTGTTGCATTTGAATATTTCTGCATATTAGGATCCTTAAACAATCTTGGAGTTGCATAAATTAGGCGTGACTGTAAAGCTGAGACTCTTGTGGATTCAATGAGCCCAGTTTTATTCATGTGTGTTGATGTTATTCTCTGGTGGAGACGTTTCATCTTCATTTTTTCGGTTTTGGTGTGTTAATGGTGTTTCAGAAGGATTTTGACCCTTTTCAACCCAGCAACACCTTATGAGACATAATTAAACATATATATACTATTAAACATATATATACTTCCATCCAATACCAAAACATGTTTACTGTGACTATATTATTATGACTGGAAACTTTGGCATCAAGTCCCAGTTTAGTTGAAGACTGATATGAACTTTATATCCTAAAACCATTGAAACATGATGATGATGAGATGATTTAGTGTTCCTCGTGTCCTTTGCAGGCTGCTGTGCAGCGTGTACTGTTATTAATGTGATGTCATTGGTTGTTTTCCTCAGAGTAAATACAAGGAGGCGGGTAAGAAGGAGCTGGTTCACTGTTTGTACTCGTTTCTGCCAGAGACCAAAGAAACTCAGCACGCCAAAGAGCAAAGTCAGCTGCACAGTGAGGTACGCTGAGGATCAGATTGGCTCCAATAACAATCTAAGTGATCAGATTGGTGCCGTTATGATCATAATCAATAAAATATTCTCTTGATGAACATGATCTGAGTCTCTGGTGTTTTGCACAGTAGAGATTTTGGTTTTGTTTTGTGTTGCAGAAAGTGTACAGAGAGGAGGGCAAGAAGGAAGCCGGCTGCAGTCTGTACGCTCAGATGCCGCAGACCATCGAGACCGTGTTTGCTAAAGAGCTGACGAAGACGCAGAGCGACGTAAGATACTGATCCTGTCAAACGAATCAACAACCTGAAACCTTTTACTGAAACCTTCAGGAATATTTATGAGGTACAATAAGCGTCCTGAATCTCACAGCAGACTAGTGAAATCTCTGGAAGTAAAAGCAGAGTTTGGGGTATTTTTGTGAATCGAACAACAAATATGAAACAATTTGAATCACAATCGACCCAAAAACAAGCGGAGAAAAGCAGCAGGTGAGAGCTGAAAGATCCTCTCATCCTAACACACACACACACACACACACACACGCACGGCAGCAGCAGCGTGTTGGGATCATTTTATCTGCTGAGGCGTGAACACACAGAGAGCAGCTGTGTTGCTCTACAGCCTGAGGACACACACACACACACACACAAGGCCATGACATGCAGTGATGTCTGGGTGAAGCTCACAAACTAAGACACACACATTAAACCTCATAACATGATCACAGTATATTATATACATTATGATTTTAACCAATAGGAAGTGTTTAGAGTTGTTGTTGATGTTGTGTTTGTTGTCTGATGTTCAGGAGCTGTTTCTCTGTGTGTGGGTGGGGATCATTGGTTGGTGTCAGTCAGGCCACGGGGCAGAAAATCAAAGCTTGGGGCAAACTGGGTCACAGTCGTGATGCTTTCTGCTCTAATGTCTGCTGACCGAGCAGCACAACACTAACTGGAGCGTGTAATAAACCGTCCCACTGTCTGCAAATGCACCGTTATTGTAGACAGTATTGAAGTTTCCGGCTTGCCTCTGATTGTCTGCTGTTGGTACATTATAACATCTACAATGATAATTAAACTAAAATTATCGACACTTTCCTCTCAAATAATTATCATTGTCCCTCAAATTAGCAGAAAATTATGTTTATTCTCTTACAGCTTTTTATATATTTAGAAAACTGATTAATTTTTTTATATTATTACACATGTTGCAGCAGGTTTGTTCTTCAGGCCTGTAAATCTTCACTCAGTTTAATATTCATTTCTGCGTCACGCTGTGAATTTCTCATTTTCACAGTTGGAAGCAGCCCGTCTTATTTTTAGTCAAATGATCGAGTGTGTTTTCAGCAGCAGGCTGAATTAGTCATCAGATATTTTCTTCATAAATTCATCCTCCTCATTGTTTTCTCCAGGATCTATTTAACTGACCCGGTTCTGCTGCTTATTGTCTCATCTTTTCTCTGTGTAGAAGTTTTATAAGGAGAAGTACAACCGTGAGAAGGGGAAGTCCAGCTACACCAACATGAAGACGCTGCCGGAGGTGGAGCACGCCATGGAGGTCAACAAGAACCAGAGCGAAGTAAATACACACACATACACATATTTACCTACATCTGCGTATGATATCACAATAACATCAAGCTGCTTTGTGACTAAAACTCAACACTGACTCGTCTATGTGGAGTTAAAGGTAAGCAGGGAGAAGAACACACACCTATAACAGGTGTGTGTGTCATAACTGTCTCTGCTGGTCTCAGGTCGGCTACAGAAAAGGTAAAGAAGAGCTTCATCACTACAACACGGAGCCAGACAGACCCGACATCGTCAACGCCACCAACGCAGCTAAACTGGCCAGCGACGTGAGTGTGTGTGTGTGTGTGTGTATGTTGAACATACTGTATAACAATCAGTCCAGCTGCTCTCTGAGTGGAGCCACTGATTAATTATAGAAAACGTTGTGCTGCTAACACTGAGCTGTCATTATGTAGAAGTGCTCATCTTCAAGTAATCTCTCAGTACACTAACGTGTGTGTGTATCCATTATGTGTGTATTTGATGAATCATTTATGAGTGTGTGTGTGTGTGGCTGCATTCTGTACGTGTGTATATAGTTTGTTTTTTTACTTTTTTGGTATTTGTTTATACAGTACAGACACATATTTGTGACTTTATATGTCCAGATTGACCACTTCAATCTCAGATATTCTGAGTATTTTCTCTGATATCACCTCTCACTCTATATTTTATTTTATTTTATTTTATTTTTACTTTCCTATAATGGCTCTAATATGCCATAATGTTACTGTGTGTGACGTCCACAGGTCTCCTATAAGAGTAACAACAAGCAGCCGGTTTACAGCGACTGTTCTGTTCTGGCTCGGACTGACATCCAACACGCCAAGGAGGTCTCAAAACTGGCCAGCCAGGTAACACACACATATACACACACATACAGCCTACCCAGCATGCATTGGGCAGAAAGTGGGGGATCGTTCTGCTCAATGTCTGCTGCAGTTAATCAATCTACGTCAGTTCAAAATAGTTTCTGTCTGTGGCTCCTGCAGGTGAAGTATAAGGAGAAGTTTGACAGAGATTTAAAGGGCCAGAGACCTCGTTACAACCCGCTTGAGTGTCTCTCCTTCAAACACACTCAAGCTGCTGCTGCTCTGGCCAGTCAGGTGAGTGAATCACATGACCTCTCTCACATGGTTTCAGTTCATATTATTTGCTCGCTATGCACGTTAATGTCAAGCTGTATTTAATCTTTTAAACTTGTGCAACCATCAGTGTTGTGTGTACACTGGTCTCTTAATAAAGGAATAAAGGAAAGCTCTCTGTGGAGCTGGAGGCGTCTTCATCCTCTCGTTGTTTAGATGCTCTGGAGACAGTTTTTATTAGTCAGACATGTCCACCGCTGACAGAGCACACAAACAAACAAGAAAAACACGATGTTGTTGAGACTAAATATCATCATGTTCTTATATAATTATCCTGATGCTTCCTGATGATATTTGTATTATTATGATTCAGAATAATCAATAATCTGTGGAGATAAACAAGGAACAAACATGTTTGTGTGTCTCATTCACTTTGACACACACACACACTCAAAAATTCAGTGTGTTGTGTGGGCGTAACCATGGCAACCTTTGTGAAGCAAATGAAGAGGGACTGTAGGATGAAAGCTTGAGAAGTTGAAGAGGTTGCACACACACACACACACACACACACACACACACACACACACGGATAATAGCAGCCGAGCAGATGAACACACATCCTGCCACAGTTCGGTTTTAGTCCGGCTGTTGCCCACACAGCTACAGAAAGGAGCTGTTCCACTTCACAACGTTATGTAACAGCTTGTTGTGCTGAACGCTGCCTGGTGTTCAGGAACGCTGCACGTTTGTTTCCAGAAAAGCCTCTTAGAGAGTAACAGATCTCAGGTTGCTCACAGAGAGAGTTCATAATAAATAAAATGTTCACATATTAACTGTACTACATTGTGAGCTATTGGGTCCCTTTGAGAGGAATTATAATTTAATAGACATGATACACATATTTACTGGGTAATATATCCCTATGAAGTATTTTTATACACAAGAACACCTCTTTTTCTGCACTTCAGGTGAAGTATAAAACCAACCAGAACCAGAAACCA